>JAWQUT010000470.1:67253-112286 GCA_033807755.1 Ellobium chinense
AAAAAAAAAAAAAAAAAGTAATTATGTGCACAAACAATCAGCAGTTGTGGTTAAATGTATGGTTTTGAGAGGAAGATTAAACAAATCTAATGGTATAAAATTGTACTCCAATGGTGATTTTTTTTTTCTTTAATTGCAAAAGGGGGACCCCTTGTCACTTCAAGCAAATAATTCCTCATGCCAGAATATTGCTGGCTAAAACTTTTCCATGTCATGTGAGTATACACGGTATCAGCTTTCATTTAATAGGAATAACTTGATTTAGTCAAAAAGTGACTTGCGCTTCAATGTAACTGGCTGCAGGGAATTAGAACTCTCAAAAAAAAAAATTTAAAAATCCAAACGGGAATGTGGGAGAGGGTAAGGGTTGAAATGCCAAGGAGCCAAAATAAATTTACCGTTTTATTTGTCAAACACTTTCAAAACAAACATGGTTTAATTTAATAAAATTTGGCACCATATTGGTCAAAGTGACAATAATGATTATTCTAAGAAAAAAAAAACAACAACAAAAAACTCATCCTTACCAGCCACACAACATGGCGGAACCAATTTTACTTTACATTCTATTTGGTACCACGATGCGGCAGCTGCTGCAGCGCAGTCTAAAGTATTAGACTTGTTCCATGGATGATAATCTGGAGTGAAATAGAAGTGAGTAGAGGTGATGTAATTTAAGGAAGTAGACATGGTGTAATTGAAGGGAGAAAATCATGGTGTAACTGAAGGGAGTAGACATGGTGCAATTGAAGGAGAAGAGATGGTGTAACTGAATCGAGTAGAAATTGTGTAATTGAAGGTAGTAGACATGGTGTAACTGAAGGGAGTAGATATGGTGTATTTGATGGTAGTAGACATGGTGTAATTGATGGTAGTAGATGTGATGTAATTTAAGGAAGTAGACGTGGTGTAATTGGATGGAGTAGACATGGTGTAACTGAAGAGAGTAGACATGGTGTAATTAAAGAATTACAGATGTTGTAATTAAAGGGAGCAGACGTGGTGTAATTAAAGGTGTAGGCATGGTGGAACTGAAGGGAGTAGACGTGCTGTAATTGAATGGCGTGACCATAGTGGAACTGAAGAGAGTAGACGTGGTGTAGATGAAAGGAGTAGACCATCCTTCTATCACAGAATATAGTGTGTTACTGTGGTGCGTACGGCTCTTTTCTAAACAAGTGCATTTTATCTCTTAAAATGCTCACCACAGTGCTAAATCGTGCCTAATGTGGATATTCATCTTGGGAAAACTTTTTCTCACAATATAGGAATTACTTCATCACCAGATTTTCGTACATGTATCAGAGATGCATTAATGCCTAAAGTGACAAAGGGCTGTTTTTGTTTTTTTTTAACTCCAAGAAAAAGGTTCTTAGGGGTAAATAATAGACTGTCTCTTTATGCGATATGATGAGAATTGAAATTAAAAATATCCCTTCCACCCCCCTCCCCCACCCCCACCNAAAAACAAAACGGTCAGTCCGTTAAATGAATGTATCTGACAGACCTGTGTGAACACTGGTGATGAAGTAAAAATTGTATTTTGAGAAAAAGTCAACATCCAGAATGGAAGAAAGAGCACCGGTTGGCATTTTCGTGACTTATTTTGTATGCTACATGTACAGAATTAGAAAAAGGCAGTGTGAACCACATTTGTATACTAAACTCCATAATAGAGAGATGTTCTATCACCTCCCTTCTCCAAAGCTATAATCTCTAAATAAACTAGGAATTGCAAGACCAGAAACAGGTCGAGCTGTTGGTGAGGAGGTAGCCACTGTAACTGACTGAACTGTGATATCTGTGTCTTTATTCCCTCCATTTGTTCAATGTAAACTTTCGAGTCTTTTATCTTGTATAAACTTAGCCTGGCATGTAAGATATTGTATCTTGTCTACAATAACTGGGACTCAATCAGAGTAAGTTTTTTTTTGTTTTGTTTTTTTAATTTAAGAAGGAAATATAATTATCATCACTGTATGTGGAAAATGGACAAACTCAGACTCGAGCCATTCTTATTAAGGGTACCATGTTGTTTATGAGATCAGAGCCCATATTTACATATTACAAGAAATTAAAATGCACCTTAATTTTCCCACCACAACTGCAGCTGGAAAGATATATACTGACACTTTTCTTTTCTGGACATGAAAATGTCAATCTAAACTGTTTCACATCTGCATCCTACTCGTTTCTTACCATAACCCCAGAGAGTAAAATTAGGTTTTTGACCGTCAATCCATCTCCAGTCACCTTCCTTGGTATCTCTTAATCCTATCCAGCATCCAGTATAGGGAATCCTAGATCAAACAGAAACACACGTTTTCTTAACCTGTCTGTTGAACCCAGTTATAACAATAATAATAAAGTGCAGTTATATAGCGCATCACCCTCAGAAAGCTCGAAAAGCTTTACAGCTAAATGCACAACACAAACACACACGCTTACACGCGCAGCACTTGCACGTAAACAAAAATACGTCATATTTACTTAATGCAGACACACAGCATCCCAGCCTCCATTACATTTTCAGTTCATTTCTTTATAATTTCTTGTAAATAAAATATAATTATATGAGCAACCAAGACAACAAATCACAATCATATAACTCATTGGCGGTTTGTCTATATCTCATCTGAATGATGGTTTTTTTTTTAGGAGAAGTTAAAAACTCTATTACACAATGCAAAAAAAACAATGCCAATCTCCAGCTTTGGTGCTGTGTTTAGCCAATGACTTTGTGGATTACTTTGTCCGTAACAAATTATTGATGGATGTATTGTAGCAGTCATAAATACAGCGTAGTATGCAAACTGTCTCGCTCTGATTTAGGCAATCTCCCTATGATTGTGCCGAAATGCAATACAGTAATATAATTTGTAATGGGCGTGATACAGATGAAGACAGGAGGACAAGTACGTGTAGGAATATCTGTCTCCATGGCAGTGACATTTATTTATCTATTTAAGAATGTAAATTTGGAATGTGCATGGAGGGCACCGAATTTGTAAAAAAAACCTGAAAAGTTAATGTAATAATAATGTAATAATAACTGTACTTTGCTGTGGGTATTCTTCCGTTAACATTATATTTGTAAAAAATGCGAGAAGTTAATTAAATGACTTCTTTACGATGCCATGGAAACTCTTTCGTTAACACTCTATCAGAAATCATCATCATCAACGTGCACAGTTATTTCTAACACTTTTTTATTTCCTGCGGACATACGTTCTTTAACCTTTTCACATCGCACCCTGCACTAGCTTTCTATTTCTTTGATACGCAGTGCGCTGCAAGTGAAAATTACAAAGATACCCATTACTGACAGATAATGCTATCCAAACTAATAACAACAAAGTAAATAATATTTGGACATTTTTTGTTGTTGTTTCACAAAACTCCTTGTTTATTTATAAATAGAATTGTAAATTACGTATAATTATATTGACCGAAGCTTAAAATAATATACTGTACTAAGTTGTCTACAGTTCGCTGAATTGTGTTGAGTTTCGAATCATAACATTCCTGCGGGCCAGCGAGGAAGGGTACATTGAACACGTATATCCACACTGAGCAGGACTGTGTGAAGTGATGTGATTTAAATTGTAAGATGCAACGTGAAAAGGTTAAAGTTGACCATGTTTCTGACTATTCCCTGCGTGTCTCTGAATCTGTTGTCTCCGAAAAACAACAAGAATGAAAAAAAAAACGGTTAAAGAAAGCTCTAAAAGCTATAGGAATAAAGCGTTGGCACCTTATGAGAAACTTGTCTACAGTCGCTGATTTTTTTTCCCCTGAAACTGCCAAGCTGGCCTATCACAAAATCACCTTGTTAGCCTGGTAACAAATAGTTCAATAAAGTGTGGAATTTCCGGAATTCGATATAATGGCAAGTTGGAGAATTTGTGATAAAACGATTTCCAAAATCGAAACATGGTATACAAAGGATTGACACGAACTCTTGTGTAAAAGTACTTTGGGTAAAAAGCGAATAAAAGCGGAGATTCGGAACTTGATATAAAATATTACGATCCGGAGAACAGTCTGGTATTAAAATCCGGAATATAATATAAAATAGTGCGAGTAATACTTGGACATACACATGTAGTATCAGAACAGAATATAATGTGAAAAACAGGAACAGGATCGTATTCCAGTGATAACAATGACAACATTGTTATATTGAATTCCGATACTAAGCTATTATAATAAATTCCAAAATGCGCATTTTTATACCGTAATCAGGAGAGAAAGTGATTATACCCAATTTTTACATTTCTCTCTTAAGAGAATTATATCCTATTCATAAAAGTACAATTATATTACGAGATCGCGCTCATCATTTTTAAATTTACATCCCATTTTCTCCATTATATCAGTTATATCGAATTCCAGAAGGACCATTATTTCAAATTAAGGAATTAAGCATTAAGCCCTGGTCTCTCCTCCCATTAGTTCTATGTAATGTTTAACTGCTGTGAAATAATGTGTGAAAGTCTAACCTTATCAAAGAGTCTATGCTTTTTCTTTATTTTGTCATATTATGTCGCCTACTCACTTCACTCGATATGTATTCCAAAGAGCTCTTGTCTTGAACATGACCAGATCACCCCCAACATGTTGACACCATGCTCTCCCAGCCTGGTAATCGAAATCTCGATATTGATCAATATAGCAAACGCGCTGTACGCCAATCAGCAGAGTGAAGGAAGGTGGGCAGGCTACAGTATGAAAGAAGATAATGAATAATAAGATGAATCATAGTAACAGTGGCGGTAGAAGAGGCTGCGGACAATATGGACTCTGTTTGTTTGTGTTTTTTTTTAAGAAAGCATGCCAGCTACATCATGACCTACTACTCAAAAAGACTTATTTTATGCAAAACAAATTTTACTCGTTAGGTCCATACATTTTTTTTTTTGGTTGTTGTCTTAGATACGAGTGGAAGACACTAACAACAACAGTAGCATAGCAGCAGCAACAACAACAACAATAAGAGCAACAACAACAACAACAAAAACAACAACAACCTGGAACGTTTGATAATGTATTATACTATAGCGTTAAACTCAACAATCATATTACTATTGTATGCCGATATTCAGTTTTTCTTATGAGTGCAGCCGCGCAGACTATATTTCCTTCCGAAAAAATTGTAAATTTCAGTTATGGCAATTATCACTCGCCTAGTATGATATACTCAGTGGATAATTTGCAATCCTAAACAAACTGTTGACTGCTTGATCCTGGATTAACTTTTGGAAATTGCATAAAGATAATATATGTCACTACTATTGTTTTTCAGGCGTTTCTCCTCTGGTTTGGCTGTCCCTCCTCGAGCATTAAACAGAGTTATGAGCACAGTGATGAGGTGAAAACAAAATACACGTACAAGGCAGCCTTTTTCTATTCCCCGTTGTTGACAGTAGCATATCAACCAGATATTCAGGACGGAACTAGTACGCCCTTGCATGTGTTCAAGTCGTATACTATGGTGGAAACATTATATGCTATATATAAATATATAAAAATGATTTTGGGAGTCTGCCTTTCTCACCTCTTCCATTATTCTGGGCTGTGGAAGATCCAGATTTTGAGGATGAGCTAAGGCCGCTCCTAATTGTGTTTTAATTGGGTAAAATCTGCAACACACCACCTCTCTTATTTTCCCTACTTAAAATAATTTCAGTATGGGTTAATTCCGATTGCCCTTCGCAGTCGAACTTTTTCTTGGAGTCTAATGCATTTGTCTATGATGCTTTTCGGTGCACTAGGTATTCTATCGCGTCTACTGCGTTTCTGTCTATCTCGCTTTGATAACGGGGCGTGTAGAGGCTAGATCTCAGTCATCTTGCTTCCATTTGTAACGTGGGGAGTTTGTCTTGTATACATTTTGTTTTTTCAGGATAGTATAGTCCGGGACACATACGTCTGGACCCACAAATTGGAGGATTCTACGATTTTTTTTCTTAGGACTGAAGAACAATATTGTGTGAAATACAACACAAAAGTTTACCAAAATCGGAAGTGTGGAAATAGGTTAAAAATTGAGCATTTAGATGACCAATTTATTTTCAAATAAAATGGCCTGCAAATGTTTCCATACTTACGGACACAACCCAAAATAGATCCCCGCGGCGCGAATTTCATAAAGAAAAAATATGGAAGTCGACGCTGGACTTCGGTCTACTGATGAGGAGGTAAACTTCCCTGAAAGATCGTTCCAGATCGACTGTAATGACTAATATCCCGGTTACATTGCTTTGAATTAATACTTCGAGTTTAAATCTAAGCAACTAATGCTAACGTGTGTGAGGCCTTAGCGGAAGACTGATAACGCGCTTTGACTTTTTGGCCAGCTGTTTTCCACACAAGTATGGTGCACCGTCTTGCCACAAAACCACGGGATCATGTTCTCCCGGGTTCAATATACTATAGAATATAATGGTCTTCTTTCAGCTTTCAATGGCGTTGAAATGTTTTCGAAGTTTCAAAATAAAGAATATAACAAATGCCTCAGACCTGTCTTGACCGCCCTGAGTTTCACAACGTCGCTGTGATTCAACACTCCGGCAACTCACTTTTTCAAAATTTTACAGGAGACGCAAAAAACTTCACCATTTACACATTTTTGGTCAGAAAGTGCCAATATTCGGTACGGAAGTAGGTAAATATATATGATAATGCATGATGAACAGATTTTTAACATAAAGATAATAGTTTTGGCAAAAGTGGCCTAAATGCGACTTATAGGATTGTGGTTTGAAATATTTTAGTGCTACTTTCCGGTATGATCTACATACAGGATTGTTGCCCTTATTTTGTTGAAAAATTAACGTGAAAAGGTAACGCAAACTGAAACATACAGGAATGTGGCGCTGAACAAAAATAAGGCTTCAAGGTGATTAAAACAACGTTTTATTGTCGTTGTTGTATGGAGCGACCAATAATCATTACATCTGAAATAAAACTTGTAAACAACTTTCATCCCATCTCGTTTTGAAAGTACAGTTTGGAGAAAATAAATCAAAGTTACTTCGTGAAGTAAACTGATTAATGCAATGGCTACAAAGTGTATGCCACCTATGGCATGAACAATATATAATCCAAATATTCACTATGGCGATAACTCTATAAAAGGAATTACACAAAGTATATTTTATAGGCACCCAGCATTATCGAAAAAAAAAAATATGGCAAACGCATCAATGGAAGATGGTTACTTGGGTACCAAATGAAGTTGAATTTCTTATTCATTATGTTCTGATAATGTGCACTCACTGCACTGACATAAGATAATTATCAAACTGTGTAAAATAGGCCAAAGAATCGTATCTCTCATCATGTCTACACATGAGCAATAAGTGCCCCCCATTTACGAAATGAAAACAAACCAAATGATGGATGCACAAGTTTGATAGATAGTGATTGTCTTCTCTCAAATCTTCTACAATTAAATCAACGAAATTAAATCAAAGAAGGATACCCACAAGAGGTAAAATGCAGTTTGCAAGAACCTAATGCAACCTTGCTGTGAAAAAAAACAAACATGTTCAGCTTGATAAACTGTATGGAATTAATAGACAGCTGACAATCAATCTCAGGGGTAAAAGAGATATTGATTAACAACCCATCTTTTGATGGATGCACACGTTTAAAAGATAGCCATTGACCTCTCTCAAATCTTCTAAAATTAAGTCAACAAAATTAAACCAAAGAAGGATATCCACTAGAGGTAAATTGTAGTTTGCAAGAACCTGAAGCAACATTGCTGTTGCAAACATTTTCAGTTTGATAAATTCTATGGAATCAACAAACAGTTGATAATGAATATCAGAGGTAAATGAGTTATGTGTTCTGTGTTGTTTCTTCCTGCGGGGCTACCACTGTGGGAAGTTGCTGAAAAAAATTATGGTATGCAGCTGGAATCAGTCCCATTCTGCACAAAGAAACCAAATCTGCTTTCTTGGTCTCTGTTATTCCTGATTTCTCTTGCAGTTTTTCCAACTGAAGCTCGGTTTGTTCGGATTTTCTCTTGCCACGCATTAAGTCAATCCTCACTGTAATCATACTTGATTTTCAGCGCATTGTGGTCTGATCTTTCAATGCTGAGACTTTTTATTTTCATCCATTGAACCTTGTCTCCGTTGTCATCTTTGTCGAAATTCTTGACGGCAGCTGAAAGTTTCTTGAAATCGTAAAAGTCACCTTCAGTCATGTCTTTCACGGTGTATGGGTGTTTATCACGACGGGCCCCACGAATCAAAGTGGACCACTGCTCGGGTGTGTAGATGGGGATCTTTTTGGCAGCTCGAGCAATGACCGAGTGTACTGAATCGTTTTCGTTCTGGGTATGACCCCTTTCGAGGAAACAGTGCTCTATTTTTTCTAATGACTGAAACTTCTTGAGCGCATACCAAAGCATGGTTGCCATGTACCTGTTTCTATTTGACCATTGTCCATTCTTTAATTGTAGGCGGGTAGTTGCAGCTGTCATAATCTTTGTTTACGCATTAATTTGTAATTTTTCTTAGACGAATGGTGTTGTGGGAATCACATCATGTACGTTGATTGCTTAAACTGTTGTTCATTGTCTTTTCCGTGTAATACAGGGGAAATGACATTTAAATTGTGTATCCTTCCCTATTTCACTGTTTGGCACTTGAGGAGAAAAGGCTAATTCAGTCATATCTGAATGCAATATTTTAACAGAAACATGCTTCTGTTGCTTTAAATTTCATAAGTCTTCTTTTGAGCTAAATGTGTTAATTGATGGTCACTGACCCCTGGCGACCACTGTCCACTAGACAGTCCAGTTCGACTATATTGATCAGGGCGACTTCTTGTGCCATTGTTTGGAAGATACTTCATTATCATATTACATGAAAACCTGCTTGTTACTGTGCAGTTTGCGGGCCTGATAATTTTACATTTCTTGGCTCCAAACGAAGAAAAGAAAATAGAGATCCATCTTATGTTGACCAATGTCCACTTAACAGTTGCAGACCCGACGCTCTTGTGTCAAACACTGCTATGTAGCCCTACACCTCATGCATCGATATTGTTAAGAAAAAAATTGGCAATTTGGAACGTTATGCGTTCTGATATGGAACTTTTTAATTGCATTTTAAACATTCAGTCGTAAAACTGAGAAAAACCGCCCTAAATTTCGTTTTTTGCTCTATTTCTCTTTTAAATTCTCGGCTACAAAATCAGATTTATCGTATTAAAATTGAATAATTTGAAACAAACTCATTTCATGTTATTTCTAATTTTATTTCCTTTGTTTTGAGCAATTAAGTGGAAATAGGTGGGTTCTGACCCTAACTGACCACTGTCCACTAAAAAAGCTAGTTCCACCCTTCCGAGCGTGGTAAACTTTTGTGTCCAGTTACGAGAGATATTACTCTGTCAGAAAATGCAAAAAAAAACAACTGTAGAATCCTTCAATTTGTGGGTGGCGCCCCAATTCATTTCATCTGTCCCGGACTATAGGGCAATTCGCCAGCCAGTCGCAGTGCAATTTTTTTTCATGTTTCTAGGGCGTTCATGACATCATCGCGTTAAAGTGGCATCCTTGAATAGAGGTTACAAAGCTATTCTTCGCATTAGGAAACGTGCTCAACGATGAGTCTATACATTTTAAATTACAATAGAAGTTTAATAACAATACAAGATTAATGACAATACAAGTTTAATGACAATACAAGTTTAATGACCACCCCTAAAACACAATAATATCCGTGTCATTCAATCACCACCACCATCACAGTCGCTGTCACATCGCCACTATCACCACCACCTCCACCACTACCATTACCACCACCTCCACAACAGTAACAACTATTCTCCCTCCCCCTCACCCTCCTCCTCCTCTTCTTCCTCCTCCTCCTCGTCTTACTATTATTACTACTACGACTATTTCTTCTGCTGTCATTAAATGCACAATCCCTACTGTATGCACCTCTAATACTAATACTGTTGCTGCTGCTGCTGCTGCTGCTGCTGCTGCTGCTGCTGCTGCTGCTGCTGCTGCTGATGCTGCTGCTGCTGCTGCTGTTACAACACCAAAAAAACAACAAACCAACAATAAAGGCTATTGTTACTTCCGGAGAAGAAAAGAAATAAAAAGGATGAAAAGGAAGGGGGGGGTGTGAAAGGAAAATTAGGATGAGAAAAGAGGTTGTAGTAATAGCGGTAGTCGTATTAACAACAACAGCAGCAGTAGTAGAAGAAGTAGTGGTAGTATTTATAGTTGTAGTAGTGACAGTAGTCACAGATGTAGTAGTGGTAGCAGTTAAAGAAGCAGTTGTAATAATAGTAATTGTAGTAACAGTACTTTGTAGTAGTACTGTTTGAAACGCACTATTATGCTCATACTGTATTTCTTTGAATGCAAAGAGAATAAGTATCCTACAGAAAGGATTAACTAAATATTAAGTAAACAAAGCTTTCGGCATGCTTCTGTGACGTAAATAAAGTCTGGGCTGCACACATACACTCAACAAACACACACACACAGCCATACATATCGTCAAGCACCCATACCCTAATATAGATAGATAGATAGATAGATAGATAGATAGATAGATAGATAGATAGATAGATAGATAGATAGATAGATAGATGTGCACTCACAAGACTTGTCATCAATAGTGTAGACGGTCATGCTGTTGATCTGCACCAGATAGTCAAATTCAATGGTCCAAGATGAGTCACTGTCTTGGTGATCAGAATATGCACAGCCCGTTTGTCGGTGGTCTTGACCAATATCACCATCCACAGCATACCAGGCGTCAGTTGGTCCCAGGGCCGAGGATTTAAGCTGGCTTCCAAGAGATGCTGTCTGTTTCAAGGCCACGTTTCGACCTGAGAATGGATTTATCAAAGGCTGATGTTGGGCGAGCAAAACAGACAAGGAACGAGAAATCAATGCTGCTATTCCGATCAAGTGCATTTCCTGTCCATTCAGAGTGATTTTGGGGCCTACATAGTAAGACTGATTTTTGGGCGCACACACATTTCCTTACGCACAGTGCCGAAACAAAATTAATAGGAAACACCTTGTAATTTCATCGTAGAAAACCGTTCTTTGTAAAGCCAGTTTACCTTAGCGTGGGTGAAAATCCCAACAAGTGGCAATACTGAAGGATATACTGTCCACGGTTTTGGCTTTCTGCGATCAAAAAAACAGTGCTGCCACTGTAGGGATTTTTCCCTACTTAGGGAAAAACAGCTTTTCGTGAATTGTTAGGAAACATTGTGGAATGCAGGATGAAGTTAGCAAAATTCCTGGCATTCTTCTTTTAACAGTAATATTATAGTATTTTTTTCCTACTAAATTTGCGAAAGGGAATACCTCACATTCCTAGGCAGGTCGTCTATCTCGCTCGAGTAAGTTTTTCCAGCCTAGAGCAAAATCTTTATTAGACAACACAAAAGAATAAAACCGAATTAATCCATATTTTTTTTTTTTTATGACTCCGTAATTTCATTTGTCATTTCATTTCATCGATGCAATGGTTATAGAAAACATAAAATTGTCTCAATTTGCAAACTGCCTTTCTCTAAGATAAGTGATCTACCTTGTGTCGGTAACTTGCGTTTAAGCCTTATCAAGCAGCTCATTGAGCCTTTCCAATCAGCATACAAGAAAAACCACAGCACAGAAACCGCATTACTGAGAATCGCATCTGATTTACTAAATGTTGCTGATGAGGGTATGATTTCTGTTCTCTCACTCCTAGATCTGTCTGCTGCGTTTGACACTCTTGACCATAATATTATGTTAGAAAGGTTGTCAACTTCATTTAGATTGTTTGGTACTGTACTTGACTGGTTTAAATCATATTTACGTGGTCGCTCTCATTTACGTGATATTCATTCTAGCCAGTATTTTCTAGATTTCGGTGTCCTCCAGGGTTCCGTCCTCGGCCCTGTTCTGTACACAATATACACCCAGCCACTTGGTGGTATAAATTAATAACATCTAATGCAATACCACATCTCTGCTGATGACACCCAGCTATACACATTAGCATTACCGAGTCAGATAACGTCACTAATTGAAGATGTACAAAGATGTGTAGAAGCCGTAAAGCTTTGGATAACAAGAAACAAGCTAAAAATTAATGATGATAAAACTGAAATCGTTCCATGTTCCACTGGAGCTAAGATAAGTTCTCTTGATGAAGATCACATTCAAATAGGCAGTGGCAGAGTTGATTTTTCATATAAAACTAAAAATCTTGATGTGTATTTGGACAGTGCACTGTCAATGGAACCCCGACTGAACCACCTGTGCAAAGTGTTGTATCTCGAATTGGGGAAATATATGCCAGTTAAGATCTTACTTGGACACAGGGGCAACGAAAACGCTCTCATCAGCTTTTATCCTGTCTAGGTTAGATTATTGCAACTCTCTTTTGGCCAACCTTCCTGATGAAAAAAATGTCTTAACTCCAGCGTATTCAGAACAACGCTGCAAGGCTAGTGCTCAAAAAGTCAATGCGACAACATGTAACACCTTTATTAAAAGAACTTCATTGGTTGCCCGTAAAAGCCAGCTTTGTTTTGCTTTCGAGGCCTAAACAGTAATTTTCCATCTTACATTACTACCCTTCTTGTACCTTATACCCCATCAAAAAGACGAAGATAATTTAATTCAAATCTAATAACAATACCACGCGCACAGCTGAAGAAGTATGGGAAGCGAGCATTCACATTTTCAGGTCCATCTATTTGGAATTCCCTCCCTGACGAATTAAGATCACTGGACAGACTTAATAGATTTAAATTATAGTTAAAAACACACTTGCTCAATAAATATTTTGATTTATAATTCATGCCCAGCCCTGTCTATGCTGAATAAGGATGTGATATTATGTGTGGATGAGACTATGATTCCGTATTGTCCACTAGTATGTTTTAAAAAATGACTGTCAATATACATCTTCGCTGTGTAAAGCGCCTAGGGCCCACACTGTGGGGAGTGGGCGCTGTAAAAAGGTTCTGTTTTTATTATTATTATTATTATTATTATTTTAGCCTTCATCTTTGTAAAGTTCAAGACGTTGTCATTGTTACAGTTTAATTAACAACATTTTGAAAGTGATAGATAATTGCTTATGAAATCACCAACAATGTTCATGCACAAGCAAAAATCTGTGCAGTGGACAATGACAATGTATTCTCAGATTTAACACCCAAATAGCATACACCAGCCAGGTCTTCTTGTTCGCCCTGAGACAGGTTCACGAATTATCGTTTTTTTTTCCTTGTATTTGAGTGAAAAGACCCATGATGTCACCAACTGCTTTTTTTATTTTTATTATACTGAGACAAACAACTTACCAGAGGTCATATAAAGTGAACATATGAGGGTAACTCCTGGTCCCTGGAATGTATAGAGCCTTGACTCGTCTGGGGTTTTCTACACAAAACTCAACACTAGCTTCTCCTAGTTTATGACGACGATCACTAATCACTGTCACAGGTTCTTCCGCCTGACGACGGATCACGTTCACCTGAGACAGCTCATCAGCAGCTACAATAGGAAACACAAATGAAACAAGAGAGCAAATTCATTTTCTATAACTGTCTATTGAGCTGAGAACTAACATGGGAGTCATGACCGAAGTGTGGCCCAGCACCTTTAGAGTATCAGGAAGTCAAAGTGCAGAAACACTTTTTGTTAGACAGGGGTATCTTCCTCTTCTTCTGTTGCCTCGCTCTCCGAGTAAAATAGATTTCTACTTATTTATTTTGTTACTTTTACTAAGTATATATAAAAGGAAAATATTTCCGACTTTCTGGCAGCAACATATTTTCTGCTTAGGTGGGGCTAACATAAAGAAACAAACGCTGGCTGTGTTCTCTCAGACTAATCAAATTGCTGCTGGATTGTACAAATAACAGCTGTGTATTTGGATACAGTATAGTACACGGACGTTTGACGTTGTGGTGTCCCCGGGAGTGACACTTTACTTCCATTTGCCGACTCGACTAAGATGTGAATGAATATCTGGCCAAGGGGCTGGAAGAGGTGGACCAGGGAATTGAGGGGGTTGGACTAGGGGGCTGGGAGGGGTGGACCAAAGGACCATACAAAAAAAACTAATAAGGACTTTGTAATATACCTATTATGATTATGTAGAAGTAATAATATTATACTGATACCTTTTTTATACACACATATATTATCATGAGAATGAAATATTCATTATTATATTCATTACTGGTCAATTAAGGTGGATTTTAATGCTGTTTAAACAAACAAACAAAAAAAAACTTACCAGAGTCGTTGCCTATTAATCTATATCGATTTATAACATGTTCCTCATTGAATATGATTGTCAGTGTGTCGTTAGCTGGATCAGGGTTACAGGTAGAATCATCGCCATCTCGTAACCAGTCAGGGGCATCGCTGTGGAGAACCCGGTCCACTGTTGGAGTGGAATACAGGGAAACACGTGGAAACAAACAATCATCTACATTTATATACAGTATTGCAGCCAGTCAAAATAAGGTTTACGTCGCTTTTTTGGCTCCATGAAGTAAGTCATGTAAAAAGAACGCTCATAAGTTGTACTTTTATTGGGTGAAAAAGAGTTTGGCCTTTCATTGTTCTGGTCAAGGATATAGAGGTATGAATTAGAAGGGGAACACCCCTTTGTAGTGGATACTGTTGATTTTTAGGCTATGAAACTAATATCTACCCCATCCTTGAGGAGTGGTGTGTGGTGTAGGTGCCAGCTGGGAAAGGAGATAATATCCGTAGATACCGTCTTGTGAGTTTCTTAAGATACCTCCTTTTCCCTAATCCTGTCCAATTTGTTACTTGTTACCACAAGCCCTATCACTCCAGACATTTTACTTGACACAATTACATGTTACTTGTTACTTGTTGCCGGAAACATTATGATAACACTCGGGACATGTCCATAGATGCTTCGGTCCCCACACAAAAAGCCTCCTCAAGGAAAACAAGCAAATGTGCCGGTTGACATTTGGTTGAGGACAGCTCTGTTCTTTCCAGTAAGCTCCTGATATGTCTCCTTCACACCCCTCACTGCAGGATTATTGTCCCAGTTTTCTCTTCCTCTTCTCTCAGTTTCTTTTCATGAGCTCAGTGTGGTGACAGATGGTGCCAGACACTGCAGATTCGCTGGATGAGTAGTAGCCCTCAATCAGATGTCAACTGGCACAATAAACAACATTAATTCTTTAAGGCGGGTTTTCATTGTGGGGATCATATCTTCTCTGGACCTATCCGACACAATGATTCTGTTTACTAAATACACAAAAACCTTTTTTTTTTTTTTTTTACTCACAGAAACAGCTACCCAGTTACCTAAATAAAGAAAGAAACCCCCCAAAAAATGATGTACATAACTTTTATAACGAATTCAAAATCTTTCTTATCGCCACTCACCGTATTGACATCCTATATCAAACCAGCCAGGTGCACATATTCCATCATGGCATTCACCGCTCAACCAGTTACAGTAGTTGACATTTTTACAGTGACATTTAAATTGACATCTCGATCCAAACCACCCATCTGGACACACCCCCGCACCAGCTGTAAATGCAAACAGACAAACTCTCTCTGGCGTTTCTTGTTAGTGCCCATCCAAGGTATTTCATTCGCATTTTTCTCGGACCACCTGTCTCTAAAATGGGTACCGGGCTATAGGCAGTGAAGAAGTCATAATGTTAGTCATCAGCAAATGTAAACAGCAACTGCACCGTATGCTACCCTAGTTGTGGAAATTATACTCGAATGTTCATCTCTGTCGGTATAATAATAATCATCATGTATTGTTAACAAGACTTATAATCCTGATTATTATTATTATTATTATTGTCATTATTATTGATATTACTATAACAACTATTATTATTGTGGTTGTTAGTACTATTACTAATATTGTTATAACAACGATTATTTATCAATATTAGTGTTATGGTCATATTTCCCAACGTGTGTAGTAGGAGTAGTCATGATTTTGATCGTAACTCTTGAATCAAAGCTTCTCGTGTAACCCCGCCAGTGAGAGAGGTTGTCGCGTAAAGGTTACAGACCTATAATAGGATTGGACCCTTTTTTCCTCTATGGGCTATATTAACATTTTGAGCTGCCCTCTGAACCCAAAGTTTTAGCTTTCACCCAGACCCATACCAGATTGAAGCTCATTATGTGGCCCAAATTTTAAGACTTACCCAACCCTAGCAAGCCCATTGAAATTTTGAGCTTGGTTGCTATTTGTAAACAGACCCTACATTTTTCACTGGTCAATGCCAAACCCCTCCTCTTCCGCCTGAGCACACNATCAACGGATCAAGATTAAGTAAGCCCCGCCCCCATGTCAGCCACACTTTATCCTTTCTTCAGCTTGGGCAATGATTGACACTTACGAGCCTTACCTGCACTATTGCACAACACTCAGCCGAGGTGTCATTCACATAGGCATGACCATCATTTGTGTTGCGTAAAGGCTTTTTGACACACCACTTGCATCGCGCGCTGGCCAGATGTGGAGTGAGAAGTGTGACGCTTATCTTTGCTGGTGTTTACAATCATGTAAATTCGATCCCACATTAGCTTTGATCACTTGCATGGGGGGCGGCGAACATCTAGACTTCAG
The DNA here is from genome assembly GCA_033807755.1 of Ellobium chinense. NCBI lineage: Eukaryota > Metazoa > Mollusca > Gastropoda > Ellobiida > Ellobiidae > Ellobium > Ellobium chinense. Next base: position 83,903 of record JAWQUT010000470.1, read on the forward strand.
AGATGTTAGACCTCTCATATTTTCTCCAGCTTTATTTTAACATGTTTCCTTTCTTTCCCTCTGATGCCCCAGCCTTTAAAAGAAATCGTTTCATTCATCCTTAATTTTCAAAGAAGAGCTTCACTAGTTTGGCAACATGTGTCTATTAACGCGATGGACTAGAGCAGGAAGGGTATACAAACGCAGTGAGAAGCCGTATGTTTCTTTCAATCTTAACAATATAGATGGAAACTTCACAAGCTGATTAATATGCTCTGCAAGTCTACTGAATCAGCAGTGAGATTGCAATAAGTATATTTTCTACAGTACAGATACAGTTCAAATCTGACTCCGTTGTCACATCTCACTAGCAACAAGGAGTGATTATCCCTTAACTTAAATGAAACACCCATCGAGCACGTATTGTCACTGAATATTTGAATAATGTTGGAATTGAAACATTTCCTTGACCTGCCATGTCCTTAGACCTTTCCCCAATAGAGCATGCATGGAATATTTTCGGTCAGCGGATACAAGACTGTCCACGGTCACCTACGACAATTATTGATTAACTGGCAATAGCACTGCAAAAAGAATGGAGAAATATTCCTCAAATGCAGTTTTCGAAATTTATCAGGAGTATGAGAAGTCGCTGTAAAGAGTGCATCGCAGTGGAAGGCCATCCAACCCGTTATTAACCCATATAAACTTCCACTTAGTACCCTTTGGGTAAATAAGAGGGGATAACCCATTGCTTATTTAACAATCTTCACATGCTGATTCCCGAGTTCTTGTGTAATAATAAGCTATATAAAACTGAAATTAATTTCGTGCTAAAGAAAATAAATTGAATCAAAATATCCCCATCTTATTGTGAGCAGTGCAGATATTTCAACCTACCTTGAACCACAAGAATAGGGAAAATTCCTGCCAGGAGACACTGTGAAGCTGATAAGCGTCGTAGTGACATCTTGAGGTCATCCTGCCATAACAAAACTGTCGACCTTCATGAGTTACGCATCTATGTCATCATCGCAACGTTTGTCGAAAGTCAAAACAATTGCCAGTGACAATTAGGTAGGCTTTTCTCTTCACCTGCTCTGATTGTTACTTGTTACTTTCTCCTTTTCACGATTAATCACAGGTTATTAGCTTCCTGGCTTCACCATTGTGTGTACGTATGTGTGTGAGTTTGTGTGTGTATGTGTGTGTGTGTGTGTGTGTGTGTGTGTGTGTGTGTGTGTGTGTGTGTGTGTGTGTGTGCGCGCCCGCGCGTGCGTGCGTGTGCGTGCAGATGAAAGCTGATAGTGTGTAAACAGGCTGTTCTCATATTTATAAATCCATCAGGAAACGGCAAAAGGCCTAAGATAAGGCGAAGGAATTTTGGAATGAGACACACACACACACACCTTTAATCAGAACTCTTGCCTACTAATACAATCCTAACCCTCACCCTAATCTTAACCATAATGCCCGTCAAGAGGGAAGCATCAGTCGAGGCGAGTCTCTAACATTCTGATCATAATAGAAGCTTGACGTGTGAATCTTAGTCGGTATTTCTGGAAGGAAACACTGTAAGCAAAGTCTCTAGACTTTTTTTTTTCAGAGCAGGTCACTCTACCCACAGCTCTGAGCATTATTCCAGTACACAGACGGCTCTGTCGTTGTTCCATAGGTTAAAATGTTGTTAGCTTCACTTCACTAACGGATAAAAGTGAAGACCAAATTCTCGTTTTCTTAAACTTATGCATAATCTTGCATGCAATTACGGTTTCTTGGAATTTTCAGGGTTTGCCTGGCAAGAGTAGTAGAAAGTGCCTTTGACAATACAGAGCTATGCCTACAAAACACATTCATATTACTGTCAAAAGCTGTTGCTTGCCGCTTCCTGTTTTGCAAAGTGTGCATCTACTGAACGTTCCTGCGTCACTAGATCTAGTAAGGAAGTTACATCACTCGACGAGATAAACAAAATGAAACGAAACTTATTCCTGCAAAAATGATGAAATCTATAAAGCACTTCTAGATTTGACCGCGTTGGTCCCTTCCCTATGGTAATATCATCACCATTTTGAATCTGGTCGGAACAATATTAAGTTTCAGAAAAATATTACCATAATTAATGCACCGCTTTGCACTTTGGCATGCAAACATCTATGTCAAGTCCAAAGAAAGCAGCAAAAGAATTGCGCATTAAGGGATATTCAAGGCAGATAGATCTAAAATCCCAACTGACTCGGTTCGTTCTCTTTATGCTAAGCTGTAGATTATAAAGTCTGATACTCGTTATTTCTGGTTTGCCAATCTCTTGATTTGTGTTAAATGATAAAATATTTTTCTATAAGAACAAATGGATCAGCTCACAAGTGTCCGAAATTCAAGTGCGCTAAAAATTCCCGGGGTAGCCCATGAGCATATCTTCTCTATATTTTGCTGCACAATTCGTCAGTATGTTGTCTTATAACAGATTTAGATTCAGATCTTTCTATTGTAACAACTGTTCTAAAATTAGAAAGATTGTAGCCACTAGATAGATCAGGAGGCGATCGAATAAACAATCAGTGAGATAAGATAGATAGACATACCAGTTTCTTATAAGAAAACTGAAGTAAAAAAATAGCTCGTTATCGTTTCAAAAATGATCCTAATGATTTGGAACGCTCACAATGACATATTATGTTAGCTTATACAAGACAGAAGAGTTTTCATGAACAGAGAATAGTTTGACAAATGTTACTTTTCTGGGTTTTTTTGTTGAGTGGAGGGGACATTTTAAATTAGAATGATTATAATATATTCTTTGAAAACATCTGGGTTTATCTTCCCATAGTTTTGAAGTTATCTATTTCTCTGTCGACTGTATAATGTTACACAATTTCATATAAACAGGGCCTATTTTCGGTGACATAAAAGTGTGTAATCATTTTTGGATATGTCACACGTTACATAAATTTGACCTTTGACCTGCCTCCGACTACTTTGATTAGAAGCATTGGAAACCCGTAGATGTATGAATATGTGACATCATTTCTTTTGCGACGCCATAAGTAAGTGACGTCATTTAAAAAACAACTATTTTCACGACTGTGCGGTTTCTATCTGTCTAGATTTTTTTCAAAAAATTATTTTAGTCTTTATTTCTTATCACCTCTTATCGTTCTCTTCAGGTATCAGTTTCGGTTCAGTTAAACATTTGAATAAAAGTACTTGAAATGTCACAGTGCTTCTGTGGTCTAAAGTTTCATCGATGATTGTCAGCTACTTTGTGTCGCGTAACTGTGTATTTCATTCAGTTCAGTTGTGATTGGTGTATCTCAAACAGGGTGAGGGCCACTTCAGGGTTCTTTTTAGGATTTAAATTTCATTTCTTTCTTTTATTAGTTAGACAATTTAGAGTTTATATGATAAAAAGGATCTGAAACTCGTGTTTGTTTGATGTCAGAGGCTCGCCTGTTTTTGCCACCTGCCGGTTTCCTCTGGACAAAAATAAATAAAACGTAAGAACATGTTTATTTTGCAACTATTTCACTGCCTTAAGGTTTCCTTCTATCTATCTATCTATCTATCTATCTATCTATCTATCTATCTATCTATCTATCTATAAAATTCAGTCTGTCTTTCGTATCGCTTGTCATCGTTCTTTCCACATTTCAGTTTCAGTTCTGTTAAGACGATCCATTACTCTCCCCTTGAAGAGTATAGTGCACCACTGTGGTGCGCACTGCCCTTTTCCAAGTCAGTATATTTTACATGCAAAATTGCGCCAGAGTGCTGAACAGTGGATTGTTGTTTGTTGTGGGCAGTGATCCTAGAGGTCCATCACGGAGTAAACACAAAAAGTAGTTGAACAAATCAGCTGAATAATGGCATATTATTATAAACAATTTATTTACTTAGATACAACCGCCAAAGTGTAAAAGGCATAGTAAATATTTGTCGGAACAATTACTTGACACATAAAGGCAGCATACCAATCTGAGCCAAATAAAAAAAAATGAATCCACATCCACGAATTCATTAATTTTTAATAATTCATATCTTGATAATTAATAAACCTAAATAATTAGAACATTTCAACCATAAGCAAATTCATGCCGGAGGTCTCGCGCTGCTTAAACTCTCTGTGTGGTAGATGATTTATGTTTCACCGGGCCCGATTGTCCGAGTCCTGACAGAAAGTGCACTTGCTGCAGATGAACTTATTCCACCAGGCTCGGGGCCCGTCTCCGTCTGGTCTGGTGTACCATCTGACAGTAGATCCTTGCCGGCTGTTGGTGAAGAAAGTAATGTTGATAATTCAAATCTTCTGACCATTATGAACATGAACATGAAAGCAGGACTTTTAGTTACCCCATAGGCAAGTCGGTTTCAAATGTCGGTTTTACGAATATCTTTACGAATATCGTGAAAGTTCTGTCATGGGTTTTACAGAGACATGGTTAGAGCCTACAATACCGGATTCCCATGTCAGTCTTGAAGGTTTCACTTTAATACGATCTGACAGAACAGTTGATAGTGGTAAGACCAGACGAGGAGGTGTATGCATGTATGTAAACAACAAGTACTGTCACCCTAATAACATCACAACGAAAACAACAGTCTGTACTCCTGACATCGAATTATTATGTGTAAAACTCAGGCCCTTCTATCTGCCTAGAGAGTTCACTAGTGTTTACGTCAACGTAGTGTATATCCCTCCAAGCGCCAACACACAACACGCCACGAACCTACTTATGGAAGACCTGACTAACCAAGAAACAAATGGGCCTGATGCTGTTAAAATTATTCTTGGTGACTTCAACAACTGCCATCTTGATTGCATCCTGCCCACGTACCATCAATATGTTGACTGCCCCACCCGTAACGATAGAATATTAGACATGTGCTATTGTAACGTGAGTGCTGCCTACTCTTGTAGCACACTGCCACCATTAGGCGACAGTGACCATGTCATCATTCGTCTGACGCCTAAATACAAGCCAAAACTAAAACAAGTAAAAGCAAGCACACGGGAGGTCAAGATCTGGACAGACGAAACCACACAAGTACTACAAGATTGTTTTGATACGACAGACTGGAATGTATTTTTGGACTCTTGTGTTGATATTAATGAATTAACTGATACTGTGAACTCTTATATTCTTTTCTGTGAAAATAACTCAGTGCAAAAGAAAAATGTTGTGATATATCCAAATAACAAACCATGGATTACTAGTGAAGTGAAAAAAGTACTGTATGAAAAAAAGCGTGCCTTCATGAGTCATGACCCAGTAAAAATTCTTAAGGCTAAAAATGAGGTCAAATCAAAAATTAAAAAATGTAAACTTGAATTTAAATAAAAGATAGAAACATGCTTTAAAACCAACAACTCAAAAGAATGCTGGGCAGGGCTGAAGAAGGTGACGGGTTATGAGTCAGTGCGTGCAAATGTGAGTGTGGAGAACGAAAGTGAGTTTGCAGATGAATTAAATAAGTTTTACTCTCGTTTTGACTGCCATGATTTCAATCATATTCATCAAAAGTTGAGAACAACACTTAATACATGTGATTCAAGCATTGTTACAATAGCAACACAAGAAGAAGTTAACAGATTGTTCAAAAGAGTAAATGTAAATACGGCTTCTGGGCCTGACAAAATTAGCGGAAAATTACTGAAACTTTGTGCCGACCAATTAGCCCCAGTGTTTACTTCGATTTTCAATATGTCATTTTCAAAACATTCCATCCCCACAATTTGGAAGACGTCAGAAATCATACCTGTGCCAAAGAAAACAAACTTTTCGAGTAAAAATGATTTAAGGCCAGTTGCTCTAACATCCATTGTAATGAAGTGTCTTGAAAAGCTTGTGTTACGTCAACTCTTGATTCAAACTAATGAATTTTTAGATCCTTATCAGTTTGCTTACAGGCAGTCTAGAAGTACAGAAGATGCTCTTTTGCTGTTTCTTGATAAAATATATTATCACCTGGATTCACCCAGAAATTATGTCAGAGTACTATTTGCGGATTTTTCTCCCGCTTTTAATACGCTCCAGCCCCACCTCATGATTGAGAAACTGTCAAAGCTTAATGTGAGCATTGAGCTCCAGAGTTGGATATTTGAGTTCCTCTCTTCCCGCCCCCAGTTTGTGAAATAAATGACACCATATCGTCAACAGTGGTGCTCAACTCGGGGGCTCCCCAAGGATGTGTACTCTCCCCTGTACTCTACACCACATATACCAACGACTGCAAAAGCTTTTTTAATAATGTACCATTAATTAAATTTGCAGATGACACCACTATTTTAGGTCTTATGTCAACTAGCGAAGATGATTATTTCAGACAAATATCCAACTTTACGACGTGGTGTGATGACAACTTTCTGCTTCTGAATGTGGGGAAAACGAAAGAGATGATTATCGATTTCAGGAAGAAGAAGAGCCCCATTGCACCAGTGACTATTAAAGATCAAAGTGTCGAAGTTGTACACTCTTACAAGTATTTAGGAATCACAATCGATGATAAGCTCTCATGGCATAACCATGTGAACCAAGTTTATAAAAAAAGGAAACCAGAGGCTATACTTTCTCAGGAAACTAAAATCTTTCGATGTCCAAAGTGACTTGATTAATTTGTTTTATACTGCAACACTTCAAAGTGTCCTTACGTTTGATTTGAGTTGCTGGAGTGGTAATGTAACAACAAATGACAAAAACAAAATAAATCGCATCATTAAAAAATCATCAAAAATCATAAACGGCGTTCTGCCTTCAATTGAGGACTTATATCTACAAAAGTGTTCATCAAAAGCTCAACATATTCTCAGTGACTTAAACCATCCTTTATTTGCACGCTACGAACGATCCTCACGTAGTGGCAGACTACTGTCTCAAAAGTCACGAACAGAAAGATATCGGAATTCTTTTTTACCCACCTCAGTACGCGTGCAACGGGTCTCCTCTTCATAGCAATGTTTACTTTTACAGTGGTGTAATTATGCACTAGTACATTTTTGTGTCTATGATATGTCTCGCATATGAATGAGTGTGTTTACGTTCTTGGAGTTTGTGTGTGTGTGTGTGTGTGTGTGTGTGTGTGTGTGTGTGTGTGTGTGTGTGTGTGTGTGTGTGTGTGTGTGTGTGTGNGTGTGTGTGTGTGTGTGTGTGTGTGTGTGTGTGTGTGTGTGAACGTTTATTTATTTTACACTGTAACCAAGACAAATTTCCCCTTGTGGATCAATAAAGTTATCCTTATCCTTATCCTTATCCTTATCCTTAAATGTCGTACAATGCTACTCCTCTCACTCACAATGCAAACAGTTAAACAGTGCATATCATACATATATATATACATAATATTACAAATGATACATATAAGAAAGTCATTGCTTGTCTGACGCGGGTGAGGGCATTGGTCTCCACCCCCTCCCTCCCCAAAAAGCCAGGTACTCGTTTACACCTGACCCAAGTAAGGAAAATGGAATGACGTGTCTTTTTTAAGAAGACCACAACGTAAATCGCCCGCCTATCTATGATATGAACACAGCCTGAGTGAATACAAAATCACAGCATAACAGCGAGACATAAAAACAGCAAAATGTTTGTGATCAAAACATTATTGATACCTAAAGTTTGTAGTCGATACCCATCGCGTCTGTCAAATTTTAATATAACATGGTCATGGCTCCCTCGATCAACATAAGTACCTGCACAATTACATAAGACTGCAGCAGCAGAGTTTTAACATTCACACAGCTTCTCCTTGATTAAATAGCCCAGCTGGATATTGTCATTATGTTCGCTGGTTCCAAGTGATCAACTTACATGTGTAGTTCTCTGTTCTGTGTTGTTGTTTTTTTTTTTAACGCAAGCTTTCGCTGTTTTACTGTAAACCTTAAAATAATGCTGCTCGAGACTACTTATGTCAAAAGTTGATAAGAAACAACACGGATAGTGGACACAGCCCCATCAAAGGATGGGGAGGGGGGAGTGGGGAAGAAAAAGTAGATTGCGCAAGAAATTGTGCACGTTGCAACTGGCAGCAAGGTTCTTACAGACATAGACAGAGTCTATCTGTAGTTCAGAACCTGCAAATTATTGAGAACTTGTATTGTGCATTAATGATAGGATCTCTCACGATTGAAAGAATGACAGCTTTGCTACACGTCGAACCCATCTAAGAGAGTATTGAAAACAGATGCAGCTGTGCGATTCTTACGATGGTAAAAGATTCCAACATTAATGCGCAAACTCTCATGTAAAGCAGATGTTTTGCATTATACAAAATCTGAATTGCTGCAACATTATTTGTGAGCCAGATCAATTAAGATTATACCGCCGCCTTCAATCATGTTATCTTACGTGATTTTGATTTGGCGATTGTCTTCCATCGGATTGTTTTCTTGATTCTGTTCTTGAAGACCATCATGATACAGCACAACAGCAGTAACAACAGCGCAACAACAATAAGGAGTAAGGAGATGCTTACCCCTGTTGGCCAGACAATAGAAAAACAGTAAGAAAAACTATAAGTATTTGTATTATTCTGAGTATACATGATAATATAAATAAGTGGTTTTTTTTTTTTTTTTTAATCACATGCCCTGTGAAATTATTTGTTCAGATTTTTCGCCCAGATTTCCTGTGTGCGTCACAACTTTACTGTAGATGTTCTTTTTATGAGCAGCGCTGGGATACTTTCCAACAGACTGTTTGATTTTTTTTTTAATTAGCATCCATGAGTAGATTTCACTATTTTGGTGATTGCAGGCAGACTGGCGTTATGAAGCCAAACTACTCAAATATGGTGGGTTTTTGATGGGGCTGGCGTCAAGAAAAATGTTCGGCTTTTTGGTGTCTATCTCAGCTTATATATTATATATATTGCTTACATTCAATGAGGCATTTGGACATATTTACTAGAAGAGGAGTAGTGTGAATGCGCGTAGATTTGGTTTGATCATTTGCTTCACACACATATCTCGCGCAAATTTGCGGGTTTTTAAGACAGTAAAGTAAGATAAAGATGTAAAATAAAATTTAAAAGCATTCTATATAATAAAAATGGAAAAAAAATAAAACAAAAATAAAATATCAACAGGACAGATATTATACCAGAACAAACGCCAACGACAGACACCTACATGAATTCAGACATACATATAGAAACTTCTCTTGAACATAACATCAATGTCTCCATTGTCTTGCCCCATCGACTCACCCCCCGCCGTCCAGAAAACATAAGCATGAAAAATAACCTTTTGTGTATTATATGTTGAACAAAAGGAAGTATAAAAATATATTACAGATATATTATTGCAGAGGTTTTACATCCTCTTACAGCGATTTTTTAAAACATTTGTTTTGCTAAGAATAGAAAATTAGCTTATATCGTGTTACATAAAAACTCTTCTATAAAATAAAGAGGTCGGTGGCGCTTGATGTGTACATTATTGGTGAAAGTTGAATACACCCTATGATTTTTCTCTCTATGGATTCTTTGCTTTTTTTCCGAAAATGCGCTATCTGAAATTGCCCATCTACAACCTTTTACTGTTGGTCCGCACTCAACCATGGCTACGCTTATAAGTCCCTGTGTGTGTGTGAAAGAGGCGTCGGTTTATACTGTAAGCGGTGCTTCCGAGAGTCTAAGAAATGGCAGTAAACATCTGTCAGCAAGTCAAGATGGCTGTAACTGATATCAAAGTGCTAGACAAGAGTACACGGACTTGCGAGTGGTATTTGCTATACTTATATCTTTGCTTGTTTTATGGGCTTACGTAATGCCATTTGTTCTTACACATCCTCCTCCAACACAAGGCCATTGATAACAATTTCAGCCATGTAGATGACAAAATAACGTCACATGTCTAACAATCCTGTACGAGTTGGTGTGCACCTGACCTCGCTGTGACTGGCGCCCACCAATAAGAAACGAAACCCTGATGATTCCTTTGCTGAAAATTCATACAAATTACAAGGACGGTTTCTTTCGCGACGCTAAAGGGACCGAACAACCCAGCCCATATCTTTATAACATATAGAGGTCAAACTCCACTAGTGCAAAATAGAAGTATCGTTTCACTTGCTTTACTTAAAAAAAAAAAAAAACAACATTAAGCATCACTGCATTTTTCACTTAAGGAATAATTCAGTTTCTTACTTTCGATTAGAAAATATATTTTTATGGAGTATTAAAAACATGTTACAGTTTGACTAGGTATCTCAGCAGTGATACTAAGTGAATGCGAGCTTATTTCACAAGGCCTTCAACTTCATTGAAAGTTTAAATAATTCCTTCTACACTACACCTTCTCTAATCTCTAGGTTTCAGTTAAGGCTCATTGGAAATAAAAATGCTGATTCTACTTTTGAGGATTTTCATTTCTGAGAAAGGAAAAATACCTCTTTTACAAACGGTTCAAAATTGGTTTTAGACACGCTTCTGTCAATGCGCACACACATTCGGATACTGAGCTTAAGTTTTGCTATATTTCAAGGATAGTCAATCATCCTCCAGGACAGAGCAAGTGCCTGTCAGTGACAGAGAAGAGAGGCTACTTTAGTTAGAGGGAAAAGATAGAGAGATGCGGAATTTAACAGGAAAAGTGTAAACGGACGATGCCGCACACCATGCCTGTCTTCCTGCCTCACATTTTGTGTGTCTAAAACGACCAAATTAGGCTGGTGCATAAAACAATACGTTAAAATGAAAAGGTTTTGTGTGAAATTTTAGGATTTTTGTCACATAATGAACATGGACAATTTTTAAAAGATATGGTTCATCACAGTATACAGAGTGGCTATAACGTCGTGCAAGTGGCACAAAGCAAAAAAAGAGAGAGAGAGAGAGAGAGAGAGAGAGAGAGAGAGAGAGAGAGAGAGGAGAGAGAGAGAGAGAGAGAGAGAGAGAGAGAGGTAACGTAAGATGTAATGACACAGTTTTGCAACATTAGTTGAACTATCTTGACCTACAGCCACCATATATTCAGCAATCATCTCTATTCTGCAAATTCTGCTGCTTGTCCTGTCTGAGTTCTAAATGCAAAACAAGCTTAGTTAGATGGTAGATTCTACAATTCTATTGCGTAGGAAAACAGAAATTGGGAATACTGACCTTCGGTGAGCTGTTCGATATGGCGTGGACACTGGCCAGTTATGGAGTTACAGGTCACTGGACAGTCGTCGCTACAGTTGCGGTTACACTGTTGGCCCCAGTAGCCTGGCATACATCCTGAGATAACCAGAGGTGATAATATAGTTAAGACTCCCCTTTCGCCTCTTCTTCTACTGGTCAAAGATGATAATACAGTTAACTCTCGCTGAACAAGGCTCCCAAGATTCACTTCACACTGGCTGCATGGCCATTGTTACAGATTATGATCCTTGCATGTGTTGTCTGGCGGCTGGTCAGGTGACACTGGGCTGCAAAATTCTACAACAGTGCATAATAATATATATATAACAGATGTTGACAAGGAGATGCGTATACGTTCTGTTGCCTCACTCAACGGAAGCAAGCGAACGGCATAATAAATTCTTTCGCTGCACCAGGAGAGTAAAGACTCCCCTTTCACTTCTTTTTCTTCATTTTTCATCTTCTATTTGTTCTCCACCATCATTTTGCTCTTGTACCTCTGGTGCCGGACGGCAACATATTTTGCACGTTGTTTATTGGTTCGTGCATATGCGTTCATAAGAGAAGGCACACTCTGTTTCCAGAGACAGTAATGCACATAACACTGTGTGCAGCTTATCCCCATGAGTGCAAAATTGAACACCAATATGCTAAAGGGAGCATTCTGTTACCTACGGATGTTAAGCCTAGAACAAAATGTCCTCAACGATGGCACCAGTTGTTTGGCATCAGAATTCACCTACCTTTCTTATATACCTTTATGTATGATCCTGTGGAGGCTTTTTTGGATTTTCTGCCTTGACGTAATGTGATTAGAAACCAGCAAGAGCCTTTGATGTCAAATGATATAACCTCACATCTAGACAGAGAAACGGAAAAAGCATCCTTAAGATTACGTATAAAGGCGTTTAAGAGACGTGGGTGAAATCTCTTGTAAAACGACCGTTGCCATCGCAAATGACATTTGTCCTAAAATCATCACCCTTGAAGGAGAAAAATGCACCATGGGGCACTTCGGTGTGCGTGTTTGCATATATGGTGTTAAGTTGCACACTTTTGTCATGTACATTACATCTTTTAGAAACGAGTAGTGCCTCCTATGAAAACTCACCTTCCAAACAGGCGCCGTCATTGGTGCCACAAACCCCGATGCAGTTTACCGAACACTTGAACTGACATCCGGGAAGTTTAAAATATCCTTTAGGGCAACCTGGCAAACGACCAACATACAGCAAAGTATATCAGTCATAGCTAACATAGTATTAGGAGCCACATAACCTCTCTTTTCCAATCTGTTTCGAGGCATGACGGCAAGAGTCAGATGGAGTCTTTGTTGATAATGGAAACATGCACTTTCAACATTTTCTGTGACACTATCTTTCACTGCCTATAACCAGGCATCCATTTTACGAGTAGGTGGGCCGAGGAAATGTGAAAAAAAAATCCTAATACGTGACTAAAGCGGGAATCAAACCCATCAAATTCAGGTCCTGTATTCAAGACGGTAAGCATTCAGTCACTAACCTCCAGTTCAAAATCTAGAACTGACTGCCAATATCTAAACAAAGCAATTATTGGCAAACAAGTCTCTCTTTTCGTTCTGAGACATAGAGAGATTGGGGAAGAGGGATATCAGAACCTAAGGCACATGCCGAGAAAGACAAAGCTGGGAGATTGGAGAATGGAAGAAAAATACAAAACAATGGGATGAGAAGACATATGATATGACATGGACTGACCAAGACAGTATGGTTCATCATAGCCTGTAGCACAGCCACTTTCACACCATCCTGTTGGAGTGCACGGTCCGCTGACACAAAAACAACTGAAATTACACTCAGGGCCGAATATACCTTCAGGGCAGAGAGTCTCTAGAAAAGACAACACACTCTTATCAAATTATAAACTTGACAGAATCCTGGTAAAGCACACACCGTCACCAAAGCTAAATTCTAAAGCGGGAGAGGGGGTGGTGAGGCGGGGGGAACCAAACAACAAGGATCTTCATTTTTGTCTGAACCAGCCCCCTTCAAAAACCGCCAAATTTGGAGGAATTTGGTCTTTCAACCCTTGTTTGGCTGCAGTCAGCACAACAGATAGTGATGTAACGTTGTGCGTATTAACGCCATTTTTTTTTAAGTTGGCTATATCATACGGATGTGGAACATTTCTTTAGCTTTGCAGACAGCAGATACACAAGTGCTAGCGAATTTAAAAAAAAGGGTCACCTACAGTGACTTTGTTACTCACATCAAATTTGAGCGAAATCGATGGAGGAATAGGCTTACATGACCCTGCACATTATTTTGTAATATTATATATGAATATGACAGACAGACAGACAGACAGACAGATAGACAGACAGACGGACAGACAGGTTGATAGGTAGGTAGGTAGGTAGGTTGGTACATAGGTAGGTACGTAGGTAGGTACTAGGTACGTAGGTAGGGTAGATTATTATGATCATTAGTTAATGAATGTCAAACATTTAGGTCTCGTATTTGCTTATCTTAGCTCTTTGACTTTTAAGTGTGGTTGTCTAGGGTACTAGAGTTTTTCAAAACTGACGATATCTCCACTATGAAGGAAGCCATTCAGACTGCACTGAGAAGTGCCCGACGTCTAGCACTGCAGTTAGAAACACATACAAACGTGTATTGATAAATGCCAAGAAATAACAGTGAGACATTTAGGCCCTGTTTTGTGACCCATCGACTTCAGCTTTCTGTACTGGACATAATATGGTTAAAATGTTACTATTATTCATTAATATAAGCAGACACATTAAAGATACTCTTTCGCCGTCGTTTAATATGATGATGAAGCATCTGCCGTTTTAATGAATTCATTGTTCTTATAGTTAAACCTCAGTCTAAATCTGTGATTTTAATATTTTTAAAAAAATATAATAGTCTTCACGGTCACATTTTTGGACAGTTGATCAGTGTTAGTCATTTTGTGCCCGACGAGTTCCGCTTAAATGAATTTTACCCAGACCAAGGTTGAAAAAGTTGATTATATACGATGAAAGACATTCCCTAACATTTTTTTTTTTTGCACAGCACTCTGTACTCTAATTTACAAAGAAAAAATAATTTTGTATTTATATCACAATAAATTGGTGTTTGAATAATGTAGAAGTCGACCGTTGAAAGGGCAAAATAATAATACGTCTGAAGTATGGGTCTGTGGTTGCACGTTCAAACTTCACGAGAGAAACTGTCCCTTGATCAGCAGGTGACTCGATTGATATGTTTGTATTGTCGTTTTCGTATACTGCATAATATCACAGAATTTACCGAGCCATAAGCATGACAGTGTACATCAAACTGCAGAAGAAAACAAATAAACAAAACAAAACCTAAAAACTCACCACCATAGGCTTCCAGTTCACATAATAGCACAGATTGTCTGGACTGTGTTAACTCGAGTTTCAGGCGTCGTATGGCGGAGGTAACATCATAGATTTCGATTCGTGCCATGCCTTTGTCCGGTGCCTGGTAGCTGTACACTTGCTTTAAGGACTCATCATATCCACGCAGAATGAAACCTTCCATTTGGCGGAACGGTTCTTGGTAAAATGAAGTCAAAGACTATAATAAAAAGATGACTTCTCTTCTCTTCTCTTCTCTTCTCTTCTCTTTTCTTCTCCTCTCTTCTCTTCTCTTCTCTTCTCTTCTCTTTTCTTCTCTTCTCTTCTCTTCTCTTCTCATTTTCTCTCTATCTGCTTTTATGCTTACATGTACTGATGAAAGCGTTTATCACATTTAAAACAATCGCAGCGAAATGGAAAGGGAGGCTCATTCTTGTTCTTTATGCGAAAACCTATCTCTGGCTATCTGTATCCATTTTATACGAGTTAAAGTAACTACTCGGTGATTGTCCTGCTGAAAAAAAAAAACGTGAACGCTGAAGCATTTTAGAAAAGTAAGACTCCGTTAATAATTGGCTATGCTTTTTTATATGTGTTTGATACTCTCCTAAATAATAATCATCCATATTATGGGATGTGTTTTTTCTTAACAAAATTTAAAAAAAAGAAAGACACACAGATACACACACATAAACACACACACACACACACACACACACACACACACACACACACACACACCTGAACAAAAATACACCTATCGGTTCTTAAATGCAAAATGGGTCAGATGAAAGAAACAATATTTTAAAAATGGGGTTATCTTTGTTTATAAGCCACTATCAGCGGATGTGACCTCCTCTTGCATTAATACAGTCTTGAACACGCCCCCTCATTGACAAAGCCAGGACCACTAGAATACGTGCCACATGTGATCTTGAGACTAGAGCAGAGTTCTCGTAAAGCGAGCTTCAAGTACATTCTAACTGATACTCTACCCTTTTAAAAGCCAGCGGCAATTCTTCTTTCGTGTTAGTGGCAGGCGCTAGCGTCCATCTCGAGTAGCTGATTAAGAGCTGAGGGAGTGGTACAATGGATTTGCGCAACTGGGCAGCGGTTTTTGACAAAGCAAACAATAGTTTTGCACAAACAGACAAGCAATGGGTACATGTAGCCACACACTAGATACAAACAAAGTATGTGTTTATGTAGACTTTCCCTGTCATTTGCCGGATACTGTTGTTTATTTGATATTTTTTTTTTGAGGAGGGACATTGTCAACACTATTAGTGAGTCCTCTCGTGGTGGCATGCGTGTGTGTGTGTGTGTGTGAGAGAGAGAGAGAGAGAGACAGAGAGGAGAGAGAGAGAAAGAGAGAAATAGAAAAAAGAGAACGGTAGTCATAATATTGCACCAAATGGAAAAAGATAATAAAAATAACGAAGGCCTTGATGTACATGAGCTGCTGGTACGGACACTTTGCACAATCCCAATGCAAAATATTTATCTGAGCTTTTGCACAAATCCACAGTAGGATGAAGAGAGATTTGCGCAAATGGAATTACCAGCCAAGACAAGACTGGGTCAAGCCGTAAAGGGCATCACGTGGACCGCAAGTGTATTGCGCTACTAAAGTGAATCTGATTTGTCGTGTCAACAGGTGGAATGGCGTCATGAATTCCCAACAGCTGACAGCAACACTGGATCCAGAACACGTGAGAAGTGTGCAGGTAAACTCTTACTCGGTTAACGACAAGGCTCATCCCAGACAGGTCTAATGCAAGAGGAAACCATACCCGCCATTATGTGGCTTATAAAGTATTGTAACGTTGTTTTGTTTTTATTTCATCTTTTTGAAATGTAACGCCAAATTCTGTTTCAAAAGCATTAGAAGTAGCAGACTTTGTCTAGACTAAGAGACTTTATTTTTTTATCTGGTTATTTACAAAATATTCGTGCCCTATCTGTCTGTCTGTCAGTCTGTCTGTCTGTCTGTCTGTCTGTCTGTCGTGTTTTCTTGTATTTACTTTAAGAATAAGGTTTCCACCGTGTTTCGGATGAGCTTCAAACTATTTTCACGGCTAAAGGAAAAAAAAACAACAAAACCCTGTATAACTGAATGTCTTGCAGTGAGCCACAATGAGATTTATGTCGCTGGACTGAGAACAGATATCAGGCTCTGAAGACGATTGGGGCCGTCCGGATTCATTTCTTTCTTTGTTGTGGACATGCACACACAAAAAAAACAACAACACTGATTTTATGCAAAAACAGTCAGCAGTTATGGTTAAATTTAAGTTTTTGTAAGGGAGATTAGATAAATTTAATGGTATAAAATTATACTCCAGTGGCGATTTTCTTAGATTTCTTTTTCAGTTGGAAGAGGTGGACCCCCTGTTTCCTCAAGCAACTAATATCTCAGGCCAGATTAATGCTGGTTAAAAACGTTTCAATGTCATGAAAGTAAATACGGTATCAGCTTTCATTTAATAGGAATACCTTGACTTCGCCAAAAAGTGACTGAAGCTTCATTCAGAAATTAGACCAAATCAGAAGTTTGAAATGAAACTTGAAAAAAAAGGACCCCAAAAAACTGGAGTATGGCGGAAGGGAAGGGAGAAAATGCCAAGGAGCCAAACTAAATTTAACGTTATATCTGTCAAACACGTTTTAAAAAACACGATTTATCTGTAAAGTTTGGCACCATAATGGTCAAAGTGGCAATAATGATTATTCTGAAAAAAAAAAAAAAAGGTCATCCTTACCAGCCACGCAACACGCCACATTCATGTTATTACATTTTGTACTGTACCACTTTCTGGCACCTGTTATAGCACAGTCTATATCGCTGTGTCTGTTTCTTGGATGACCTGGGATGTAATTAAAGTGAGTAGAATTGGTGTAATTGAACGAAGTAGACATGGTGGAACTGACGGGAGAACAAAAGGTGTATTTGAAGGGAGTAGACATGGTGTAACTGAAGGGAGTAGAAATGGTTTAAAGCAAGAGAGTAGAAATTGGGTAATTGAAAGAAGTAGACATGGTGTAAAAAAATGGAATAGACATGGTGTAAAAGAAGGGAGTAGACATTGTGTAACTGGAGGGAGTAGACATTGTGTAATTAAAGGGAGTAGGAGTATTGTAATAGAAGGGAGCAGATATGGTGTAATTGAAGGGTATAGACGTGGTGTAATTGAAAGGAGTAGACCATCCTTCTACCACAGAATATAGTGTGTTACTGTGGTGCGTGCGGCTCTTTTCTAATTCAGTGCATTTTACCTCTTTAAATGCTCTCCAAAGTGTTAAATCGTGCCTAATGTCTTCATTTATCTTGGGAAAACTTTTCCTCACTATTATATGAATTACTTTATCACCAGATTTTCGTACATAGAATTAGAAAAAGGCCGTGTGAACCACAGTTATATATTATTATATTAAAATCTTTAATAGAGAGATGTTCTACTACCTAGTCCCCCTTTTTCTTAAAGCCTTAATCTCTAAATAAACTAGGAACTGCAAGACCAGAAACAGGAACTAGACTGGGATATGAGGATACGCTCCGACCGCCAACAGACAGCAGAGCAGTTCAGCAAGCAAGGTTTATCTTTCCTACAGACAGGACTTTGAGTCGAGCTGTCGGTGAGGAGGTAGCCACTGTAACTGTAATATGTGTGTCTTTATTCCCACCATCTGTTCAGTGTAAACATTCGGATCTTTTATCTTGTCTAAACTTAGCCTGGAGCATAAGATATCGTATCTTGTCTACAATTACTGGGACTCAATCAGAGTACGTTTCTTGTATTTAAGAAGGAAATTAATATAATTATCATCAATGTGAGGGGAAAATGGCCAAAGTCAGACTTAAGCCATTTTTAATTAGAGTACCCTGTTTGTTATGAGATCAGAGCCCAAATTTACATGATTATTAAAATGCACCAACATTTTCCCACCAAAACTGCAGCTGGGATGAAACATACTAACTTTTTTTCTTTTCTGGACATGAAAATGTCAGTCTAAACTGTTTCAAATCTGCATCCTACTCGTTTCTCACCATAATTCCAGAGAGTAAAATTAGGCTTTTGACCGTCAATCCATCTCCAGTCACCTTCCTTGGATATATCTGTTAATCCTATCCAGCATCCAGTGGAAGGAATTCTAGAACAAACAGAAAGCCATGTTTTCTCAACCTGTCTGTAAATCCCAATTATAACAATAGTAATAAAGTGCATTAATAGAGTTTTTCACCCTCAGAATGCTCGAAACGCTTTACAGCTACATGCACACGTCCTCAACACAAACACACACGTATTCAACGCAAACACACACGTACTCAACACAAACACACACGTACTCAACGCAAACACACACGTACTCAACACAAACACACACGCTTACACGCGCAGCACTTGCACATAAACACAAACAAGTCATATTCACTCACATGTAGACACGCGGCATCAGTATGTGCATGCAATTAAAGAGTAGAAGTCTCAAAGTCAGGGGGTAGCACAGATTCCAGCCTCAGTAAGTATACAAGAATGTGCTCCAGGCTCTAAGCAGAGACGCCAACTCAAGAAGTTGCACATANAGCCTCCATTATGATTATAGTTAATTTCTTTATAATTTCTTGTAAATAAAATATATACGAGCAACCAAGACAGCAAATCGCCAGTCGTATAACTCATTGGCGGTTTGTCTACATCTCATTTGATTGAGTATTTTTTTTTTTGTTTAAGGAGAGGTTAAAACTCTGTTAGACAATGCTAGAAAATAATGCCAATCTCAAGCTTTGGTGCTGTTTTTACCCAATGACTTTGTGGATTACTTTGTTCGTAACAATTGATGGATGGACAAGGGTTTGAAACAGTCATATATAGCCGAGTATGTAAACTGCCTAGCTCTGATTTAGGTAATCTCCATATGATTGTGCCGAAATGCAATACAGTACTGTACTATAATTTGTAATGGAATTGGTGCAAATGAAAACAGGCGGACAAGCACTTGTAGGAATATCTGTCTCCATGGCAGTGACATTTAGTTATCTATATTGGAAATGTAGATTTGGGATGTGGATAGAGGGCACCAAATTTGTAAAAAAAAAATGCGAAAAATTAAGTTAATGACTACTTTACGTTGCCTTGGAAATTCTTTCGTTAACACTCTACCAGAAATAGTCGTAATGAGTGTGCACAGTTATTTCTAACACATCTTTATTTCCAGCGGACATACTTTCTTTAACCTTTTCACATCGCACCCTGCACTAGCTGTCTATTTCTTCGATACGCAGTGCGATGTAAGGGAAAATTACAAAGATGCACATCACTGACAGATAATTCTATCCAAAATAATAAAAACAAAGTAATTTGCTGTGTTGTGTTCAGTTTCGAATTACAACATTCGTGCTGCCAGCATGAAAAGTTAGGTTGAATACGTACATCCACTGAGCGGCACAGTGTGAAATTATGTGATTTGTATTGTAGGGCGCGACGTGAAAAGGTTAAAGTTGACCATGTTTCTGACTATTCCCTGCATGCCTCTGTGTCTATTGTCTCCGAAAAACAACAAGAATAAGAAAAAAAAAAGACGTGTTTTTTTTTTCTTTCTCAAAAGCTCCAGAAGAAAGCGTTGTCCCCTTAACTTGTCTATCAGTCGCTGATTATTCTTCCTGAAACTGCCAAGCTGGCACATGACACAAAATCACCTTATTAGCCTGGTAACCAGTAGTTCAATATAAAATGGAATTACCGGAATTCAGTATAATGGCAATTTTAAGTATTTGGAATAAAATGATTTTCAACACCGAAACATGATATACAAAGGATTGATACGAACTATGTGTAAAAGTATTTTTTTGTGAAATTCAGTGTGAAAGAATTACAGTAAAAAACCGGAATAGAGAATAAACTCGTAAATTAAGAACTTGATATAAAATATTACGATCTAGAGCACAGCTTGGTAGGAAAATCAGCAATATGATATAAACTAGTGCGAGTAGCACTTGAATATTCAAATGTAGTATCAGAACAGAATATAATACGAAAAACAGGACTAGGTTCACATTCCAGTGATTACAATGACAACATTTTTATACTGAATTCCGATGCTACGATATTGTACTGAATTCCAAGATGCGCATTTTTATTCCGTAATCTGGAGAGAAAGTGATTATACCCAATTCCAATTCTCACTTAAGAGATCGTATCCTATTCCTAGAAGTACAAATTCATATCGAGATCCCGCCCATCATTTTTAAATTCAAATTCCATTTTCTCCATTATATCAATTATATCGAATTCCAGAATGACCATTGTATCGCATTCCGGAATTAAACATTATACCCTGGTCCGCCCTCTCCTTAGTCCTATGTCATGTTTAACTGCTGTGAAATGATGTGTGAACGTCTAACCGTACCAAAGAGTCTATGCCTTCTCTTCTGTTTGTCATAAGTCGCCTACTCACATCACTTTATATGCATTCCACAAAGCTCTTGTCTTGAACATGATCAGATCACCCCCGTACTGTCGACACCATGTTCTCCCTCCCTGGTACCTCCACCATAAATTTTTTTTGATATAGCAAACGCTCTGTGCGCCAGTCACCAGAGAGAAGCGAGGTGGGCAGGCTACAGTATGTAGAAGATAATGAGTACAAGATGAACCATAGTAACAGATACGTTAAAAGAAGCTGCGGACAATGTGGATTCTGTGGCCGTAGTACAAACGGAAGTAAATGGTTGATGATTTTTGTTTCTAACATATTTCCTCTATGACTCAGCAGAACTGTTTCAAATTTGCATATCGTTTATCCATGTGCCCTTCTCAATGCATATATATATATATATATATATATATATATATATNTTTAAAGAAAGCATGCCAACCAACTTGGGGAATCATGTCACAAAACCTTATAAAAAACGCCAAGTGGTTACTTGCGTATTTTACAAAAAATCGTACAGGACGTCATTGATCGCCTCATTATAAGGAGCTCTTATGACCTATTAATAAAAAAAAGACTTATTTTGTGCAAAACACATTTTCCTTGTTAGGTCCATACATTTTTTAAAAAAAATTTGTTGCCTTAGATACGAGCGATAGACAATAACAACAACAGAAGCATAGCTCTAAAAAAAGATCACTGTAAATGTCAGGTTAGTGGCTTGAGTCTGGTCGACACAACAGGGGTTATACTAGCCCGACCAAGCATAGAGCGTCCTGGGTAGACGTCCAACCCCCATTCATTTTTATAGGAATAGCGTCACTTCTGGAATGATGCATGAGTCCAGCCAATGACCGGCACTGTAGCCAAGGATGTAAAAGATGCATGCACACCCTTGTAGGATTATCATATGACTACAGAAGTTAGGGGAGTTAGTCTTGCGTGAGGAATCATATCTACACCTATAGCATCTTCGCGTTAAAGTGTCATCCTTTAATAGGGGCTAGAAGCTGTTCTTCGCTTTAGAAAATGTGCCGCCTGATAAGTCTAAATACTTTAAATTACATTACACGTTTAATGACAATACAAGTTAAATGACAATACAAGTTAAATGACAATACAAGTTAAATGACAATACAAGTTTAAGGACAATACAAGTTTAATGACAATACAAGTTTAATGACCATTCCTAAAATACTACAATATCCGTGTCACTCAGCCACCTCCGCCGCTGTCACATCGCCACTACCACCACTACCATTACCACCATCCCCACCATCACTACACCATCGCCACCGCCACCGCCACCACCACCGCCACCACCATTACCACAACGATCACCACCACCGCATTGTTTGAAACTCAGTATTATGCTCACACTGTGTTCTTTTGAATGCAACGAGAATAAGTATCATACGGACAGGATTAACTAAATAAGTAAGCAGAGCTGCGGGCACGCGTCTGTGACGTAAATAAAGCCGGGGCTACACACACACACACACACACACACACACACACACACACACACACACACACACACACACACACACACNCACACACACACACACACACACAAACACACACACACACACACACACACACACACACAAACACAAACACATACACAATCAGAACACACACACAGACACTCAAAAACACACACAAACACACACACACACACACACACACACTAATATAGACAGACAGGCAGACAGATGGAAAGATAGATAGATAGATAGATAGATAGATAGATAGATAGATAGATAGATAGATAGATAGATAGATAGATAGATGTGCACTCACAAATCTTCTTATCAATAGTGTAGACGGTCATGCTGTTGATCTGCACCAGATAGTCAAATTCAATGGTCCAAGATGAGTTACTGTCTTGGTGATCAGAATATGCACAGCCCGTTTGTCTGTGGCCTTGTCCAGTTTCGCCATCCACAGCGTACTTGGCATCGGATGGTCCCAGGGCCGACGATTTAAGCTGGCTCTCAAGAGATGCTGTCTGTTTCAAGGCCACGTTTCGACCTGAGAATGGATTTATCAAAGACTGAAGTTGGGCGGGCAAAACAGACGAGGAAAGAGAAATAAGTGTTGCTACTCGGATCAAGTGCATTTCCTGTCCACTCGGAGTGATTTTTGGGCCTTCACGGTCAGACTGATTTTTGGGCCTACATTTCCTTACGCACAATGCTGATGCAAACTTAATAGGAAACGCCCTATAATTTTATAGTAGAAACCGCTCACCAGTTCACCTTGGCGTTGGTGAAAATCCCAACAAGTTGCAATACTAAAGGAAATACTGTCCAGGGTTTCGGCTTTTGGCTACCAAAAAAATAGTGCTGCCACAGGTAGGGATTTTCCCCTACTTAGGGAGAAAAATAGTTCTTGGGGAAAATCATGAACTGCAGAGTAAAATGAGCAGAATGCCTGGCTTTCTTCTTTTGACAGTAATATTATAGTACTTTTGTCCTACTCAATTTGCGAAGGGAATACGTCACTTTCATAGGCAGTTCGTCTATCTCGCTCAAGTGAGTTTTTTCCAGCAGAGGGCATAAACGGTATTAGATAACGTAAGAGAATAAAGCTGATCTAAACTTTTCCTTTTTTTTTTTCACTTATGACTGTAATTTTATTTATCAGTGATATTTGATCGATGTATTGGTTATAGAAAGAATACAATTAGTTTATTTTGCAATTTCCTTTCTCTAAGCTATAAAGTATGTGATCTGCGTTGTGTCGGTAACTTCCGTTTGAGCTATTTTATTCTTTATCTTTGTTAATGTCAAGACTGTGTCAGTGTTACAGTTCAATTAAAATCATTTTGAAAGTGCTAGAAAATTACTTATAAAAATCACGAAGAATGTTCATGCACAAGCATAAACCTGTGCAGCGGATAATGACAACGTATTCACAGTTGTTTTTTAGATTTACATAGCCAAATTGCATAAACCAGCCAGGTCTTCTTCATTGCCCTGAGACTGGTTCACAGGTTATCGTTTTTTCCCCCTGTATTTGAGTGACAAGACCGATGATGTTACCAACTGTTTGGTGTTGTTGTTGTGGTTGTTTTTTTTCTGAATCTGCGACAGGCAGCTTACCAGAGGTCATGTAAAGTGAACATATCAGGCCAACTCCTGGTCCCCGGAATGTATAGAATTTGACTTGTCTGGGCTTCTTTACATAAAACTCAACACTAGCTTCTCCTAGTTTATGACGACGATCACTAATCACCATCACAGGTTCTTGCTCCTGACGACGGATCACGTTCACCTGAGACAGCTCATCAGCAGCTACAATAGGAGACACACGTGAAACAAGAGAGAGAATTTATTTTTTATTACTATCTATTGAGCTGACAAGGAAACATAGGAGTCTTGACCGAAATGTGGCACAGCACTTTTAGAGTATCAGGGAGTCAAAGTGCCGAAACACTTGTTAGACAGGGGTATCTTCCTCCTCTTCTATTTCCGAGTACGTTCTCTGTGTATTAATTTTCATATGTAGTGAGTTGTATAAAAAGAAAATATTTTCGATTTTCTGGCAGCAGCATATTTTCTGCTTAGATGGGGCTGACAATAAACAAACTCAGGCTGTGTTCTTTAAGACTAATCAAACTGCTGGTGGTTAAATCAAATAACAACTGTGTATGTGGATATAGTAGAGTACACGGACGTTTGACGTTATGGTGTCCTCGGGAGAGACACTTTACTTCCATTTGCCGATTCGACGAAGGTGTGAATGAATATCTAGCTTTTGGTTTGGATAGTTGTGGACCAGGGGATTGGGTGGGTTTGGACAAGGGGGCTGGGAGGGGTAGACCAGGGGGCTGCACAGAGAACGCTGATAAGGACTTTGTGACAGATCTATTTATGATAATGTAATGTGTTATACTGGCTATTGTTGTGCACAGATGTACCATCATGATGATGTAATATTATTATGCTGTCTCTTGTTGTAAAACACGTTTCATCATGATGATGTAATAGTATTATGCTGTCTCATGTTGTAAAACACGTTTCATCATGATGATGTAATAGTATTATGCTGTCTCTTGTTGTAAAACACGTTTCATCATGATGATGTAATAGTATTATGCTGTCTCATGTTGTAAAACAAATGTATCATGATGATAATGTAATATTTATTATTTATTATTATTGGTCAAATAAGGTGGAGTTTAATGTTGTCCTGGAAATAAAATGCTTACCAGAGTCGTTACCGATTAATCTATATCGATTGATTACTTGTTCCGAATTGAATATGATTGTCAGTGTGTCGTTAGCTGGATCAGGGTTACAGGTAGAATCATCGCCATCTCGTAACCATTGGGGGGCATCACTGTGGAGAACCCGGTCCACTGTTGTAGTGGAATACAAGGAAACACGTGTAAAAAGTAATCTACATTTACAGACATTATTATTATAATATATTGCAGCCAGTCAAAATAAGGTTTACGTCGCTTTTTGGCTACATGAAGTAAGTGGTGTAAAAATAACGCTCAATCTGTTTAGCTTAATTGGATGGACAAGAGTTTGGCCTAACATTCTGGCCAAAGATATAGTGTTTGACGTGAAAGGGGGACATCCCCAAGTAGTTGAAACAATTCTGAGAAAGCTCTTTTGAAGAACATATTTTTTATAATACAATCAATACCCCTCACAAAAAGAATTACCCACAATCCTTTACAATTTGCCCATAAAATCAGTGTTTTAGTATAGTGGTATGATTTTAGTTCCGACTTCCACAACAAAAAATTCGATACTGGATGACCCCAATCATCGTTAGAGGCTAATTCTGTATCTCACTTAATGGTCTAGCGACATAAGCCTCAGTTTGATTTGCTGCAAGACACACTGTTAAGACATAGGACAATCATGAAATACAAGGACATAAAGAAACAATGTGGGAGATTCAGAGGCAAAACTTTGCGTTTACTAGCTATTCGCGTACACAATATTAGAAATTCCAGAACATAGCCGACAATCTTTAACATAATAATTATTTACTTTAACCTATATATCAAACAATGAAAAGGNAGGGGGGAAGGTGCATGATTAACGACTAAAAGTAAAGACTGACGGCGATCTTACGGCATTTCAGATAATAAAGGAAAATAAAACAAAAAAAAAACTAATAAAACTTTAAAGCTATATTTTTTCCATTCGTCTTACAGGTTCTGAGAAAACACTACAGGAATGCTTGGATTGTCATCCTATGTGCACCACCATTACTTGTGCTGCATGACGTTAAAAAGTGAGACAGGCCACCAGACGACTGGTCCGGACGGTCTGCGCACTCATCAGTACCAATCGTCTGCACGTTATTTCAGACAGTACCAGTAATGATGGCGTACGCAGGTTGAAAATCGCGAATTTCCAGAGCTATTTTCTCAGAAATGGTCGGGCGAAAAAAAAATGTATTTGGTTTAAAGTTTTTTGAAAAAAAAATAATTAGGCTATGAGGCTAATATCTATCGCTATTCCTTTAGGAGTGGTTATGGTATGGTATGGAACCCAGCCGGAAAAGGAGAGAATATCCGTAAATACCGTATGGTGAGTCTCCTAAGACACCTCCTTTTCCCTAATCCTGCCCCATTTATTACTTGTTACCACTTGTCACTTGTTACTTCTTGACTGAAACATCATCATAGCACTCTTGACATGTTACTTGTTACATGTTACATGTTTCTTGTTACTTGTTGCCGGAAACATAATGATAACACTCCGAACATGTCCATAGGTGCTCCGATCTCCACACCAAAAGCCTCAAGGAAAACAAGCAAAATGTGCCTCTTGACGTTTGGGTGAGGACAGTTCTATATTTTCCAGTGAGATCATCGCACGTCTCCTTCATACATCTCACTGTAGGATTATTGTTCCAGGTTTTGTCCTCCTCTTCTCTCAATTTCTTTTCATGAACTCAGTGTGGTGAAAGAAAGTACAAGACACTGCAGATTCCCTGAAGGAATAGCAGCTCTCGGTTGGATATCAACTAGCACAATAACCATTAATTCGTTTAGGCGGGTTTTCAGTGTTAGGATCACATCTGTGGACCTGTCCGAAGGACAATGAATCCGTTTACTTACAGAAACAGGTAATCAGTTACATATTAAGAAACAACCACAAAAAATGGACTTAACTTTTATAACGAATTCAAAATCTTCCTTATTGCCACTCACCGTATTGACATCCTCTATCAAACCAGCCAGGTGCACATATTCCATCCTGGCATTCACCGCTTAACGAGTCACAGTATTTGACATGTTTACAGTGACATTTAAATTGACATCTCGATCCAAACCAGCCATCTGGACACACCCCTGCACCAGCTGTAAAAGCAAATAGAAAAAATATTTATTGATATCATTATAAAGTCTAAGTTCATTTTTAAATGTTAAATGTTAAATTGTATTTCTTACTCCTTCTCTGGTTTGGACAGAAGTTTTTAATTGTTTTAATGTGTTCCACATGATGTTGATGATGATGATGATGATGATGATGATGATGATGATGATGAAGACCTCTCAAGGATAATTTTTGCTAATTATGTGATGATCTCTCCACGTGTGAAAATTACATGACGATCACTCCACGATGTGAAAATGATGTGACAGTCTCTTCACGATGTGAAAATTACATGACAATCTCTCCACGGGCTCTCCACGGGGTGAAAATTACATGACAATCTCTCCACAATGTGAAAATTACTCACGGAGACAATGCACAGAAATATGAAATACACCAACCTACCTTGAACCACAAGAACAGAGAAAATCTCTTTTAGGAGACAGTGTAAAGCTGATAAGCGTCTTAGTGACATCTTGAGGTTATCCTGCCATAACAAAACTGTCGACCTTCATGAGTTACTCATCTATGTCATCATCGCAACGTGTGTAGAAAGTCGGAGCAACTGCCAGTGACATTTATGTAGACTTGTCTTAACACTCTCTTAACCTGATCTCTGATGAATTTATTCTTTCAGATTAATCACAGATTCTTAGGTTACTGGCTTCACCATTGTGTGTGTGTGGAAATGTCAATTACAGATTTAAAAGTGGATTATGTAAATTAAATATCTGTAAGAACGAAGCATCATTTTTGTCCAAATTTTATTGCGTAAGTGAACTAATAGTATCTTATAACATTTGGCGACATAGATGTAAGGATTATGGATTTCAGCTCTTCGGTCTGTAGCTTGCTGGTCATACTTCTACATCTCTAGTGTCTTGTAATAAATTCCAACCTGGTCTGGTGTAAGTATTGGGGTTCCTTAATATATGATATCATGTCATTGTACTCTGTACTACTCTTGAAATAAAGAACTTTGATATGTATGTAGGTATGTATGTATGTATTTATGCATGTATGTCTGTATGTATGTTTGTATGTATGAACATATCTGTGTGTGTATGTGTATGTGTATGTGCGTGTATGTGCGTGTGCGTGCGTGTGTGTGTGTGTGTGTGTGTGT
>JAWQUT010000470.1:126264-150736 GCA_033807755.1 Ellobium chinense
GTGAAAATAATGCATCTGACGTGTGAACACTGTAGTAAATGAAGTAAAAATTGTATTTTGAGAGAAGTCTTTCCTAAAGACAGCATCCAGAATGAAAGAAAGAGCACCGTTTGGCATTTTCGTGCCTAATTTTGTATGCAACGTGTACAGAATAAGAAAAAAAAGCAGTGTGAACCACAGTTATATACCAAAATCTACAATAGAGAGATGTTCTACTATCTCCCCCCCCNCAACCTCCTCTTACTCCCAAAGACTTAAACTCTAAATAAACTAGGAACTGCAAGACCAGAAACAGGAACTAGACTGGGAAATATTATTATGAGGATAGGTCTTCAACCGCCAACAGACAGAAAAGC
Organism: Ellobium chinense; assembly: GCA_033807755.1. Lineage (NCBI taxonomy): Eukaryota > Metazoa > Mollusca > Gastropoda > Ellobiida > Ellobiidae > Ellobium > Ellobium chinense. The sequence goes on from JAWQUT010000470.1 coordinate 126,621, forward strand.
AGGTCAGCAAGCAAGGTGTATTTCTCTATAGACAGGATTTTGAGTCGAGCTCTTCGTGAGGAAGTAGCCACTGTAACTGACTGAAGTGTAATATGTGTGTCTTTAATCCCTCCATTTGTTCAATGTAACCATTCAGGTCTTTTATCTTGTCTAAACTTAGCCTGGTGCTTAAGATATCGTATCTTGTCTACAATTACTGGGACTCAATCAGAGTAAGTTTCTTGAATTTAGGAAGAAATTTATGATTATCATCACTGTGTGTGGAAAATGGCCAAAATCAGACTTAAGCCATTTTTATTCAGAACACCATGGTGTTCATGAGATCAGAACCCATATTTAAATATTAAAACAAATTAAAATGCACCAAAATAAATTTTCCCACCAAAACTGCAGCTGGGAAGATACATACTAACTCTTTTCTTTTCTGGACATGAAAAAAATTCAGTCTAAACTGTTTCAGATCTGCATCCTACTACTTTCTCACCATAAAACCAGAGAGTAAAATTAGGTTTTTGACCATCAATCCATCTCCAGTCACCTTCCTTGGCTATATCTGTTAATCCTATCCAGCATCCACTGAAAGGAATCCTAGAACAAACAGAAACACACGTTTTGTCAACCTGTCTGTTCGAAACAGTTATAACAATCGTAATAAAAGGCATTTATAGAGCGCTTCACCCTCAAAAAGCTCAAAACGCTTTACAGCTACATGCACACGTACTCAACACAAACACACACACACTTACACGCGCAGCATTTGCGCCTAAACACAAAGAAGTCATATTCACTGCATGTAGACATACAGCATCGGTATGTGCATGCAATCAAAGAGCAGAAATCTCAAGATCGGGGTGGAAGCATATATTCCAGCCTCGATAAATATACAGAGACTGTGCACTCAGACCCTAAGCGGAGANGGTGGATCGTAGATTTCAGCCTCCGTTACATGTTCAGTTCATTTCTTTATAATTTCTTGTAAATATAATGTAAGCAACCAAGACAGCAAACAGAACTCATTTGCAGTTTGTCTATATCTCATTTGAATGAGGTTTTTTTTTAAGGTTCAGTTCAGTTCAGTCGTTTATTGTAGGCACTGCGGCCAATTCCAACATATTTACAAAACAAATTAAGGTACAATGCAATACAATAATAATAATAATAATAATAATAATAATAATATAAGTAATAAGATAATACAAAAATCGTCCACTCTCACTCTATCGTTCCGTTTCTCTGGTCTGTCACTCACTTCAACTTTCCACTCAGAATACATATTTAATTTGCTCACATTTCTCCCTCAGTAATACATTCTCCATCTGATTTGCCCATCTTCCACATTTCATCCGTTCCATCACCCCCATCCCATTCCACCCAACACACGTACACTACAGACGCGCGCGCACTCAAACACACAGACACTCACTCCAAGGATCCAAATGTCACCAGAAAAAGTTATAGAACTGTTCCATTATATTCACTAATAACTTTATGACAAAATATTCCAAATGATTTAGTTTCTTTATTATTCATAGTTGTAAAGAATGTGACAAATTTCATCATGCTAGGTTTTACAAATAGTCTACGCGGTAAAAATGTTTGTCTAATTTCCTTGTAACGCTGGCATTCTACTACGATATGGAATTCATCTTCTATTTTATTACAAACTTCACACGTTCTTAAACAATAGTCTACTTTTGGCCTTTTCCATCTCCCCCTTTCCACCATAAAACTGTGAGACCCTATTCTCAATTTTAAAATTGCAAACCTGATATGTCTTTGCTTTACCTCCAATAAATATTGTTCACATTTAAATTCTGCAGCAATATGTCTGTATAGTCTATTTTCACTGCAACTTTCTATGTCACTATGGCACTTTTGTTGAAATGTATCTTGCGCACGCTGTCCAAATTCTGAAATAAACAGTGAAATATTATCTATACTTTGATTTTCCCAAATGTATCCAAATCCGTATTTCATCAACATGTTTTTAATAATGACACCCAGTTCACAACGTCATCTTTTTCTGCTGCTGTCCTTAATTGTTGGTATATTTTTGTAACTGGATTACTGTCATCTAGGTTCAGTATTTTGCTCCAATATTTAATTATTCTTATTTGCCTATGTATTGCTAAAGGAACAACCCCAAGTTCAAAATACACAAAAGCATTTGGTGTAGATTTCCTCACGCCCAAAATGGATCTTAAAAAACTAGTATGAACTCGCTCAATGGGCCAAGCTTCGCAAAATCCCCAAATTTCACAAGCATATGAAAGGATTGGACTTATTAATGAGTTAAACAAATTTTATCTGTAGTATTGGTGGCAAATCTGGATTTCTGTGTAAACAAGATTTGAGATCAAACAAAGCTTTTTGTGCTTGAACTGCCAAATTTTGAATGCCTTTGGAAAATGTTCCTGTACTACCAAATACAAAGCCTAGATATCTAAAAGAATTTACTGTTTCTAATATTTCATTATTAAAAGAGAGGTTAAAACTTTATTAGACAATGCTAGAAAATAATGCCAATTTCAAGCTTTGATGCTGTTTTTAGCCAATGACTTTATGGATTACTTTGTTCGCAACAATTGATGGATGGACAAGGGTCATAAATACAGCTTAGTGTGCAAACTGCCTAGCTCTGATTTAGGTAATCTCCCTATGATTGTGCCGAAATGCAATACAGTAATATAATTTGTAATGGAATCGATACAGATAAAGACAGGAGGACAAGAACGTGTAGGAATATCTTTCTCCATGGCAGGGATATTAATTTTTTTTTTATTTATCTATTTAAGAATGTAGATTTGGGATGTGGATGGAGGGCACCGAATTGTGAAAAAACAAATGCGAAAGTTAATCTAATGACAACTGTACGTTGCCTTTGAAATTCTTTCGTTAACACTCTATCAGAAATCACACTTAATGAAAGTGCACAGCTATTGTTTTTTATTTCCAATGGACATACATTCTTTAACATTTTCACATCGTACCCTGCACTGGCTTTCTATTTCTTCGATACGCAGTGCGCTGTAAGGAAAAATTCTCGAGACACATATTATATCACTGACAGATAATTCTATCCAAAATAATATAATATTTGGGCAATTTTTGTTGTTGTTTTCACAAGACTACTTGCTTATGTATAAATAAAATTAAAAATTACATATAATAATATTGACCCAAGCTTGAAATAATAGGTTGTCTACAGTTTGCTGAGTTGTCTTGTTTCGAATCCAACATCGAAACATGATATACATAGGATTGACACGAACTATGTGTAAACATATTTTTGGTTAAATTCGGTGTAAAAGAATCACAGTAAAAACCGGAATATGGAATAAAATCGCTGATTCAGAACTTGATATAAAATATTACGATCCGGAGCACAGTTTGGTATGAAAAGTCGGAATTAATATAAAATAGTGCGAGTAGTACTTGGATATACGAATGTAGTATCAGAACAGAATATAATGAGAAAAACAGGAACAGTTTTAATTTTCAGTCTTAACAACGACAACATTTTTATATTAAATTCCGATGCTAAGCTATTTTACTGAATTCCAAGATGCGCATTTTTATACCATAATCTGGAGAGAAAGTCCAATTCCCACTTAAGAGATCTCATCCTATTCCTAGAAGTACAATTTTATAACGAGATCCCGCCCATCATTTTTAAATTCGTATCCCATTTTCTTAATTATATCAGTTATTTCGGATCCCAGACGGACCATTATATCGAATTAAGGAATTAAGCATTATACCCTGGTCTGTCCTCCCATTAGTCCTATGTAATGTTTAACTGCTGTGAAATGATGTGTGAAAGTCTAACCTTACCAAATAGTCTATGCCTTTTCTTCTGTTTGTCAAAGTTCGCCTACTCACATCACTTTATATGCATTCCACATAGCTCTTGTCTTGAACATGACCAGATCACCCCCGAACTGTCGACACCATGTTCTCCCTCCCTGATACCTCCACCATGGAAATTTCTTGATATAGCAGAAGCTCTGTGCGCCAATCATCAGAGAGAAGGAAGGTGGGCAGGCTACAGTATGAAAGAAGATAATGAGTACAAGATGAATCATAGTAACAGATACGCTAGAAGAGGCTGCGGACAATATGGACACTGTGACTGTATGCGTTCGGAAGTAAATGGTTGAAGATTTTTGTTTCTAAATATTTCCTCAATGACTCAGCAGTGATGTTTCAAATTCGCATACAGTTTATCCATGTGTCCTTCCCAATGTAGATATAGATTCTAATGCATATAATATAAAATTGTATAATTATATACAAGTTTAATGAATTAGGATGAGGAAAGATAGATAGATAGATGTGCACTCACAAGACTTGTCATCAATAGTGTAGACGGTCATGCTGTTGATCTGCACTGGATAGTCAAATTCAATGGTCCAAGATGAGTCACTGTCTTGGTGATCAGAATATGCACAGCCCGTTTGTCGGTGGTCTTGGCCAGTATCGCCATCCACAGCATACCAGGCGTCGGATGGTCCCAGAACCGAGGATTTAAACTGGCTCGCAAGAGATGCGGTCTGTTTTAGAGCGACGTTTCGACCTGAGAATGGAAATTTTAAAGACTGAGGTTGAGCGAGCAAAACAGACAAGGAAAAAGAAATCAGTGTTGCTACTCGGATCAAGTGCATTTCCTGTCCACTCAGTGTGATTTTGGGGCCTACGCACTTAAATTGATTTTGGGGCCTAGACGTTCAGAGTGATTTTTAGGCGTTCATACTTAGACTGATTTTTGGGCCTACATTTCCCACAATGCTGAAGCAAAATTAATAGAAAACACCCTATAATTTTATTGCAGAAACCCACTCTTTGTAAAGCCAGTTCACCTGTGGCAGTACTGAAGGAAATACTGTCCAGGTTTCCGGCTTTTGGCGACCAAAAAATAGTGCTGCCACTACTAGGGATTTTTCCCTACTTAGGCAAAAATAGCTCTTCGTGAGTTGTTGGGAAAAATCATGAAATGCAGGGTAAAGTAAGCAAAATGCCTGGCTTTCATCTTTTGATAATAACATTATAGTACCTTTTTCCTACTCAATTTGCGTACGGAATACGTCAGTTTCCTATGTAGTTTGTCTATCTCGCTCGAATGAGAGGGCAAAAAATATTAATTGTATTAGACAACGGATGAGAATAAAACTGATATAAAGCTTTTTTTTTTCATTTATGACTTTATAATGTCATTTGTCTGTGATATTTGATTAAAGTATTGGTTATAGAAAGCATAGAATTAGCTCAGTTTGCAAATTCCCTTTCTCTGAGATAAGTGATCTGCCTAGTCTATAAATTTGACGATATTCAGTGTTTCTGCTCGGGTTATACAATTTCGAGTCTACCGGATCAAACGATCCACATGGCGGTCAAGGGATTTAATTTGACATGGTTACTTAATATACGTCTGTCAAGAATTATAAGTTTAGAAACATAATTAAAATCATTACTAAAGTTCGTTTTTGACAGATGGNTACTTGCGGCAAATTTCACTTTTCGACAGCTTCTTCTCATCAACTTCATCGATAAGTTTTTACTTGAATTCCAATGAGTACGCTTGCTTTCTTTTCGACATTTTTCAGCAGTTCAGTAATTTCACGAGTTGTAATAATGTATATTTACCTCTATGAATGTTATTGTTCTATCAATGTGTTTAATGCATGAGAACTATACCACTTTGTGGTACTGTAAACAATTTCTCTACCACGTAAATTTATTTTTTTTCCCGACAAAATTGTTATAGTGAAATAGGTCAGTTCTCTTTACATTGACTGTCTTGAATCCACTAGGAGGCGCTTTAGATGTTCGGGTTTATTTCATCTTTTTGCCTGTATCCCCAAAGTAACTTTAAATGATGAATGATAACTTTAAATGTTTCAACATCTTTATATAACAAAAATTCAACATCAATCTTCTCAGAGGTACCTAACTTTATCAGACACAATGCTGTACGAATTTTTTTTCGTTGTTCTACCAGCTATAGTTGGTTATCAGATTTAGACAGCCAAAAAACATAAACCAGGGAGGTCTTCTTTTTCGCCTTGAGACTGGTTCGTGAGTTATCGTTTTTTCCCCCTCTATTTGAGGGAAACAACAGTCACATCACCAACCGTTTGTTTTTTTTTCTTCAATATCTGAGACAAGCAGCTTACCAGAGGTCATGTAAAGTGAACATATCAGGGTAACTCCTGGTCCCCGGAATGTATAGAGTTTGACTCGCCTGGGCTTCTTTACATAAAACTCAACACTAGCTTCTCCTAGCTTATGATGACGATCACTAACCACTGTCACAGTTTCTTCCGCCTGACGACGGATCACGTTCACCTGAGACAGCTCATCACCAGCTACAATAGGAGAAACAAGTGAAACAAGAGAGAGAATTCATTTTCTATAACTATCTACTGAGCTAACAAGGAAACACGGGAGTCATGACCCAAATCCATTAGAGTATCAGAAAATCAAAGGGCCGAAACACTTGTTAGACAGGGGTAACTTCCTCCTCGTCTGTTGCCTCGCTCTCCGAGTAAGAGGGTTTTCTATTTTTTTTTAAATTTTCTTATCTACGGAGTTATATAAAAAGAACATGTTTTTTCAGGCACCATCATATTTTCTGCATAGATGGGACTAACTCTGGCTGTGTTCCTTAACATTAACCACACTGTTGGTGGGTTGATCAAATTAATAACAGCTGTGTATGTGGATACAGTATAGTACATGGATGTTTGACGTTGTGGTGTCCTCGGGAGAGACACTTTACTTCCATTTGCCGATTCGACTAAGGTGTGAATGAATATCTAGCTTTTGGTCTGGTAGGGGTGGACCAGGGGATTGGGTGGGTTTGGACCAGGGAGCTGGGAGGAGTGGACCAGGGGGCTGGGAGGAGTGGACCAGGGGGCTGGGAGGAGTGGACTAGGGACTGGGAGGAGTGGACCAGGGGGGTGCACACAGAAAACTAAAGGACTTTGTAATAGACCTATTATCATGATGTAATAATATTATACTGTCTCCTGTTGCACACACAATAATGACATGTGTCATGATGATGATGTAATAGTATCATACTGTCTCCTGTTGCACACACATGTGTCATGATGATGATGATGTAATACTATCATACTGTCTCCTGTTGCACACACATGTGTCATGATGATGATGATGTAATAGTATCATACTGTCTCTTGTTGTTATACATGTGTCATCATGGGGATGTAATATTCATTATATTTATTACTGGTCAAATAAGGTGGATTTTAATGCTGTCTTAAAAAACAGTGCTTACCAGAATCGTTGCCGATTAATCTGTATCGATTGATTACTTGTTCCGAATTGAATATGATTGTCAGTGTGTCGTTAGCTGGGTCAGAGTTACAGGTAGAATCATCGCCATCTCGTAACCATTGGGGGGCATCACTGTGGAGAACCCGGTCCACTGTTGGTGTGGAATACAGGGAAACAAGTGGAAAACAATATTTACAGACATTATTATTATATATTGCAGCCAGCCAAAATAAGGTTTACGTCGCTTTTTGGCTCCACGAAGTAAGTGGTGTAAAAATAACGCTCAATCTGCGTAGTTTTATTGGATGAAAGAGAGTTTGGTCTAATATTGCCAAGAAAATAGATAATTATGTAAAGTATAAGGGGGACATCCCTGTGCAGTGGAAACAGTTCTGGGAAATCTCTTTTGAAAAACAATTGTATATGACATAATTGACCAAATACGCCTCACAAAAAGAATTATCCACAATCCATCATAATTTGCCCATAAAATCAGTGTGTTAGTATAGCGGTATGATTTTAGTTACGACTTCCACAACAAAAATTCGATACTGGATGACCCCAGTCATCGTTAGAGGCTAATACTGTATCTCACTTAATGGTCTAGCGACATAAGTTTAATTTTGAATTGCTGCAAGACACACTTTTAAGACATATGAAAATCATGATATACAAGGAAATAAAGAAACAATTTGGGAGGTTCAGAGGCAAAGCATCCATTTGCGTTTACTAACTATTCGCGTACACAACATTAGAAATTCCAGAACATAGCCGACAATCTTTAAGTTGTTTACTTTAACCTACATATCAGACAATGCAAAGGTGGGGGAGGAGGAGGTGCGTGATGTAGCGACTGAAAGTAAAGACTGACGGCGATGTTACGGCATTTCAGATATTGTGAAGACAGACGAGGACATAGCCCCCTTCACATCTTAATCTACAAGGTCTCATCGTTTCGCCCGCCCTAGTTTACAAGTATTCTATGTCCAGTAGCCAAGATCATAAGATTCTCGTGTGCTTGGGTAAGATTTAAAGAGGCAGGGGTCGATTGTTAGGCTGTGAAGCTGATATCTACCCCTATGCCTTTAGGAGTGGTGTATGATGTAGGAGCCAGCTGGGAAAGGCGAGAATGTCCGTAGATACCATCATTAGCCTCGTAACCTGATAAGTCATAAAAATAAAATAAAATAAAAATCCAAACCTTGCATGTTTTTCCACTCGTCTTACAGTTTCTGAGAAAACACTACAGGAATGCATGGATTGTCATCCTATGTGCACCACCATTACTTGTGCTGCATGACGTTGAAAAGTGAAACAGGCTACCACACGACTGGTCCGGACGGTCTGCGCACGTGTCAGTACCAATCGCCTGCACGTTATTTCTGACAGCACCAGTAATGCCGGCGTGCGCAGGGTGAAAATTTTGACATTCCAGTGGTGTTTTCTCAGAGATGGTCGGGCGAAGAAAAAAATGTATACGGTTTAAAGTGTTTGAAAAAAAAAATAACGTTGATTTTTTTTGTTACTTGTTAGTTGTTGCCAGAGACATAATGATAGCACTCTGGACATGTCCATAGGTGCTTCGGTCCCCCTACCATTTGGTTGAGGACAATTCAATTTTTATCCAGTAAGCTCCTGATATGTCTCCTTCACACCTCTCACCGCAGGATTATTGTCCCAGGTTTTCTCCTCCACTTCTCTCAATTTCTTTTCATGAGCTCAGTGTGGTGAAAGAAAGTGTAAGACACTGCAAGAGGAGTAGCAGCCCTCAGTTAGAATGATGTCAACTGGCACAATAAACAACAGTAATTCTTAAAGGCAGGTTTTCATCGTGAGGATCACATCTTCTCTGGAGCTGTCCGAAGGGCAATGAATCTGTTTACTTATAGACACAGGTAACCAGTTACATACTAAACAAACAAAGAAACAACTAACAAGAAAACAAAAAAACTTTTTATAACGAATTCAAAACCGTCCTTATCACCACTCACCGTATTGACATCCTCTATCAAACCAGCCAGGTGCACATTTTCCATCCTGGCATTCACCGCTTAAAGAGTCACAGTAGTTGAAATTTTTACAGTGACATTTAAATTGACATCTCGATCCAAACCACCCATCTGGACACACTCCTGCACCAGCTGTAAAAGCAAACAGAGAAACTATTTTATATCATTATATACTCTAAATTAATTTTTCAATTTTAAATGTTAAAATGTATTTCTTACTCCTCTGCCGGTTTGGACAGCCCTTTTTAATTGTTTTAATGTGTTCCAAATGATGCTGATGATGATGATGCTGAAGATCTCTCTACGAGTATGTGATAATTATGTGATGATCTCTCCACGATGTGAAAATGACATGACAATCTCTTCACGATGTGAAAATTACGTGACAATCTCTCCACGATGTGAACATTACATGACAATCTCTCCACGATGTGAACATTACATGACAATTTCTTCCCGATGTGAACATTACATGACAATCTCTCCACGGGCTCTCCACGATTTGAAAATTACATGACAATCTCTTCACGATGTGAACATTACATGACAATCTCACCACGATGTGAAAATTACATGACAATCTCTTCACGATGTGAACATTACATGACAATCTCTCCACGATGTGAACATTACATGACAATCTCTTCACGATGTGAAAATTACATGACAATCTCTTCACGATGTGAAAATTACATGACAATCTCTTCACGATGTGAAAATTACATGACAATCTCTCCACGGGCTCTCCACGATGTGAAAATTACACATCGAGACAATGCATAGAAATATGAAAATACACCAACCTACCTTGAACCACAAGAACAGAGAAAATCTCTTTTAGGAGACAGTGTGAAGCTGATAAGCGTCTTAGTGACATCTTGAGGTTATCCTGCCATAACAAAACTGTCGACCTTCATGAGTTACTCATCTATGTCATCATCGCAACGTTTGTCGAAAGTCGGAGCAACTGCCAGTGACATTTATGTAGACTTGTCTTAACACTCTCTTAACCTGATCTCTGCTGAATTTATTTTTTCACGGTTAATCACAGATTATTAGATTACTGGTTTTACCATTGTGTGTGTGAGTATGTGTGCGCGTGTGTGTGTGTGTGTGTGTGTGTGTGTGTGTGTGTGTGTGTGTNTGTGTGTGTGTGTGTGTGTGTGTGTGTGTGTGTGTGTGTGTGTGTGTGTGTGTACAGGTGGTTCTCAGATTTACATATCCATCAGTAAACCCCGAAAGCCCTATGATGAGGGGACGGAATTTAGAATGAGACACACACACACACCCCTAATCAGAACTCGTGTCTACTAATACAATCCAAACCTCACCCGAATCCTAACAAATACCCATCGAGAGGGAAGCATCGGTCCAGGCGTGTCTTCTTATCTTGATATGAGAAGCTTGACGTGTGAGTCTTATTGGGTATTCCTGTATAACTGGCGCTAAAGAAGGAAACACGATAAACAAAGTCCCAAGACGTTATTTTTTAAAAGTAGGTCATTCTACCCGTAGCTCTGAGCATTATTCCAGTGCACAGACGGCTCGGTTGTTGTTCCATAGGGTAAAATGTTGATAGAATCATTACACTAGCGGATAAAAGTGAAGACCATTTCTTCATTCAAAGCGAGAGTTCGAGAGAATTCTCTTTTTAAACTAACCGATAATCTTACATACAATCACGGATTTAAGTAACTTTCAAGATTTGCCTGGTACCAGTAGTAGAAAGTGCCTTTGACATCACAGAGCTATGCCTTCAAAACACATCCATTTTGCTGTCAAAAGCTGTTGCTTGCTGCTTCCTGTTTAGCATAGTGTATATCTACTGCACGTTCTTGCGTCACAAGTAAGGAAATTACATCACTCGACGAGATACTGAAAATGAAACGAAACTAATTCCTGCGAAAATGATGACATCTATGAAGCACTTCTAGGCCTGCATTTGACTGCTTTGGTCATTTTAATATGGTCATTCATCACCATTCTAAATCTGATGGGAACAATATTTGGTTTCAGAAAAATATCACCACAATTAGTGCACCGCTGTGCACTTTGGCATGCAAACTTCTATATCAGATCCAAAGAGAGAGACGAAAGAGTTGCACTCCAAGGCATTTCAAGGCAAACAGATCTTTCTTTTATGATAAGCTGTACATTATCGAGTCTGATACTCGTTAGTTCTCGTTTGCCAGACTGTTATTGTGATAAATGATTATTTTTGTTTTCTATAAGAACAAGTCGATAGGCTCACAAGTGTCCGAAATTCAAGTGCTTTAAAGATTCCCGGGGTAGCGCATGTGCATAAATCTTCTCTATTTGCTGCACAAACCGTCAGTATGTCGTCTTATAACAGATTTAGACTCAAATTGTAATCTTTCTGTTGTAACAGTTGTTATAAAATTAGAGAGATATCTGCCATTGAATGGATCAGGAGACGAACGAATAAACAATCAGACAGATGGACATACACATCAGTTTCCTATAAGAAATCTGAAGTCAAAGGAATAATTCATTACCGTTACAAATATGATATTGATAGTTTCGAGCCCTCCCTCACAATAAAAATACTATTACGTATCGTTTTTGTTATGTTTTTTTTTTTGTTGTTGCGTGGAGGAGACATTTTAAACTAGAATTATTATATTATTATATTCTTTGAAAACATTTGGGTTTGTCTTTCCACAGCTCTGAAGCCTTTTTTTTTCTTTGCCGACTGTATAATGTTACACAATATAGGTCACTTTTACATAAATATATCCAACTTTTTCTCGGTCAAAGTCTGTTCCTGCCGCCTGCCGGTTTCCGCTGGACGACGAAGATGATAACAACAGCAGCAACAACAGCAGCAACAACTGCAACAACAACAACAACAACAAAAAAACACACAAAAAGACTAAGCACGGTTTTAGCAAAAACCGTGATAAATTAAAACATATGATGCAAAATACGTTTCTTTCTGGAGGCATTTTTTCTCAGCTATTGTGTTTTCTTGGACATGTTATTTTGTAATGAACGCAAGTGGGAAGTTTATTGTTTGGCTTATTTGAACTCGAACTTTTTGAGAGCTATGTGACCCGTAGAAGTTTATGTTGATAAAGTTGAAACTGAAACACAGAGAACAGAAAATGAAACACGAACTAGGAACAGTTAAATAGAATTTACTCTCAACAATGACTGCAATTATTGGCTAAGCATGATTCCTGTAGCATCGTATTACAGGATGTGTCCTGGTTTTGGCATGCCGTAAACACTCTATGACATTATCATTCTCAAAGTTTGGTTGACCTGTGTAATTTAGTCATTATCCGTCCGAATAATCAACGTTCCTGCCTACTCTTGTCTACCCCCTAAACCTTAGAAAAAATATCATTCCTTTCGTTGGCTGCTTTTGGATAAAACTTAGAGATTTTGTTCATCAACCTAGCAAGGAGTGTCTTGGAGACTTCTTTTCTATCTAGTCATAGGTCTTTACCTTCTCCTCTCCCCTCTCACTCCCGGGTCTCCCACTGAGTTTCAGTTGTATCTAGGGGTATAGTGTTCATGTAATCTATGAACCTATAGGCTGTCTCAGGCATTTGGCAATAGGATTTTATCCAAGTTAACTAGTTTTATTGGGGGGCCAATAATCTTAAAGCCTATACACTGTCTCACAGATTCGTCGCTTCCTTACCCTTAATGCAATGTATCCAACAGGAATGTAGAGAGAGAAACTTTGAACAAAAAGAGAAAAATTTGCTTACCCACTTTTCAAACGGTGTTTGTTGTTCCTTTGTATGCAAGATCCTTTCCGTGCACGACTTTCCTAGTTTTTTGTTTGTTTTTTTTATCTTTCGGCGACAAGAGGCTGGGAGTCTGGACCGTACCGGGGCTGCTAAATTTGTTTCTTTTGGAACCAAATACCGCTTTTTTAAAAAAGCCATTGACAACCCCACCCCAGAAAAAAAAACTAAACTAAAAAAAAAAGGATACGATAGAAACACTAGATTCAAAAAAAAAAAATCATCTTCACTACACCCCTGGCTGTAACCAGATGTTATATAGGTGACTTATACCCAGTTACTATACCTCCACAATTGGCTGTTTACCCCAGTGAACAGAGTCAGTCCGTGTTCACCCCTGTTAATGGTAAAGTATGTATCTTCAGAAATACTCCATCAAATGCCAGTGGGTCTCACTTCTATCTCCAATAGCGCCCTATTTTTACCACGCCATTAACCCATTCATCTTCTCTCTTCAACACAACATTCTTTCCACTGGATTTAGGATGTGCTACCTACAGACCAATACTCTCTGCCTCACCAGCTTCCCGTAATTTCTCCAGCGCTTCTAACACCCGTGACTCTAAATTTCTCATGCAGGACGGAATTACTGACTCAGAATGAACAAACCTAGTCTAGATCTAGCTCTAATCTTCACAGTAAAAAGGTTTACACAAGTCAAGACAGACAAATATGTTTCCCTCTCTCTCTCTCTCTCTCTCTCTCTCTCTCTCTCTCTCTCTCTCTCTTTTTGTCCCATCTTTCTATGTGTATGTGTGTGTGTGTGTGAGTGTGAGTGTGTGTGTGTGTGTGTGTGTGTGTGTGTGTGTGTGTGTGTGTGTGTGTGTGATATATCTGTCTGACTGTCTGCCTGCCTGCCTGTCTGTCTGTCTGTCATAAGACTTAAAGACAGTGCTACTTTCAGTTCATTCATTCATGTTATTATCAAAACGACGTTATTCTAATTTCGTATTTTGGTGTTTGTGTAAAGCCCCATAGATATAGTAAACAATAATATTCTTTGCTCTCTAAACGTTTACTACGCACTCGGGAACTGCAATTTGACACCGATTATCTCTGGGCTACATTGTCTGCAAATGATTTCCTAGACAGGACCTCTTTCGCATCTTCCAGTTTCTATTTCTTACTTGTTCTTATTTTTGGTAACTTGGTCTTTCTAAAATTCTCAGAAAGGAGGCGTCACACGATACGGTGTCTCATTAGTGTGAAGATAACACTTTAGCTGTGAGTTACTCAAGGCGAATAGGAATACAACACAAGTGTTCCCAAACTATTATCTAACATGGTGAAACATGATGTTTCCTTTATCGCTGGGATGCATGTAGAGTAAGTAGGTCTTGCCTCAGAGTTTATAAATGCTGTCGCCCATATAAGAAGGTTACATGGACCAAATTTGCTAAGCTATATTGTAAATCTACAGAACGTCGTTACTGAATACGAGGTGTGTACTAGGCGCTCCGACATATTCAGACTAAAGATTTTTCATCAGCAACTCTGAAATTTATGTGAGTGTGCCCTTGGTGCACAGAAAAACAATATACATATTACTTAGGTATGCTTAATATCGTGGTCCAACTCATTAATGAAATGAGAGAATAGTATTGAATCTATGCAGGTGAAATTCATACTGAATAACAAGGCAGATCCAGCCTCTGATACCAATATTATACCGATCTGTTCTCCCATACCCCGGGAGAAGAAGTCAACTCGCTGAGATGGATCTATGGATTTCATTAATTTCGGGGGAATACCTTACACTACAGAGGAACAGTTTCATGACAGAGCTAAGTCATCAAAATAACTTTAATCTGCCTTGCAGATGCACAAAATAGATTAATGATATCTTTCACATTTTTCTAGCCATTTTGTTAAATCTAAAAATTTATCTCAAATTGATACTGATCTTGTAAATTAGTCTGAAGCTTAAAACACAAAAAAAACAAAACATGATTTTGTTTGTATTTTTGCGATTTGATCAAGCGGCCAACGATACTCTCCCCAGACTGTGTCACAGATTACGTTGAAACACGAGACTGGCTCTAAACATGAGGATTCATTGTCTTGCGGTTCTCATGCTGCTTCTCACAGAGTACCAGAGATATTCAGGTAAGACAGTGGCTCTGACAGGTGCGTTTGTTTTTTACTCCATCACAGTTATCTACATCGCTGTTATCTACGTCACTGATCTTTGTCTGCTTTTCCAGGCATGTCACACCTTTGGTTTGACGAAAATGCAAGTGATAGTGTGGCGCTGCGTTTGTTGTTGTTGTTGATTATTGTTGTTGTTGTGTTTTGGAAGTGGGGGTGGGTGGGGCTGGGGGGACGAGATGAGATGGGAGACATATGGTTATACTCCACTCTGTGATCCATTGGGGCAAGTGCTAAAAGTAGGGAACTAATAATACTAACTATAGGTGTAAAGCATCACAAGAAGTTTATAAAGACAAACTACTACCGCCATGGATCCTGTTAGAAGAGAGTGAATAACTGGATACTACGTACTCATCAACATATAGGCTAAACTTTTGTTTTTGCTGCTGTCCATGGGGAGCCATAGTATGGAATGTAGGATGAACCTTAATTATTCAACTTCATTTCACTGTGTTGAAGAGATTCGGAATAAAAAAAAAATCCAAACAAAATACACTCATGTCTCACTCTGTTGACTCAAGGTGCTGGATCTAGATCATCGTCTACGAAAGTTTAGTAGGAGGAGGTATTATAAGAGTGAATTTCGAAACACTCAGGGAACAAAGAAATATACTTTCTTAACTTTTTCTTTCTACTTCGGCATGCTTTAGTTTGCAGAAAAGTATTGAAAAAAAAAACTGCAATATTTATGACAGTTGCCATGGAAGCGTCACCATCTTGAATTTATTGATGCCAAGCATGACTGTTTTAAAAACCAATCTATCCGCAACTTTCGTTGAAACAATCTGAAAATTTGCATATAAGCCTTTAATTACCATACATATTAGTAGTATTATTAGTATCGGATTTTCCAATGTCTTTTCATTTCTGAAAATGATATGTGGAAGAAACAGAGATTTTCTGGTTTTTTTTTCGCCCTGATAAAAAGTTTCTCAAAAACTACAAAAAAGACATCAAAAATCCTATGTACGTAGAGATAGATAGATAGATAGATAGATAGATAGATAGATAGATAGGCAGGCAGGTAGACAGACAGACAGACAAACAGATAGGTAGGTAGGTAAGTAGGTGGGTAGACAGACAGACAGACAGACAGATAGATAGGTAGGTAGGTAGACACACAGACGAACAGACGAAAAGACAGACAGACAGGCAGACAGACAGACATATAGATAGATAGATAGATAGATAGATAGATAGATAGATAGATAGATAGATAGATAGATATCATCTGAAATGTTTAAGGATATTACTTGCTAACATTCATTCCAATCGAATGAGGGAAATAAAAAATAGGTAGGTTATGAGTGGAAGAAAAAGAAGTTTATATTCTATACATTTTTCTCTTTTGACTGTCACTGCAGCTGTCACAAGTATCGATTACTTCTCAGTATCGTTTGATGTTATAGATATTCCAATCAATATCTCTGTCGATCTGTTGCCTTTATTCGCATTGCAATATTCACATTATTTTATGATAACTTGTTTCCTCATGTGATACGATCACCGAATATTGTGTGCGTCACCGATACCACGCTAAATATGTAGCACTTTGATACATAATATACATGTAACATTACTGGGTATTTTAGGACACATGAATTCATTTGAGGTTTTTTTTCAAATTTTAATATATTGTTCTAAATTGTTTCCACTTTAGAAAAACAAAAAATAAAACATCTTAAATAATATTGCGGACTTTCCGTTACAGCAATTAATCGACTAACTGGAGTAACGGAGACAAGAACTTCATAGTGACACATAAGTTATAAATAGTGATTAGGATAAGAAAACAACTCAATTTCAAGAAGAGAAATGGCTAACATTCCCTAAAGCACAAAATCTCAAAATTTGGCACTTTTAAGAAAATTTCGATTTTTTTTCAGGACCCCCNCCCTCCCACCCCTCCCAACATTAAAAAAAAATCACCTTCCCCACACTGGATCAGACTGCTCTCATTTTCATTTGTATCAAAATCTGATCAAGTATTGTCTGTAGTTTTGCCATTCTCCACCATTCCGTGCGGTGCTAAGAGGTTCAACACCTTTCAATTGTATATTATCATGCATTCACTACTATATACTGACATTTTCTTATTCATTACATTTTGCATGAAAAATAGAACACCAAAGTGTTGTGATGCGCAATTTTGTGTTCTTTTAGGGTAGTGATATTGCGAACTTTATTAAGCATCTGTTAAAATATTGTCGTTACTTTATTAGCTAATTTCACGCATGTATCTGAAAAATACGTGTGTGTGTGTTTAGGTGTATTAAAAGTGAGTGTGTGCTTTGTGTAGGTACTTCCCGGTCCCTGAGAAACAATGCGTAGTAATAACAAAGTGTGGGTTCATACATATAATTATGTCATCTTACTCTGCACCTGGTAAATCAGATCCTTCGGTTTTGTTTATGTCCTTACGGAAGTAGACGCAGGTTGTTATTTTGGTGTCGTTTTTTACAACAGAGTCTTTGTCTGGCCCTGGCTCAAGTTCTTTTAGAAAATTGATGATAGCCTTTACTCTTTCATCATTCTACTATGAATGAGCATTAACGAGCCACGTAAGGTCCGTGCTGCAATGCCCGCATGGAACAAGTTCGCCTATATTTTCATTGTACCATGAGAGGGTTTGAGATTGTGTAACGGTAACAGAAGCCTAATCCGATTTCCCTCTTTGAACCAATAAACGAATTGCTCAACTGTCACGTACAAGAAATTCCACAAATCGCTAAGTCTTTTAATAGTGAGCTTATCAAAAATGATGTTTAAACTATAGATCTTTCATTTCGTTTTCGAACTACAAACCGATACATCGAAAGGTGTAAACAAGCTAACTGGTTTCCTTAACGACAAGTGTTCCGCACAGAGGGCCACGCTGAAACCGAAGTAAATGACCCAGACTTCAGGTTTAGTTAACAAAATCAGGAGAGAATGCAAACTAATTAGCAGGTAGGTCCACAAATCTAGGGCCCATTCTCCTCACTCTGTCCAAAGGACATATTTTTGACTGTCTTTCTAACGTATATAACAACATGCTATTTTTATCCAATTAGAAGTCTGTAACCTAAAGCGAAATCCGTATATAAAGGAATATTCAGCCATGCATGACAATCTCAGGACATCCTACTTGCTGTGCCGAGGCTTCTAAAGATATTTTTGTTTGCCTTCATCTTTGTGCTCTTTATTTTGTCATGTTGGCATCAGGACTTTGATGGTCACGTGTCTCTCTTCTGTTGCTTATATTAGGATGTAAGATGTGTGTTTTACTTGATCAAATTAACATTCCTTAGACGAAAATGTTTACTCATAACTACACAGTATGTATATTTGATTTTCGATGGTAATCTTTGATGCTAGTAGTATATTCTGTCTAGTCCATACACTATAATATTATTATTTATACAAGACTAACACCCCATTTTACAAATGCACCAGCGGCGAAAGAATACCTAGGGCACCGAAAGGCATCACAGACGAATGCATTAGACTTCGTGAAAAAGTTGGACGATTGGCGAATCGGGCGGATTGAAAAGATCTATCGGAGATTGTATTTCTTTGCTATACACATTCTTTATTTTTAAAAAGGGTAAAAAAAATAAAAAGGACTGATGTGTATAGTTACCTTTTGTGTATTTTTCTACGAATTTAGGTGAAAACCGCATGTTTTTACGTTATGTAGTTCTCAAGATATCTGTGACAGAAATTTGGCTGAAGCGTTTTATTAATATAGATAATACTGTAGTAGGCTAACTAAAGATCATAAGAGCGAATATGTTTTTCTTCCACGGCGTTTTAAGCATTTATATTCATTCATTATTCCATGCCTAATCATTATCAAATATAATGGCTTTGTGGGCTTGACTAAACTAGGACTGGATTGTGCCATCGGCATATTTACTTTGCGAATTTCAGACAAGGTTTAAGGATTAGAAATCAGTAGAACATAGCAAAATAACCAACGAAGTCCACATGTATTTTGTTCATCAAATTATGAGATTAACTGTAATGTAGAAGTCGCTAAACATGACAATAAAATTAACAACGAAGAAGGCATGTCTCACTATATGTCCCATACAGCTTCCCACTTTTTGACGGGGAAATCTATTTATAATAGTCAGTCCTTTATGGCTTGTTCCCTTCTACTGTAATTGTTTGATTTTGTCTTCCATAGGCATTTATGAGATCTATAAATGTCAATGAATCCAAGAATTTACCCCTTCCACGTTGCTGTTACAGAAATAGACACACCATGCAATGCGAGTGTGACAAAGTGTGTGACATTTTAATCACTGCATTTTTTCCCTTGAAAATAAAGCATTAAATCGAGTCGTGTACGTTTAGACTTTGCTAATTTGGATACGCTGATTACGAAAATGCAGTAATTGTTGTTGTTTTTTACTCGACGGATATTTTGTTTATTAAACCAATAAAATTACCCCACTCACTTAACTAAAAAAGAAGTCGCCGCCAGATGATTTGGAGATCGGCTGGGGAAAAAATATCAAACAGTGCTTGATTTCTGGCAGGCCAGGATTTTTTACTTTGAATCCTTCAGTTTTGGCGTCTACACGCACAGTTTTACCTGGAGGTTTGCCTGTCTAGGCAGAACTGTCCGGCCAAACTGCACGTGGAGCAGATTCTTCACAGAGGTATTCTGTGTTTAATCCAGGTTTAATTATCATTATATATTTTTTGAAGACACCCGTTTCTTTTAGTTCCACGTAATGAAGTCTTGAGATGAAAATGTTGAAAACCCATCTTTAAGTAAGTGCATAGTTTAAGTATGTTGTAGATGCATGTGTAAAATTCGGCGCTGAAATAACAACTGCAATTTGGAAAACATTTTCTTACGTAAAGACCTACAATAGGAATGAGTACGATTAGGCACCACATTGGCACACATATCTTTTGCATGCAAAATGTATGAATTAGAAAAAAAAGGCCGCGCACACCATAATAATGTACTACATGTAAAATCTACAGTGGAAGGGCAGTCAATTTCTGTAAAGAGAAAGTCCTCCAAGCAATAACAAAAAATCAGCCTATATTATATGGACCGGTACCCAACATTGACCAGTGACATGAAATGTCTTTATTTTCATTGTCTATTAAGTGAATTTGATGCATTAAATGTATTTTGTTCTGCTAAAAACATGTTTTATCTTATCTTTTCTTGTCTTATCTTATCTTATTTTATCTTTGATAGAAGATTATCTTTCATCAGCGTCCTGGTTTTACTGAATGTCCCCTCAAGTGGCCTCTCTGTCTGAAGACTGTTTCCTTTCACAGACATCTAATCTGGTCTTGTGATAAATTATCCATACTCAGTCCTGCTCAACTCAACTTACTTAACCTGAAAATTCCAGTTCCATCTGGATAGAAAGCTTTACGGTCTTAATAGTGCGTTTTGTTGTTTTTTTTTTAATCCAGCTGTTCTTTCAGTTGTTGCTATTGTTGCTGTTCTTGTTGTTGTTGTTCTTGGTCTCATTCTTGATCTCATTGTTGTTATTGTTGTTGCTGTTGCTGTTGTTGTTGTTGTTGTTGTTGTTGTTGTTGTTGTTGCTGTTGTTGTTGTTGGTCTGATTCTTGATCTCATTGTTGTTGTTGTTGTTGTTGTTGTTGGTGGTGGTGGTGGTGGTGGTAGTGTTGTTGTTGTTGTTGTTGCTGCTGCTGCTGCTGCTGCTGTTGTTGTTGTTTTTGTCGTTGTTGTTGTTGTTGCTACTGCTGCTGTTGTTGTTGTTGTGCTTCTTCTTTGGTTCTTGTTCTCATTGCTGCTGTTGATGTTGTTGATCATAATGAACATGACCCTTGTAAGTATTCAGTGTGTAGTCAAGGAGATAATGACGATAGTGATTGTAGTGTCTTGAATGCTAGACATGATCCTAAGGATAAGGATAAGAATTAGGATAAACTTTATTTGTCCACAGAGGAAAATTTGTCTTGATGCAGTGTGCTTACAAAACATAAATATCTGTGCAAACACACACATTCCCTCGCTACCACACACACACACTCTCACACACACACACACACACACACACACACACACACACACACACACACACACACACACACACACACACACACACACATACACACACACACACACACCCATAACGCACACACACAAACACACACACGGTAATCATTGACATTGATTATAATTTCAGGAGCTACTTTCCAAGCCAGCCCAAGTATCATTCATCCAATCATGACCAAAACACTGGAGCTCCGATGTGGTGTAAACGCTTATGAACCACAATCTATGACAACTTCTTATACCACTGGTCAAAGATACTTCACCACATCGGAAAGCATAGAGGAAGTAGAATTGTCAACGACAAGATCACCTCGGGTAGATCTGGCACGTGTAATATCCATTGTCATCTCGCGACACGATCCGGCCACAGGAAACGCTGAGTCCATCGCTCTCGTTACAGCGTTCGACCCACCCAAGGCAGTCCGGGACCTCGAAAAGATTAGAAAAATCCAGGGAGACACGACAAGATCAGAAGTTCCAGGTGAGCAAGGTTACCTGGATATTGTTTGGGATCATCCCTCTCAGGAGCATGCTGGGACATATGTGTGTGAAGTAGTGTCCCTGGACAGCAGTCAGCGTTGTTTTACGATGACCCAATCCCTTGAGGTCAGGTTGTCCGACCCAGCTTGGCAGGACCTTGCGACTCTGGTAGCTGACAGTGCAAAGGCCATTACACAGCTGCAAAATGTAACACTGGCTTTGAGTGAATCTCTGAGTGAAGTCATGGGTCAACTCTCTGACATTGTCAAAGAAAATGAGCGCAAAGATAAACTTATTCAAAACCTCATGAACAGCTCTCACCTGCAGGATCAAGTGGATGCCTTGGAAAGAAAGACTGCCGGTCAAGAGAAGATCATCCACGACCTTGTGAATACGATAGAAGGCATGCAGAATCAAATGGATGAACTGGAGAGAGAGGAGCAGGGAAAACACGAAATCATTCAGGATGTTTATAACAGAACACGTAACTTGAAAACACAGCATATTCAGAGTGGTGTTCACTCTGGGTGTGGTGACGCTTTCCACACGTTTCATGTGCCCTTTACCAGTATTCCAATTCTGTTTATTGCTAAAACAGGTTACAGCTATGTCAGTCAATACCTTTATCACGTCCACACTTCAGGAGTTAATCAGACTGGGTTCTTCCTGAAGTGTAATTCTTATTATGGATCAGCATCTGCTGATGTCAGTTTAGCCTGGCTCGCCATAGATACTTAGCTGCTATGAGTGTGCAATGCAACAGAATACACAAAGGCAATGCTCTGCTTACTACAATCTTATAAAATACGTTCACAGGTTGTAAACACCCTGTAGTTAATTCTGTGGTTTAGTGCATAAATCTACTCACACTCAAGAAAAACATAAAGCTTATTATCCATGAGATGGACTATTGGCTTTGTTGCAGTATACATGTAATAATTATATTAAAAATAATAGTCTAGTACTAATGTGTGAATACGATAGTGCAAAAGGCACTAAAACTCTTCACGCACATCCATATATCCAGAAACGTGACTGATGGAAATGTTCATGGTCATCGTCACAACAAAAACTACTCACTCGTTGCACTCGCTGACCTCAACCCCTTGTTTCACTTGGTCGTCGCTTGGTCTTTCTCACTCAGCAACTTAAAAAGGTATGAAGATGCCGATGTCGTTTTCATTGTTGACTATATTAGATTTTACACCTCTCATTAATTTATCCAGGGGTCCCAGGTCAAAATACTTTCCAAACATGTTGTTTAGCTTTTCCTCCAAATTTTAAAACAAAGAGGAATGCACCTCAACCAATTAGATATTGAGAATTTAGACAATGAAACAGGCTACCTAATATTTTAAGTCTTTTTACTCAGTAAACAGGGTAATCTTACCGACCCAGCAACAACCACAAAGTTTATACTTGAGGGGCTAAACCTCATCCATTCTACACATGTATTTGCACCTATCTAAACCTTTGAAATTCAGATCCAACCCCTTTTCCCCCTCCCCATGGGTAGTTTTCTGATTTTATAGGAACTATTTAAAATTGTTCATCAAAATGCCAGGTGCTACTGGCATCTTCATATCTAAAGTGCACTGTGCCTCACACTGGAGTTCTACTGGAGATAACACTTGATATATCACATATTGTGTTAAGTGTATCAGTAAATCTCGCACCACATTGACTAAATGAGGCACAGACGAACTTCTGTATGTCTCTGTTCTACAGGAATTGAGACGAAAGTCTGACGTATCGCATTGTTAGACAGATAGATAGATAGATAGATAGATAGATAGATATGATGTCCAATATCAGAAAGAATGTTCTTTACTTATCGATTATGTGTCTCTAAAGTACGGATATCACATGGAAAGAGTTATCCACAGACTTGCATGAACGTTCGATATCGAGGTTGATAAGTGCATTGTTTATGCCTAGTCTTGACAATATCATATTCTTCTTTTGAGTTCTGTTGCTAATTAAATTCTTGCTTGGGGCCACAAAATTGCTAAGTTACGTCCTGTTTTTGCTGTTGTTGTTGTTTTTGTTGCTGTTGTTGTTCTTGTTGTTGTTGATGCTGTTAGTGTTGTTATCGTTTTTGTTGTGTGTGGATTTTGTTAATCGGTGAAAAATCTACATCGCAATTTGAAATGTAAACTTATACTAGTGTATGTAAGTTTCATTTTCCAAACGGACAAAATGTTGAAAAGTGTTTAGATCAGGTCTCAGATTGGCCTATTTCATACTTCATACTTCATTGACTTCTTGGATTGAGAGCAATTTGCGCTGTATTATAACCATATGAAAAATTGGGTGCCGGAAAAGGGTGTTTTTTGTTGTTGTTTTTTTGGGGGGTTG
>JAWQUT010000470.1:192956-213661 GCA_033807755.1 Ellobium chinense
CATTAAACAAATGGAGAACTTTATTTAATTTCAACATCAAATTTTATGAGACTGAAGTTTGTTTTTGGTATATTATCAGATGCATATTTTCTATTACTGCTGCATATTTCAGATGTCTAGATGTTATGATCATGCTACAGTAAAAAAATGAACAAAACATGTCTTCTTATATGCGGAGCAGCGTAGCCTAATGGTTACGGCGTTGAACTCAAGATCTATAGGTCCTAAGTTCGATTCCCGAGCACGGTCATGTTGTAAGTGCCTTTGGAAAGCATTTCATTCACATTTTCCTCAGTCCACCCGTCTGTAAAATGGGTACCTGGCTATAGGCAGTGGAAGATATTGTCAGAATGCTAGTGATCAGCGCCTATAAATGGCAGCGGCACTGTATGCTCCCCAGGGAGTCGAGAAAGTCCTAGAATGATCAGGTCTGCTGGGGTAATAATAGTGTGAAGTCGCATGAGCGGGCATTAGCCTGGATATGAGACTTATAAACCGCATTATTATTACTATATCCTGCAATGTGATAGGCTACCAGACTGGCTCAGGCACGTGTGTTTCTCAATAATGAAACTTGAATAATATTAATGATAATAATATGATTTGGTGTTTTGGATTTCTTTACAGATCAGATCTATATATGTTTGTGAATGTGCTAAACATTTAATCCTTGCTCCTTCCTTTCTCATAAAGTTACTGGAAACTTTACTATTATTATCGGCGTCATCATCATCATCATCATCATCATCATTATTATTATCATTTAAAACTGAGAAAACTTAAAAGCTCAACCTTAATTCAAGGAATTTATTAAAAAGCTAGTAGAGAATTAAGACTGAAAATTACATCTAAACGTTTCGGCTCTACGGCCCTTATCAATAGAATGAAATAAGAATTATAACTTTCGTAATAAAAGCAACCACATTAAGAAGAAAAAGATAAGACAAGCATGGAAGAGTGAGTTAAAAGTCAGTTATGATCGATTAAGTGAGACGGTCTTAAAATAGCGAGTAAAGACAATAAGAACTGAACCTGGATCACGGGATAAAACAGTTGGTAGAGGAGTGTATTAAGGTAAGAATAAAAGAGGTGTGTGTAAAAGGGGGGAGGGAATATGAGGGGCTCCCCCAAGAAAAACTGAGCTCCAAGCAGCGAGTCAAGTTAGGAAGTCATAATATTTAAAAGAGACAAGCTTGGTATATCTCGGCAGTGAAAATATAATTTAAAAAATATAAATATCTACGAATAGAAGAGGCCTAACTATACGCTACTACTAGCATAATATTATCGTTATTAAAAGTACATGTAATGCAAGGTGGGTATATAAAATACGGAGAATAGAATTTAAAATGACTCCCTTATTTACAACACAGGAAAGGGATAACTTAAAATATAGTTCTACATCGAACTTCTAGAAAGTCTCGATAAGTGATTTCAACCCTGCTGACAATTCCACAGAGTTCGCAACGGGCAGACATCAGATATTGTAATTAACTGAGATATAAATATGCAGTCTAGAACACTCCAGTCATTACTATTAAAGAAAAATCGAGGTCATGTTCGATAAACATGCTTTTCTACTCATTTCCACAAGATTATAAAAAAAAACCAACATGCTCAACTGGTCCGAGTGAACTCTGTGTCACCGTTGTCAATAACAATAACAATAACAATAATAATAAGTTTCTTGAGCCCAGACAACAACCTGGTGTAGCCTGAATGAGTAAACGAGCAACAATATTCTTAACAAGCAACTCACATTCTACCCTTCTCTCTCTCTCTCTCTCTCTCTCTCTCTCTCTCTCTCTCTCTCTCTCTNCTCTCTCTCTCTCTCTCTCTCTCTCTCTCTCTCTCTCTCTCTCTCTCTCTCAACTTCACACTCACATTAATGAAGTTTCAGATTTAAAATGATTATACAATAGAGTGAAATAGCGGAGTGCTGCTGTATGCTGACGGCACGAGGGCACCACTAACGAGAATATAGCGGCATAGTAAGTCATGCCAGCATGTTATATAAAAAGGAAAAGTCTATCTCACTATCAATCTTTAAAAATGTTCAAAATAATCTTTATAAATTTACTCAATTTCTTTAAAGTACTAGGATGGTAAGAACTAAATAATGCGTTATCATTATTGGGTCGATTTCTATAATATTTTGGTACAAAGAGTCCTCTTTCCCTATCAAAAGATGGACATTCTAGTATGTATTGATATTCATCCCCTATTTCGCGAAAGCACTTTTGACAAATTCTATCCTTAAATTCAGTATTATTATACATTCCCTTTTGAACCGGTAAGCTGTTATTACTAGTACGATACTTAAAACTATAAACTTCTGCTGTCTAATAATCTCAAATAGGCTCCTGATCTCCATACTGTTTTAAGTATTATATAATTTTTCCCTTCGAACTTGAATCTGCCCTACATTTCTGAATATAACTGGTCTACGATTTCAGTTTTACTGTGCTTATCATTGAGTGTTATGATTTCTTCTTGAGCAATCCGTATGTTGTTAAATCCACTATCTTACAAAAATATCCTGAATGTAATTTAACCACTTAAATGTGTTATTTTCTAGGCGTCCTTCTCTGTACATTATTCTATATATAACGTATGAAAGTTTTTCCTTTCGATCTGCTATCAGGTTTGCCCAAAAGATGTCATTCTTCTCTTGAGTTCGTATGTAAGAGGTAATTTCTTTAGTTCACCATTTATATCATGTACTTTGGAGTGCTTGATCTCATCTTCAATATCATCTTGTAGCATTTCATTTGGACTTTTTCCAATATGGAAGAATTTACAAAGCCCTGTAATTCAGCTTCATTAAGTGAAATGGGCTCAATACATTTTGAAATGAGTTCCATTTGGCAGTATTACGGAATATAGTTTTGCCGATGGCGGCGTAGGAGTAAATAATGTTCCTCGTTTAGCTTTTTCTAAATTATCTTGCATAGTTATCATAAAGTTATCGGTCTTAGTGAAGGTAACGCCAGGGTATTTAAATTCATTTAGAACGTCTAGTTCCTTATTATTTATCGGTAGTTTAGGTTTCCTATAGTCCTTTCCGAAAATTATGAGTTTAGTCTTTTCAAACGAACGTGAAGTTTCCACATTGCACAATACTGCCGTTTGATGACAAAAGGCAGGAAGCGCCATCGGGAACGTTTTGAGAAAATCGCAAAAATGGTTTTCAAACTTTAAGGACTCG
Organism: Ellobium chinense; assembly: GCA_033807755.1. Classification (NCBI taxonomy): domain Eukaryota; kingdom Metazoa; phylum Mollusca; class Gastropoda; order Ellobiida; family Ellobiidae; genus Ellobium; species Ellobium chinense. Next base: position 196,165 of record JAWQUT010000470.1, read on the forward strand.
CCTTTATAATTGTTTATAATTAACACTGGCGCTTAGTGTCCTTTTAAGTTTCCTAACTTCGTTATTTATTGAGATATCGTGATGGGACCCAGATAGAAATGTGCATCATCTGGGAATTCCAAAACTATAAATAAATCAATTTGACCAACTTTGGCGCTTTCGTCCTTTTGTCATAAGACGGCAAAATAATTCTGATAATGAGTTAGTAAGGTTTCAGTTTCTGTGAACTTTCGGCAAAGAGAACAGTGTCATCAGAATACATCAAAAGGAACACAATATTGTACAATACCATCAATTTCATGGTCAATGAGGATGTCATTCTGGGTTTTCGATGAGGGGAGAGTTACGAGATGGTGCATAGATAATTAATTTGTTTGGACATGTATTTATATCATCATAATTATAATTTTTGTCGTCAACAGGAGTGGGGGTTGTTACAATTGCATAATCGTTATCTGCAGTGCGGGTTAGATGATGGAAGCGAAGAATATTTATCTAGGAAATAAGAAGTCATTGTGTGGGCCATAGAACAAGTGCCTCTTCCGTCCTAAGCCCTATGTTTAGCTCAGAATACATGTATAGTATACATATGAGCCCTGTCTTCATCTCCCTATCCCTGATGACGCCGCTGTTCATCGGCCTGTCGCTGGCTCTTCCCTGTCTGTGACTAATGTCTGTTTTCGTGTCTCCGTGTTCACCTGGTGAAGGTTGCAGTGGCGTCTCATCTTGGAGCACTGGGACGACAGGCTGTTTCGCTCCAATGCATGCTACACAGATTATATATTATATTTATTGGTGATGTATATATTTTTCAAGAATTCCCGATGAACTGAATACGAATGACATCAGGTACAGTTATGGCACAAAGAGAGGGGCGTGGTTCCCGAATAGGAACTAATATAAGACGAATATTGAGGGATAAGAAAGAATAAGAACAAAAGCTTGGGATGGGGAGGATGGGAGTGCATGCACACGATTCCAGGTNAAAGAGTTTAAATTTAGAAATTAAATTGAATGAATTGTAGGTGACATTTTATGTTGACGTGGATGGGGAAAAGACAGGTTCTACTTCCCCCTGATGAAAGGTACACACTGATTCATACTATACATTTTCGAGATCTACAATCGATTGAGAAATAAAAGGGGGGGGGGNGGGGGAGGTGGCCGCAGAGTGGAGGTGGGTGGAAAACATAATGGATGGCTCTTATCTTGCCTTTTTCGAGGAAACATTTCTAACCCCGGAAACAGTTGCTGACAAAATCTAGCCCACCTATGTCATAGGTATATTTAAAATATAAATAACGCCCAAGTGATGTCATCAATACCAGGGCTGAACACTACTGGAAGTCAGAAGTGTGAAGATGCCACAATACGACGGTAAGTACATAGTGTATTTTAATATTAATTGGTTAAACATATGAAAATTCATTTTTTTTAATGATTATTGTTACCCCGGAACTTTTATGTCATTGTTACTTTCAGATTATTGTTTGGGAATTCGTTTCCCAAATACAAAGGAAAGTTGTGAGAGGAGCTGGAATATCGTTTGGATAAAAACCATGAGCGAGTGAGCGAGCGAGCGAGCGAGAGAGAGAGAGAGAGAGAGAGAGAGAGAGAGAAAGAGGGAGAGAGAGAGAGAGAGAGAGAGAGAGAGAAAGAGAGAGAGAAGAGAAACAATCAATGCCTAGAGGAGCAGGCAACGATAAAATGAAAGGCACCGGTTTATTTTTCTGTGCCTTAAGAGTAGCACTGGTTTGATGGTTTGTTTGGTTTGTTTTTGTTTGTTGTTGTTTTTTGTTTGTTTTTTTTTTTTTTGGGGGGGGGGNTTTGCTGTTGTTGTTGTTGTTGTTGTTGTTGTTGTTGTTGTTGTTGTTGTTGTTGTTGTTGTTGTTGTTGTTGTTATTTATGAAGCTAAGCAGAAACCCTGCAATGTATGATGTTGTCAGCTGACCGCACACTACAAACTAAAGGGAGAAAATGAAGATGACATACCATCCAGGCTGGAAATGCCACAGCTGGGCAAACCCCCGTGACAAAGAAAATGATGTATACTACCTTTTGAGTGTAAAACCTTTTGTGACTATAAGCGAGTGAGGCAGGAAATGTTTCGTGTAAAGTTTTCTTCGTGTTGTATAGAGTCTCTAAAGGAGCACAGACCAGACTCACAGCTTATCTACTTGATAATCTCGAGGCAGTGGGCTCTGATTTAGTCTCTGATTCCACACTTTGGATTCTTTGAGAGCTTGGGCATGAACGATGGAATCACTTACCATCGGAAGAATTACATTACGTCTGCGAGTTGAATGCTAGTAAGGGTAAAATAAGCACCAATGTACAATAATAATTGAAGGGCTTCATGGCAAAACGCATTATACACCATTCGGGTGTTGTGGCAAAACAGGCCAGATGCAAAGCATATTTTTATGTGAAGGGCGAAATTTAAGTCTTAAATAATATAGATCACATGTCCCTCTATGGAATGGAAATATACTAAATACTCTTACTGCTACATGAAGTATGTAGAATAAGCTAAAAATTCATATTGGTGGATAACGCGTTTTGCCATGAAACCCTTCAATTGTAATTCTTGCGATGGAGAGAGATCCCACTGTAAATGCGCAAGCTGTCATGTGTTCATGTCTAACATCATATTATTACACGTAATGTTAGGAGAAAGCGGGGTCGTGAGCAGCCATTTTTAGTGACCCGAAGAGAGCTCTTTTCTCATAAAATGACTGCGTGCTTGATTATTTAGACCCACATTATAAAATGTGATACTCTAATCAGAAGTGGCCCAAAGATCTTAGCAATTATTATGATATCAGAATGTACTTGACCTGTTGTGTGGTATATACTGCACGTAAACATAGACTATACATAGTAACTATATATGTTTACTGATCTCAGATTTCAACAAGTACCTGCCACATAATACATAACCAAGTTTGCGTCTCAATGCACGCAAACAAAAGAAAATACCGTAATTATGAAAGACTTAATACAACACAGTGTACATGTTACTTCCTGACAACACCATCTACATTACTATGACCCTTACAGCTGATTACAAAATATATTTACAGGACCGCTGCCATGCCTCTGTTTTTGCTTGCTCTTTTAATACAATCCACATTATTATAGCCGTTATTACTGTAATATGATGTCCCAGAAGTTCGTAACTGATTCAAATGAGTGTGTATGTGATTACAAGTGACGGTAGGAACACCACTGAACAAGAGAGGAGACGTTAGCAGTTTACTGTAACATTAAAATTTTATTAGCTTGCTTTTCAAGCCTGACTAAGCAGTATGTCTTTGCCTTTACCCCAAAGCTTAAAAGAAATAATTGAAATCAGTAATAACTTTTTGGGACACTCTGAATGATTCTGAATACATTACTAAGACTATGGTTTTTAGTCGCTTTGCTTTTCTTTTTTTTTGCAGATATTGTGCTAGCCACCACTTTTGGCGTTGGTTACATTACAAGCATTGGGGGTCTTCTTCTCCTATGCACGCCGAGGGAATCAGGAATCAGTGGTATGTCTTTGATATTCTTGTAGCCCCTCGATTCTGAAATGTGGCTTTCAACAAAAAAAAAAATCATGAATCCTGAAAAGTAACCGATGATTTGTTTTTTATTTTTCTCTTTCAACTACTCATAGATTATTTTACAGGGTTTATCATCTTACGAGAGTGGGAAATTTTGGGTCTAGTATTCTCGACTAAAGATGAAAAACTAGAGGCCAACTGTGGACGTTGTGCACGTTTAAATTCCACTGACAATTTCAAAATCGTGTAAAATCGTGAAAGACTAAGTCTAGCGGAGGCTAGCCGGGCAAACTTGAAGACAAAATTCTACCCAGTTCTACTCTGTTCTACATCAGCAACACTATTAGAGCACAATTAGTGAGATTTACAATGTACCCGTACACTAATAGCTTACAACCAGAAAAGCTCAGTATAGCAGTAAACATAGTGGCGCACGTACCGTAAAACCCTTGCTCAAACAAACCAATGTTCACGAGGGTGCATGTAGATAGTGTGATTACTGAGGGTCTGAATTTTCCACCAGATCATTTGGCTTCTTGCCCATCGCAAACACACCTTCTGTCTCATTAGTCACCGATCGTCCTTTGTTTGTTTTTTTCTGTCGGTGTGCCTGTCTGTCAGTATGTCTATCTGCCTGTCTGCCTGCTTGCCTGCCTGCCTGCTCGCCTACCTGTCTAACTGCCGGTCTATCCGTCTATCTGTCTGTCTGTCTGTCGGTCTGTCAGTATGTCTTTCTCCCTCCATCTCTCTCTCTCTCTTTCTCTGTCTCTCTCTCTTTCTCTCTCTCTCTCAGCTCTCTCTCTCTCTCTTTCCCCCACCCCCACCCTCAAACACACACACACACACACACACACATTCACACGTACACACACACATTCCCAAATCTCCCTTTCTCTCCCTTTCTTTTTTTTTTGTGTGTGTATTTGTGTCTTGCCAAATTTGCAGTCATATCAACTGTCAAATGTCAGTGGCTTTATTTTCAAGATGACATCAGCAACACGATTAGTTGTTACATTTGCAATGTACCTGTACACGACTAGCTCACTAAATTGCTCCCTTCTCTAGCCTACTTTCAAGGAAATCATTTTTTCTCAGAAAGCCATGCTCAAATAAGACAATAATATAAGTTATGTGGGGAAAACACAGACTGAGATATTTGAATGTTGATGGTGGTAATGATATTCATAACAAGACAATGTAGGTGCCCGTCAAAAGTTAAATGAAATGAGATAAGAAGATTTATAGCAAATAAAATTCTTATCTCATTTCATTTAACTTTTGACGGACTCCTACACTGTCTTGCCTTGCCATTATTTTCCCGTCGAGCGGTCAATTTTTCGTTTTCTATTCATAACAGTTTGTTAGTTGTAAGTTCACATTTTGTTTTTGATATGTTAATGCTGTTTGTTTGTATGTGGCGTCTTCCATTTTTTTTATTTTCCCGTGATGTGTGCTTCCCTTGTGTTGTAGTGATCATGTCGTTACCAGCTGTTGTACTGTCATTGTTCCCTGAATTACAACCTCTGGTCCGAAACTTTGGAAGTAACCCTCGTAGCGCTAGACACCTCGGGTCTAGCCTCTCGCTGGCTACGTGACCATTGCCATGCTATGGATAATGACTGTTCCACGTGTTGTCTGCTTGCCGATCAGCAGACACCGGGCCGCAAAATTCGACCGCAGCACTTAGCGCCTGGCAAGAAGATACGAATTTATTCTACTCCTGAATTCAAGCGTAGCGAGCTGACGGTCATAGCACGAGAAGGATTAAAATAGTAAATTTCATATGATGCCCTGTTTGAAAGATTCTTCTCTATTGCAAATAAATTATTTATAATACTACTGATGATGATTATGATGATGATGATGATGATGGCTGAGAACGCAATAAAAAAAAAATTAAGGCTATTTCATTTATTTATACACATCTATAACATCCACTCTTAACCACATAGTGTTTTAATTTCACTTGACGCTGACGATTGCCTTTTTATCTGTTTAAAGCATGATGTATTCACTTCCTGCCTTTGAACTTTTAAACTGTCTTTACTTTTTCTACTCGTCATTCATACTTATATGTAGTTTTACCAGGTCATTGTGTCTGTGAGTAATTTTATGACGGAAGAAAATTTGCATTAATAAATCACTTCTATTTATCTGTGTAAACAAACTTTTTGACGTCTGTTTCAAAGTTCTTCAATTTCAAATTCTTAAATGATGATGATGATGATAATGATGATGATAACGATGATGATGATGACTATTCCACGTGTTGTCCGCAATGATGATGAGTATAATTTTAAGCCTGATGAAGATATTTTTTTAGACTGAAAATTTGCTTCATAAAATTACCTTTATTTATCTGTGGAAACGTACCTTTTAACGTCTGTTTCTGAGAGTTCTTAAATTTTTAAAATTCTTAAATGATGATGATGATCCTTATTTTATGTCATTCTATTGTGCAGGTGATGGCTCAGAGGTATATGCCTCCTATGGCATAGAACTGGCGATGGCCGCTTTCATTCTTCTGTGCGTGTCCTTAGTGTGCCAGCTGATTGAGGTGTGGGTGGGAAGAATTGACAAGATCATTTTTCTAGCGGCAAACCTTGCTATTCTTTCAGGTAGGTAACAATAACAATACATTCATTAGCTCAGATATATCTAGAATACATATAAGCAAATGATATGGATAAAGCATAACAATTAGAATACGACAAGCATAACATACACAGGCGCAAACACACACACACACACACACACACACACACACACACACACACACACACACACACACACACACACACACACACACACACACACACACACATACACACACATACACAGCATAAACAGCTTTTAGCTCTTTCTATGTTAGCGTTCATGCTTTGTATAAAATTCCCATTCTTACTAAATGTCACGGCCAGCTACCTGAATCTATTTACAACCTTCACTTCCTGGTTACATATTGTAACTTTGGGTTTCCTGTAAGCTTTTCCTAAGATCATGATTTCTGTTCTGTTCACATAGATATTTAACTTCCAAAGTTTGCAATAATTCTTATATAATCGTATGGTAACATTTGCAGCTGATATATTCGCCAACAATACTGTGTCATCTGAAAACATTATCTGAAACAAACTAATGTACTGTCTCACACTGTTACCAACATAATCTACTGATAAAGGATTTTCAATCCAATAGACAGACTTAGCAACGTCCTAACATATAATATCTACAGACAATCGACTCCGCTTAATCGCAACTTTCCCCAGGGAACCGACTTTTTCCTATATAAAAGTCACTGGATGATGCAGCTCACTGCGGATAATTGCAACTTCTTAGCGGCCGTAAGATATCAAGGATCAGCGGAAGAAAGATTACAACTAATAATTAAGTAAATATTTACACTGACGGCTGAAACTGTGCGATGGAGGGTAGACCGGTTGACTGAGTGACAGCTGCCACTCTGTGACAAGTGTGATAGGTCCCTTCTCTCCACCACCTCCTTCTCACTGGCCTCGGCTATCCCCTATAATGCCTCTGCGCCTAGCGCGGTAGGGTCCACTCCGCCCCGCCATCCCCCTACCTCCTTCCCCTCAAATCATTCCGTCACCGAGAGGCGGAGAATGCATACATCGTATTGTGCTGAACCGCTGACCTGTTCGATCAATTTCGGTTAGATCAAAGAACGTGTCATATGGATAGACGACCGCGCGCGCCATTCTACTTACTGCCAGGTGGCCAATGAAACTGGCCTCTGTGATCAAACATTCTAAGCCTACAAATCGTCCCGAGTTTGGCGACTTGAAGGCGTCAACGCAGTGACTGAACCACGACATGAAAGACGTTTATCAGAGCATGTTACTCGAGAGCTAAGGATGGACCGTTTAGATCGACGGCCTGTTAAAATCCAGAGAGAAAATCTTACCCGCCCATCCCACCCCTCTGCAATAAATGGCTGAAAATACCAGCTCCTCATAATCGCAACTCTGCTTAATTGCAAATGTTTGGTGATCCCGAGGAGTTGCGATTAAGTGGAGTCGTATATTGACAGAGGATAGACATATCACTAATGAATGTATGTGTCTCTCCCCTCCCCTCTCAAAAATAACCCTGTACCTTTCCATGACATCCCCTCCCTGCAACACACACACACACACACACACACACACACACACACACACACACACACACACACCACACACACACACACACACACACACACACACACACACACACATCCTGTTTGCAACACCATCTCAGTTACTTCACAAGACTCTGGCCTACGATTCGTTGCCAAAGGGCATGAGGAAATCCTCCTCAGTGTTTCTGTGTGATGGACTGATCCCTGACGAGGTTTAGATAGAAACACTCACTGCGAGGCGAGGCCAAGCAATATGTGCAAGATGGGACTTTACTGGGACAGAGATCACTCCATCAAACAATCTTTGAAGGTTTTATCAGCATTTCACTTTCATTATCCCTGGGAGACAGCTATGACGCCCATGAATACTACTGCATACTGGTACTCTATCCGCGCAAAGATAGTGAGGGTAACTCTTATCATGACAAAAATGCGATCCCACAAGAATGTAGTGTCATTGGTGATGTGGTATACTAGATACATTAACGGAATGCCAACATAATGGCCATGAGTTTGTCTATCGTACCGTAGCCGCCAGCGGAGACCTTTTTTCCCCTAAAAAGAGTTTTCTGAGATGAGAAATGTTCACTCCCGAGACACTGCTCAAAACTGTATAGCTGGGAATCGCGAACATCATTAACATGATAGACTTAAGGCATAGGTGTGTTTGTTTATATTGAACCATTTAATTGGTTTGAACCATTGAACAAATATCGCCCTCCACTGATTGATAGGAAACGTCGGATTCGTTCACAGTTGCCCTGGGTTTTACTTATTAGCCCTCGGTGTTCAGAATGCGATTTGAAAAGTACAGAATTGTGTTAGACAGTTCGAGTGAATACATGAAAACTATCTAAACTAGACTTTTATTTATAGTTTAATTACCTTTTTTCCGGATTAAACAGCTTTTTGGCTCAACCGATTTTTCGCTGTTCTCGGTGTTTATAATAGAATGATTGATTTCTGGGCAATGACGACTTTACAAAAAAAGAGTCGTAAGCTTGTTCTTTTTGTTTATATTATCTTTTGTTTGATTGTTAGATACTCTACATGGCATTTTTTTTTAAAGGAAACTATTCTTCCATTTCCCATCAGCTGCAATCACTATCTGCGACGTGGGTGTTTCCGGAAGCAAGACATATGATACTGCATTTTTCCGACGTCTTGGCGGATTCTTTGAGACTGCAAGTGGAATCTTTCTGTTCATCTGCTGGGGAAAGACTAACAGAGCTTAGCATCCTGCGTGTCGTCCTGGAAGCGGATCGCCTTGGTTGTGTTTATCCCTTGTTGTTGAAAATTAACTCGCTGAAGACTGAAATAATATATATGCATAAAATATACTTTCTCTATTACGTACCAGCTATGATCTAACGGCGTGTTATGACGTTATCTTCTCAACCACGGCCGAGGTCTAACGGTGTTTAATGATGCCATGCACATTCTATAGGCCATTCCAACTCTCTTAAACCTCATTTTGTGGAAGATTCTTGCAAATTGTGTCATTTAAAAATTATAATTTCACACCATTGGACAACTTTCCAATCGTTACTGAGTTAACCTGATCACTGAAGCTTTTGAACTTGACTTCAAAGATGCCGAGGAGAGAATTTAACTCCAAGATCAAAATAAGAATACGCGAGAGAAAACGATAATTTATCGAGTGTTAAAAATCAAGGCGGCTGCACGTAAAAACGAGATGTGTGGAGATTTGAAAATAAGGAATGATGATGCGCCAAGACAAGGTATTACATTTTTAAAGACAAATCAAAAGAAAAAAAAGACCATGATCATCAGTACAAACATTTTAAGAAAGTGGTCATTGCATTGTGTCAGTAAATACTTTATTAAATAGTGCGATTTCAAACATATTTTCAAAATGCTGAATAATGACACTAGTTCAGATATTTATAGCGCCCTCAAAAACGCATTAACTTTGTTGTAAATAACGATTTTAGTATGACAAAGAAGGTGAAGCAAAAAGAATACATTTATTATTTGTAGATGTCACTGATAGACAAAATAAAAGCATTTTCTGCATCTCGTTTGTAAAACCAAATGGTAAATTGTGTTGCTGTTGTTTTTTGTTTGTTTGTTTGTTTGTTTGTTTGTTTGTTTGTTTGTTTGTTTGTTTGTTTATTTTTTTGTTTGTTTGTTTTTTTGTTTGTTTGTTTGTTTGTTTCAGAATTTAGTCTGGTTTTAAAGGCTTTTTCAGAATCTACGTCCCAAGTTTGGGGCAAAAAACCCACATAGTTACGCTCATTTCACATTCGCTTAATAAGCTTTTCAAACATTTAGAGCTATCAACCTGTTGCTCAGAACAAAACAATGAAGAAGATGTGGCTGAGTTTTAGACTGAGATCTAATAACGAGTCAAAATTCTACATTTGTTTTAACAGGTAAACGAAAGTAAATGAAAGATCCTAGTAATTTGACCAACTCAAATTATCCAAGAAACAAACAAAGCAAAACAAAAAAATGACTCAGACGAATGAGGAATGAGCGTGAGAACATAGCAGTTCTATGAGGAGATCGTTTTCTTCAGAGCCATAAAAATACTGCACTGTGGCTGCACCTGATCCCGTTTTTACCCAACTCTGTTCATATTGCACACGATATTCTGTCTCAGGATGGACGGTGTAGGTGTACTATCTGGCTACAAAGAAAAGAAGATTATTTGTAAGTTAATAATGAAAAAAGGTGATTATAAGCAATATGTAACAGCAATGGTACGCACATGTTGCAGTTTGAGCCAAGTGTTTGTGGCAGTCACCCATGGTATCTCTTTTGTGCTGTTCTTATACATGTTTTTGTTACTAAGGTTTTAGATGTTGTTGTTGTAAATTTATAAATGGTTGCATTAAATAGCAGTAGTGGTAATGATAGTAATAGTAATAATTAACAATATGAGTTTTGTAAGTAGTTGTTGTTGTAGAAGTAGTATTAGCAGTAAAAGCAGTAGTAGAAGTAATGGTGAAAGTAGTGGTAATAGTAATGGTGATCGTAGAAGCAGTAGCAGTAGTAGTAGTAGTAGTAATAATAGTAGTAGTAGTAGTAGTAGCAGTAGTTGTAGTAGTGGTCTTAGTAGGAGTAGAAGTAGTATTAAGCAAACCAGTAGTAATAAAAATAGTAATAGTCATAACAGCAATTGCAGAAGTAGTAGACGAGGTAGTAGTAGTAGGAGGAGGAGGCGTAGAATAATAATTTGTAGTAGACTTTGTTGTACTAATATTTGTAGTAGTGGCAATGGTAATAGTAGTAGTAGTAATAGTAGTAGTAGTAGAAGTAGTAATAGTAATAATGGTAATAGTAGAAGTAATAGTAGTAATAGCAGTAGTAGAAAAAGTAGCAGTAATACACCAAGTGGCAGTAGTCTTAATTGCATTATGTAGTAATATTAATTATAATGGTTAGTTTAGTTTAATAGTAATGGTGGCTCTGGTAACAATAACTGTAATAATAATAATAATAAATATTAGTAACAGCGATCGAGTAAAGTAACGGAGCTAGTTCGTAGTACCAACACTGTCCTGTCCTCCGGACGTCACTGGTAGTAACAGCAGGACCATAAATACAGATACCACACAAGAGCCACCCTGTGAACTGGACCACTAGATTCAGTGTGCTAGAGAGGTTGAGAATGTCTTTGTGTTATCGTTATCGGCAAATTACAAAAGGAAGGGAGGGTAGGGTGAGAGATAGAAAGAGAGATTCTTGTTTGAAACATGCTGGAATACGGCCATAGAGTAGCACTGGAGGGTGAGAGAGAGAAAGCAAGAGAGAAAGCAAGAGAGAGAGAGAGAGAGATTTGTTTTTCGACATTGTAAAAGGTACGCTTATGCAGTAACCCTGGGGAAGACGTGTTTGTGTGTGTGTGGGGGGGGGGGGGGGGGGGNATTTTTGTGATCGTACTCGTTTTGTTGCAAAACAAGTATTTTTAATGGCGCAAGCTCAAGATGGACAAGGCTAGCGAAAGACTGATGCTCCAAGAGTTAAACTAGACCTGGTTTGGAAAAGATACGATGGCATGTAATTGTAAAACAAGATGTACATATTAACCGTGGGATCCCTGAACTTATTAGAGTATAATTCCTATCATTACAAGAGAGGGTAAAATAATATAAGCCAGTTATGGCATAGCATAAATAGGAAACTGTCTTACTCGGAGAGCGAGGCAACAGAAGATCTTCAGAGAAAGATACCCCCGTTTAACAAATGTTTCGGCCCTTTGACTTCCTGACACTCTAAAGAGGCTGGGGTACAGTTGGGCCATGACTCCCAAGTGTCCTTCTGTTGATTTTTTTTTCCGCCTCGGGAAGGATTTGAACCCGCAACCTCCAGTTTCTTAATTCCTTGCTCTTGCTTCATTTCATCTTTGCCACCATGAAGCCATAGTGGAAGTTGCATTTTAGGTATATTTAAACTTACTGTGCAACATTCCACTGTTCACTACGCTTGGTCCCCATCCATGATGAGCTCTTTTCCGCAGTCTCTGCCAAATCCTTCAGAGGACGTGATCGAGGACGTCCTCGTATTCCGAGCAACTTGAGTAGGTCGAAGACCGAGGTGCTCACCATATCCCTTGCCCCTTCTTCAACAGCCATTACTCTAGCCGTTATTCCTGCTCTTCTTAGTTCGAGAACAAGGCCATTGTATTTGGCAGTTTTGTACGCATGCTGCTCGTCCATCCTTGACTCAAACCGCACTGTCAGCTCAATCAGCAGCTTGAGCTTGCTGAATGCACGACGATGTCTGGTCTCATGTTGGTTGTTCGAATTGCCTCAAGGTACGTCTGACAGCCAGGCAAATCTACTGCCATTTCCCAGTCGTTCCAACACTGTTGCCACCGGAGGGCTGGCAGATTTGGTGGCGAACTTGCTTGCCCTGCACGGAGGAAGTACCTTGGGACAAACTTAGCTATTTGTCTCTTATTTGCCTCTTGTCTAGCCTTGTCGACGGCCTCAGCTAATACCCGCAGGACTCTGTTGTTGCACCATGTGTACCGCCCTTGTGCCAACGCCACTTTGCAGCCCGATATCACATGCATCAAGTTTTGTTCTCCATTGCAGAGTGGGCAGCTAGCATCTGTGATCTTTCCCCATTTCTTGAGGTTTGCGCCAGTAATGTAAGAGGTCGTACACTGACCTGATGATGAAGCTTAATCACAGTGGTGCCATGTGCCATGTCTTTCCAGGTCAGAGATCTTTACAGCGCATTCTCCAATGTCGTCCATTGTCCTTGCTGGATCTGTTGCACTGCTTTCTGGACCTGTGTCTCATCCTCTGCATCTCTGATTTCTTGGATGACCATGTCTATTCGCTCCTTCTGGTTTGCCTTGGACCACCATTTAATGTCACCATGTCCAAATCCTCTTCTGTTGGTTTGTGTATAGCCGATGACCTTTTTCGGCTGTAGTGCTAGCTTTGCCGCGTCGACTGCTGCACCGACTTTCCACTTCCTTCCAGTCTTCAGCGTGGGTTGGACAGACCGTACCAATGCGTCTGATGATTCCTGAGGCATCATTGCAAGTTTGGGTTTCCCAGCTTTATATTCTTCCAATACCGACTTGAATGGAAGTGCTAGTTTGGCACTTTTGCAGTAGAGGGCAGTGTCTGTCAGACATGGTGGCACGCCTAACCACTTCCTTGTGAAGTTATCAATCTTCCTCTCGATTGCCTCTACAGTACTTGAGCTTATTTCTTAAACGAGCAGGGGCCATAGCAGTGTTGGTATCAGCATGAACTGAAGGAACCAAATCTTGAACTTGACGATAAGCCCACACCGACCAATACGCAGTAGTCCATCTTCTGCCATGTTCTTGCTTTGCTGGACAGCACAGGTATCCAGAATGGTGGCATCGTACAGCCAACCAAGGCTGTTCACTGGTTCTTCGCCGACTGTTGGTATTTGTTGGTCGGCCACAGTGAATATGACATCCGCTGGCTTCCCTTCCCTCAGAGTCAAGCTCTTGGATTTCTTAGGCTTGAATTTCTTGCGGCACCACGTCTAGACGTCTCCACATTTCCCATGCTTCACTCTCTTTTGAAGTCAGGTTAGTTGTATCATCCATGAACGCTTTTAATTATGGGATATGGCATCCATGCCCTAGATCGGGGCCACTTCCTGCGCTCTCTGCAGCTTTCAGTATTACTTGCATGGCCATCACAAATAGTATCGGGGTAAATCCGCAGCAAGAGATACCAGCAATAAGTATTAACGAACTGGTATACCATTAACTTAGTACAAGTAGAATGGACCTTTGTTATAGAAAGATAATATCACAGAATAGACATTGGGAATTAAAAACCAACCTGCCGGGCCCACCTAATGTTTCAGGCACCTAGTTAAAGACCACATCACTTCTTGTGTAGAACACTTTTAATTCGCTAATATATAAAATTCCCCTGTTTGGAGCCCTGCTATATAAAATCCCCTTTTTGGGGGCCTGCTATATAAAATCCCCCGTTTGGGGCACTGGTATATAAAATCCCCCTGTCTCTGGGGACCCTACCAGCCAATGTCAGGATGTAGAATGATACAATCAGACCTGTGATCTAGATAAAGCATCCAACAAACTTGAGCAGNTTACACATACATGACATAAGGTGCAAGATTTTACAGTTCTAGTATTCATGTAGAGAATGAATATAAACTTCTCAATTTGAATTCAAAGGAAAGGACAGAAGGACCAAGATTAGGCAAGACAAAGTGGATCTGTGGGGATAGAGAGATCATGATAGTGGATCTGAGGGGATAGAGAGAGGAAGGTAGAGGACCTGAGGGGATAGAGAGAGGATCTGAGGGGATAGAGAGATGAAAGTGGATTTGAGGGGATAGAGAGATCAAGGTAGTGGATCTGAGGGGATAGAGAGATCAAGGTAGTGGATCTGAGGGGATATCAAGGTAGTGGATCTGAGGGGATATCAAGGTAGTGGATCTGAGGGGATAGAGAGATCAAGGTAGTGGATCTGAGGGGATAGAGAGATAAAGGTAGTGGATCTGAGGGGATAGAGAGATCAAGGTAGTGGATCTGAGGGGATATAATGATCAAGGTAGTGGATCTGAGGGGATAGAGAGATCTAGTGGATCTGAGGGGATAGAGATATCAAGGTAGTGGATCTGAGGGGATATCAAGGTAGTGGATCTAAGGGGATAGAGAGATCAAAGTAGTGGATCTGAGGGGATAGAGAGATCAAGGTAGTGGATCTGAGGGGATAGAGAGATCAAGGTAGTGGATCTGAGTGGATAGAGAGATCAAGGTAGTGGATCTGAGGGGATAGAGAGATCAAGGTAGTGGATCTGAGGGGATAGTGAGATCAAGGTAGTGGATCTGAGGGGATAGAGAGATCAATGTAGTGGATCTGATGGGATAGAGAGATCAAGGTAGTGGATCTGAGGGGGTAGAGAGATCAGGGTAGTGGATCTGAGGGGATAGAGAGATGAAAATAGATCCGAGGGGATAGAGAGGTCAAGGTAGTGGATCTGAGGGGATGAAAGTGGATTTGAGGGGATAGAGAAATCAAAGTAGTGGATCTGAGGGGATAGAGAGATCAGGACAGAGGGTCTGAGGGGATAAAGAGATCAAGGTAGTGGATCTGAGGGGATAGAGAGATCAAGGTAGTGGATCTGAGGGGATAGAGAGATCAAGGTAGATTTGAGGGGACAGAGAGAGGAAGGTAGAGGATATGAGGGACAGAGAGAGGAAGGTAGAGGATATGAGGGATAGAGAGATGAAGGTAGAGGATTTGAGGGGATAGAGGAAGGTAGAGGGGATAGAGAGATTAAGGTAAAGTAGAGGAATATAGTAAACTCAGTGGAAACATGTAACTAAAAATGTTTTTTTCCTTGAATAATAGAGGCGCTGAGCCTCCGAATCCATAGTATTTATGTAGAAAACGGCCTGGAGTATGAGTAGTCAAAACATTCACAAATGATTCTTGAAAGAGACAACATGTATAGACATGTACAGAGAAAATAGCCAGGGAAAGAGAAGAATATTTGGTATCATAATCTGATTGTCCCCTGACTATAGACTGCAACCAATAATATTCAGTTTAAGAAGGCATTGAATGCTGAAGCGGATAAGAACCAATTAAGATACTGTGAACCTGATCCTTGTGGGTGTCGTATGACGGAGTAATGACATACAGTCAGGCCTGGTTACTTGTCAAAACCTCGGCGTCTGTTAAGTGCAGTAAGATCCAAGTCCAGAGTGTCTTTAACCAGGCAGAGGCGTGGCGTCTTTTAGATAAGGCGTGGGGCCCAAAGCTGCTTGAGACTGAGACACACAGGGCTTATGATTAATAAGATAAGATTAAGATATAAAATAAAATCAACGTTTATATTATATATGACATGTATATATTTTACAATGCTATACAGTGTGATACATGATAGATGATTGTCTTCCATTCTAATCCCTTTCAAACACAGTAGTGCATTTACCTTATAACACTATAACATTATCACAAACCAAATCTATAACATAACTTATTTTCCCATACACATTGAACAGTGCATGTAATACATAATACTACAGCATTTCCACAAACCACATATATAACAGTGATATTACATATTATTCTGCCCAGATATGACACAAAACGTCTTGAAAAATCTAATCAATGGATTTTTTTTTTTTTAAGTGGTCAACATTTCGTGACTGACCAATTTATCAAGATTGGCAATTGAAATAAGAGACTTACTGAGACAAATACGTGAAAAGAAGTCTGAGGGTGATAAAGAAAAATAGAAACAGAAACAGAGACTAAATATATAACATAGTAAAATCCTGAGTCAGTAGACTACGGAATGTTCATGGAGAGACGCAAAAACGGAGAGAGAGAGATAGGGAGATAGAGAGAGAGAGAGAGAGGGGAGGGCGGATGAGATAGGGAGGAGGTGAATAAACTGTAAGGTCTAAGCATGTTGAGAAACTTTTCACTTCATAATGATCTTTTATATATGTTTGGTTGGGTTGGGGGCAGAGGGGGTTGGCGGGCTAATTTAAAGTGTTCAAACGCGATAAACTCTGAAACCTCTTAAACAGAGATTAGTTGGGACCGTCAACTTACATGAAATTCTATCTAGAGAAGGTTTAGCGTCAGCGTCTGCTCACCGAGGGTACAAGAGTCCTATAATAATTATTCATAGGCCAGTTTGTGCCGCTTACCCCTTGCGCTCGCTTTACGGATCATTTTAAAATCTTCCCAATAAACCGTGACGCCATGCAGTGGGAAGCCATTTATCACCGTATCGTGAGATAAACCCGTGAATGTAGTTATCCAGTCTGGTCCCATTCTTTGAGCGGGGGTGCATGCTGGTTCACTATACTGTTACTGCATCACAGTCATAATGTAAGGATTATATGTGATAAACAATCTGGTTTTAGTCATCTGATATCCCAGTCACAGATTGGGTGTCTATGCTAGTTTCATATAAATCCTTTCTAGAGATGTCTGGTTTTGTTGCTTCTATGCCTCATTCGTAAGATAGTTAGTGCTTTTGTCCTTGTTGGCTTGGGAAATGAGGAAGACTATCGTATATATGGGTTAGAGAAAGAAATTGATCTATCTATGCACAACAATGTTACCTTCTGTTAGCTTTAAAGTATTGATTACCAATACTGGACATCGGCACCCGACGTTATGGTAGACGCATAACGAAGAGAAACACGTTTATTTATAATTATTCTCCGGAGTGAGTGATGCAGTAACTGTTTATTTGCACATGAATACGATCAGGTAGCTAAATAACAACGGCTATGCTAGGCGGTGATCACTGATTTTTAAAGGTTGTGGGACGGGGGGGG
>JAWQUT010000470.1:222302-234075 GCA_033807755.1 Ellobium chinense
TTTTTGGCCGTTGAAATGCTAATAAGTATAAGTAATACGACATTCTTGTTCTCAATATTTGTCATGAAATCATTAATTTGTTGAGTCCAAAACTGTCGTATACTTATTACGACCTTTTTGTCCGCACAAAAGACCTTAATTATTCATAAAGACTTTATACGACTATGCTATTTTTACGTCGTATGTGAATTCTGATAGCACCATCAGATGGAGCTTGAAATTCTGAGCAAAATGATACCCATATCTCCATATGACCTAATTTGTTGAATACGACCTTATACGTCAACACGGACGATATGTAAGATGGATAGAGAGAGACAGTTCTCCCCGTCTATCCCATCCAAACATACACATACTCACAACAACCTACATAATAAGAAATGTATAGATTAGTCATTAAATGAGCAGATTGCTTAACACAAGTAGCCATATTCCAAGCTTGTACAAAAGCAAATGGAGAAGTTTGAGCCAATTACACATTTGTATTTTTTTTTTAAGTGAATAGCTTAGCACCCTTTGAATCCTATGCCTTGGAGTGAGTGTCTGTGTGTTTGAGTGCGCGCGCGTCTGTAGTGTACGTGTGTTGGGTGGAATGGGATGGGGGTTATGGAGCGGATGAAATGTGGAAGATGGGCAAATCAGATGGAGAATGTATTACTTAGGGAGAAATGTGAGCAAGTTAAATATGTATTCTGAGTGGAAAGCCGCAGTGCCTACAATAAACGACTGAACTGAACTGAACTGAACTGAACTGCCACGAAGTGTGTATCAGAGGTTAATCCTTTGGCTTAGGCAAAAGAAAAATGACGATAAGTCCTGATGGCAAACATAAAGGAATACAGACTCGTGATCTTCACCTCAAAAGTTCATGTCTATCAAACTTTTGAGTGCAACAACAAATAACAAGCTTCACACAGTTTACAGACAGTGAAAAGACCAGCGCGCTCACACCAGTCTAGTGACAAAACAAATTTGGGAACATGAATTCCACTTGAGTGTAATTCCTCCAGTGAATGGTCAAAGCTGCGATTAGACGGCATTGTGAGTATCCGGTGATTTTCATACTGAAAACATACATGTATTCCTCTGTTCCATTAAGCCGAGGTTGCTTTTAGACGGACTAGATCGTAGAAAAGACGTGATGGGGGCAGTTTATTACTAATGATGGTGTGAAAACATGTGGAAGTCTCCCAGAATACTGCCTCAACAGCAGAGAGAGAGAGAGAGAGAGAGAGAGAGAGAGAGAGAGAGAGAGAGAGAGAGAGGGAGGGAGAGCGAGAGAGAGAGAGACTGTAATTACACACTTGCTGTTGTTGATTCGTTCAGTCATTCATAAAGATATCCACTGACTCATCCATTCGTCCATTTATTCATTCATTACTTGGCCGCAGGCAAATAACATGTTTATTTCAATAGACTACAGTTCTAAGGACGAATAAATCGTATGCATGTCTAATGACATCTTTCTATGGAATCCATTTCTGAGCCAGTAAAAGAGACATATTATAAGAGACTTCATTTGATATTTCTCGTATAGGAAAGGCTTGTAAAGAAAATGACCTCAATGAAGATCCTGTTTCCGGAAGTATAATATCCTAGGGTTAAGAAGACTTAATCAAATTTCAAAGTAATATGCCTTAGGTCGCATTCAGCTCTCTCTTATGAACACTAAGTCTGAATGCTGACCTTACAAGACTGAACACGAAAGAAAATGATGAATGCCAGAGTTGTCATTGGGGTATGAAAGACGATATTGCTTTTTTGATGTTAAAAGTATGAGGATATAAGACGCATTTTTTTAGCGGGTAAAAATCAACAATTACTGAAAAGTTATGTTTCTTTATACTAGCAGAGGCGAATCGTCTTCCTCTATTCAGACCTACTAGTGCTGACAGGGTTAGAATATTTGGAAAGATGAAAAATGTTGTAATATATCAAGTTTAAAGTTTACTGTTCAAGTTTTTCACAAGATTGTTTATAATGTCATTCTCGACAGGTGCTTGTGGCTACACATTCTTATTTGTGTTTCTCACTGAAGCCGTTTGCGTTTCTTCCATAACTGTCCATCAAAGCTCTCATTTTGGAAAGATTACATCTGGGCTGAACTCTCTGATCACTTCGTGCTAAAAATGTTAAATTTCTCTTCGTTTCATCACAATGCATTCGTGTTTGCTAGGTACTATTGTATGTTACCATAAGACTGCTTTCTTTTCCCTATCCTTCCCCTCCCCTATCCCTAAACTCAACAACCACCCTACTTCTTCATTTCTCTTTTCTCGCTACCAAGTAGGACTACTCTTTTCCAAACCTCACTGTATTTACATGAACAGACAAGATTATAAGTTCCAAGTTGAGTGACGCGGCGTGCGCAAGCGTTCCCGAAGCGGGTCGTACTCCCAGGGACCTCTACGGCCTATAAATTAGTGGGATTCCAGAAGACTGCCTTGTCTTGCCGGTGATTGGTGCTCCAGTTTCTGACCTGTCTGCAACACCAGATAGTCTCACTGACACTTTCCACGACACTTGCTAAACTCAGTTCCACATTTTCAAAAAAGTCAAGAAAACAAGTGAAAAAAGACAAGAAAGGTAATAAATTTTCTCTCTCTCTCTCTCTCTCTCTCTCTCTCTCTCTCTCTCTCCCTCCCTCTATCGCTCGCTCGCTCGCGCGCGATCTCGCTCTTTAAACATAAAGTCTAGTTTCTTAACTGAATAGATTATTCTTTCTTCTTTTTGTCTTTAGGTTTTTGTTTGTCTTCCTTTTTCTTGTCAGTATCTCTTTTCCTTTCTTTTCATGTTCTTTTCTCTGCTAGATTTAGAAATTGTTGAAAATTCTTACGACTCTTTGTGAATTCAAATTCTTTGGAAATTATTTTCCTTTTGCCTCTTCTCGTAACCTCCACAATGGACTTTTAGTAAAGTAAAGTTTGAGAGTGTTTTCTATCCTGTAGATATTCTACGGACATTTTGAAAGTGTCAATGTTCTATAGCTGTACAACTTAATCAACCTGCCAGGAAACGCGGTTAGCTGCTATTTTAATTAAGTTCGCCAGTAACACCTAACTTTTCTTGCGACCAAAAAGAAAAAAAAAACACTCCTGGGCATAAAGAGTTGAGATCTTCCACGTCATTCAGAGACATTGAAATTGCTTGTCACAACCCAAAGTTAAAAGTAAGGACGCCGTTATTCGCACAATTGTTTGAATAACTGTAACTGGTTATTCGTACATTTGTTTGATTAACTATAACTGGTTATTCGTATGAAGATGCCAACAGCACCAGGCATTTTGATATGCAATTTTAAAAAGTTCCTATAAAATCAGAATGGAGTGGCCTGGCCTTGGTCTACCTTCCGAAATCCCGGGCAAAAATATCATCGAATTTCCGGGTTCTTCAAATGGCGCTGTTTAGACAAAATAGTTGTGCGAATAAACAGCAATAGTTATTCGTACAATTGTGCAGCATTTGTACGTACAATATTGTTCGGATAACTAGTATGAGTTATTAGTACAATTGTGTGGATAACCACTCCGTAAAAGTAATATATTTTGGAGCTGTGATTCAGATATGCGCAAGTCTCTTGGTAACATGAAGGAGGTAAAAAATGCAGTTGACGGAGACATATTTCTCTGAAATATTGTTTGGTTTCAAACCGAATTGGTTTATTTTTCTTTCTTTAAAAACCACGATGATTCTTTTATGGCCAAGAGTTATGCCGATGTCTTTGAACAGTTGTAACTGTTACTTGAAAAAGATTCATTCTCAGCTTACCAATGGTATCTAAAACCAAGTCGCCATTGTCTAGTTCTTTTGGTCTTTCCGGCACGGCATGGAACTCTCATAATATACAGTCAAATGCATTTAATTTTAACAATCATAATATGTTCAAAGGTTAAGGGTTTTTTCGGCGATAGGCCAACATAATGCATTATAATACAATATTACATTAGTACAATCCACTGCCAAGACATAAACCGTGTTTCTCATGCACACTATTGCCACTCATCTACCACTTTCTCATCTAACTGACACCCAGACTTTCGAGAGTTAAACTGACACACAATTCATGACATTACTGCTGTAATCACTCACTCTCTCAAACTACACTCTCTGCTTGTCACTCCCTCTCTCCCCCAAACTTCTACAATTCCTTGCCAGAGGGTGCCCATTTTGGCTCAAATTTCTGAATTATATTTCTTTAATATTCCGAAACATAAATTATTCAGTCTTTGTATGTCTTCACCCCATTCATTTTTAAAGTATTTTACTAATCTAAACATATTTGATTTAACATTTAAATACCCCGGGAGTAGTTTTTCCCTAAATTCTTTAAACCATGGACATACTATCAGACTGGAACTCATCCTCTGTATCATTATATAAGCTACATTTTCTATTTTCTATATTAATAAAACGCTTCAGCCAAATTTGTGTCACAGATTTCTTGAGAACTACGTAACGTAAAAACATGCGGTTTTCACCTAAATTTGTAGAAAAATACACAAAAGGTAACTTTACACATCAGTCCTCTTTATTTCTTTTACCCGTAAAAAAAAAAAGATATCTCCAATAGATCTTTTCAATCCGCCCGATTCGCCAATCATCCAACTTTTTTTACGTAGTCAAATGCATTCGTCTATGATGCCTTTCGGTGCGCTAGGTATTATTTCGCTGCTGGTGCGTTGCCTGCCTGCCCATTAAAATTTGTAAAATGGGGAGTTAATCTTGTTATAGTCTAATTTAGCACCTCACCCTCTCCATCATGAATGCTTGTGAACTTAGTCTGATCTTATTAAGAACCATTCTCCTTGCTTTGCAATGACAAACTTTTAAGTAACTTCCATATTCCAGGTCTGATGATATCATGTTTAGATCACTGTATTGCGTTCATTAGACTACAAGATCGACAATTCCATTTTAATTACTAAATTGTTCCATGTTCTTTAGAAATTCTGGTTACACGGACTGAACTCATTAGTTCATAGAAATATAATAGTCGTGGGTAAGGTCAGCAAGGATTGTTGAAAAAGATGGAATGACTGGCTGGGTGTACAGGCAATGAGTATTAACGAGCTGCGATACGTCACGAGTTTTTGCGTTTCAACTGCCTACATATTAAGACAGGTTTTTGTGATTTTTTTTTTTTGGACGCGAAATTCGTATGCAGAGGCATTTTACGCCATCCTTCATAAACCCAGCTCAACATACTTACTATTTCGAATTTTAAAGACACGTTTCTGGAGACGGTCATGGTTCATGCTGTTTATTTCGCTTGTTCTCAGCACAACTTTGTGTGTCGTGTGTCTTTTTTCCGGGGCTTTTATCAGAATGTATGATCTGGATGTCCATTTGACTTATCAAGTGAATGTGCCTTACCTGGTAGCAATCACTTTAATTACATCTACATGCTCTGTGTGCTCGATATTCGATGGTAACATTCTACGTTAGTCATGTAGCATCGAATCATTTAGGTCTCAATTGAAAAACACACTTGTTTATTAAGTACTTTTGCGAGTAATAGTTTTATCACCTCTACTCTAATGGTTGTCAGTGCGATTTTATTTGATTACATAATGTGTGTGGCTCTAGTGTATATATGTGTGTGTATGTGCAATTTCTTGTGTTGGCGTCTCCACTTAGGGCCTGGGAGCACAGTCTTTGTATTATCGAGGCTGGAATCTATGCTCCCCATGACTTTGAGACTGCTCTTTGATCGCAGACACATACTGATTCTGTGTGTGCACATGTGAGTGAATACGACTTGTATGTGTTTACGCGCAAGTGTTGCGCGTGTAAGCTTGTGTGTTTGTGGTGAGTACGTGTGCATGTAGCCAAAAGTAAAACGCTTCAAGTTCTCCGGGGGTGAAGCACTATATAAATGCATTTTATTATTATTATTATTATTATGTATCAAATCTAATCTGTGCGCTCATCGAGACATTGGATGGAAAGATAAGGCTAAGTAACACTGGTAGTGCGAGGTTGCTCGGGTCCAGCCTCCAGCTGTCTGCGTGTCCACTGTTACGGTAAATGAACGTTGTCTGCATTGTCTGCCGGCCGGTCAGGTGACACTGGGGCGCAAAATTTTACCGCCACGCTCAAAGGTTAGCAAGAAGATGCGTATAATATTCTATTGCCGCACTCAATCGAAGCGAGCGGACGGTAGAATAAATTCTATGAGCGCATCACGAGGGTTAAAAATCTTCAAGTCGATTTCTTTTTTCCACCTGTTTTAGATTGTTTTTTTTATCCACGCCTATTTATTTATTATGTAATGTATTGGTGGCGTGCGCAATCCCATTCACTCGACTTCCTTAGGCTTTTTGTATGCTGTGAATCAACCAGAAGGCAACCGAACTTGCGTTTATGGACAGACATGTTTTCTCTCCCATCGGCAAAATATTGCCTTTTTCCCGCCAGGTGGCATTTGGAGACTGTCTCACTGGGCAGTTTTCATTTCTGAGAAAGTCATCGTAAATTCTAAGGGATTTCACGACGACTCACA
The DNA here is from genome assembly GCA_033807755.1 of Ellobium chinense. NCBI lineage: Eukaryota > Metazoa > Mollusca > Gastropoda > Ellobiida > Ellobiidae > Ellobium > Ellobium chinense. The sequence continues at coordinate 228,805 of JAWQUT010000470.1, forward strand.
AGCGCGAATTTTTGTCGACCCATATGCGCGAATAGGCTCTCAGTCCACTTGCGCGCTGGCATTTATGTGTGTGTGTGTGTGTGTGTGTGTGTGTGTGTGTGTGTGTGTGTGTGTGTGTGTNTGTGTGTGTGTGTGTGTATTTTGCTCGCTCTGCAGGAGGAGAAAATGTATAATGGAGAGAAAAAGAGAGGGAGACACACGCAGAAAGAGAGAGAGAGAGAGAGAGAGTGAGAGTATTTTTAATGCTTTTATGGTAAAATTTTCCAGAATCATGACGGTCTTATGACATGAAAATGAAAATGACACATTTTAAGATATTTTGTTACTGTAAGAGCATGGGAAACTGAAGTGTGGAGAACATGAGAACATCAAGACAGCTCTGTGACTGTGTGCATAATCTATACGTTAGTTAACGCATTACGGTAACCATGGGAAACTCCCAAAATATCAGTAGTGTTCATTGTGGTTAACGCAATACGTTAACTAATGTGAGGATTATGCGTACGGCTACTGATCTTGTCAGACGGGCGCAATATTCACTTGCACGAAATTTGTCAAAAGCGGCTCTCTACTTGTGCGAGAACTTCCTGTTCATATGAACGAACTGCTTCAAAGAATTTCTAAGAATCCCAAGAAATCACATGCTCGATACTACGTGTGTTGTTATTATTCTCACATTATTGCTCTGGATTTCAAAAGCATACAAAGCAGGCTTAGAAAGTTTGGGGAAAAAAAAACAAAAACAACCACATATTATTCATCTGTTGCAGGTGTGCGCAAGCGGCAACATTTAGGCTCTTAACCAAAAAAAACGGTCGGGAGTTTAATATGCTTTTTTTCTTGAATATAATTATTTTGTTCGTGCGTGATAGTTATGTCTGTCAAGTGGTTATTCTTTGTATGTGAATTTCACTTTGTGTCTTCAGTGGTTTATCAGCAAGATAACTCAATTATTAACCAACGGATTTGAATGGGAGATGGAATAAAATAGACAAAATCTATTCAGTTTTGATCTGGTTCCGAACGAAGAGTGAGATTCAATATCTAAATTTTCCAGGATTTCCAAAGATGACGCGACAGGGCAATGCTATTACATTTACATCATTAATTATGATCCTTGAACTCTGCAGAGCGTGCATTTAGCACCGGTGTTGTTGGACAGAGTCACAGCTCTCTTTGTGTCACGATTATAATATTATGGGTAAGACGGGATGAAGAGGAGGAGGAGGAGTAGGAGGATTTTTGTTGACACTTATCGTATTAACGGAAATTTGGACACTACCGAGTGAACATCTACGAGTAGTCGATTATATTCTCTATCCGAAGAAGAACTTAAAGCTGCGCCATTCGATTCTTACCGTTGAAAGACAAGCCCCGCCTACAAATGACCGTGGACACTGTTTTGACTCAGATGCATTTGTTTTCATATTTAAAGACATTTGATCTTTTCTTCATCTTCGGAGGGTGGTGAACGAACGATATGCAATTTTTTTTTTCGGGGAAAAATTTGGAAAATGAGCGCTCCGATGTGAAACGTGGGGAGGAATTCAAACTAGTGATGTATCCCATCAGGCCTTTCTCTCCTTTTGTAGTCTGGGCGGGCCTTTAAACTTTTTCTACGTCTAATGCTAAGCAAGTTTTAAGTCGGGCAGAGGTTTAAAACCTCTCAAACAACTCATATCTCTTGTGGGGTTCTTTCCACCCCAATATGAAAACCACTGGATGATGAAGCGTCTGTTCAAGAGATCTTAAACATTAATTTGTTCGCAGTCATAAAACGTCAATAAACTTTTTAATTCTAGTTTGATATTTTTGAGCGGTTCTACTGACACTGCATGTGTTTGTCCTCTTTTCCCGACAGGAGAATTCCACGAAAGATGCCCCCCACCCCCCTCCTTCCCGCTCCCATTTTTTGGGCCATGAAATGCATGATTCGGTTTTCAAGTGAGATTAATGTCAATATATGACATCTGTATAATGGGTACCAGGCTACAGACAGAGAAAGCTGTGATTAAAATGATACTGTTTGGTTCATGTTAAATAATAGCGCTACTCAGTGCTGCGCGGGGAAGTCAAGGAGCTACTGAAACACCTGGCCTGCCGGGGGTTAAAGATTACTATAAAGTAACATGAAAAGACATTCGCTTGAATACGAAATTTGAAAATCTCATCGTATCATTTACAGTCTTTTAACCTGGACTAATACAATGAAGGATATAGCTATAGGCAATGTACCATAATGTCTGAAATGTTATGATCAGCATCTGTGAAAAAAGCAGATGCGCTATATACTCCGAAGAAGTTAAGAACATCATGAAGAGATCTGGCCTCCTTGGATAATGATAATGTGAAGTCGCACGGGGCAAGGATTGCGTGAATTCCAGCTTTATAACCTCACCAGCATCATTATTATTATTAATACATGCTGAGTACTGACACTGATTAATTATGGATTTACACAACTGAGCAACAGCTCATGAGTCAGATTACATATGGTTTCTATGCTCCATAGTATTTACCTATAAACCCGCACTTGCCCCTAGACAGCATGTGGAATAGAAATTGAGAAAAGATAAGGCCGTGTGCACGAACGCACAGGCGTTTATGCGACTGTATAAATATACCATGGCGAAAACATTTACCTCTATAAACTCACATCTTTTATCATCTAACGCTAACTTTTGTAGCAGTGTTCCATGGAATGGCCCGAGAGCAATAAAAACCAGTTTTGGAACAGAGGTCAAGAGTGTCAAGGAAAATGACTTGAAATTTAGGTCAACTGCCGTCTTCAAAGCGTTTTGTATTGGCGCAAAGTGACCGTTGACTTCAGGTTTTTGATGCAAGCTCGACAACATTTTCAAGATGATCTCTCAGGTCATAACCTTTATGAAGATCTAACACAAAAGACCCTAATAAACTCGAAATCATAAAGACCAATCTATAAGTTCGAGCGGGAAGGAGGTGTGATTTGAGTCTATGAGTGAAATGTGTCATAGAACAAGAGGTTTGGGGGTCGACGCTTGCAGTTAGGCTGAGGGTTCTATGAATATAATCTATGTTGTGAGTTCATGTTCTGGTTAAATCATATCGGCTTAACTCATTTTAGTGCTGAATATCAGATAAACGAGAAAGGGCATTAATTATATCAGCAGAAGGACTTCTCCCATATTCGTAAATAACTTTTCGGGTGCATGACAAAAGTTATGATTTAAAGATATTGCGATGATTTAGTGACGCTCAAAATCCATAAAAACCTGCCCTGAACACTTAATGATTTTGCCATTAAAAACTCCTGATTATTTTACAGGTTCCTACTATGTGATTTAGCTTTATACTTAAGGACACGTCAGGAATAATCAACATTCGCATGTGGAACCTCTGAGGCATCACGCTTCTGATTCTTTCGTAAACCACCATCAAAATCAACATCTTAGTGGACATTTTAATATTAATACTGTTTTTGAAAACAGTAAAATGAGGCAAAACATGTATCTGGGAGGAAAAAGTAGGGTGGGGAGAGTGTTGAGGTATTGGGTGGAGGGAAGGGGAGTTTGGTGAGGGGTGGGGGAGTGTTTTGGACAAAGAACTCAAAGTTGGTGAATAGTAGAACAGCAGGGCTTACTCAATATTTTTCACGAGCATGATGTGTTTCAAAACAGCCCCTCGCCTTTTCCATCCTCAGGCATGAATTTATAGAATGGAGGCACCCTCGTCTTGTAATTTAATATACAATATTCATTTTTTGACATTTTGGCTTTTGATTCTTTCTTTCTTTCTTTCTTTCTTTCTTTCTTTCTTTCTTTCTTTCTTTCTTTCCTTCCCTCTTTCTCTTTCGTTCTTTCTTCTTTTCCCCTTATATTTGAGTATTCCTGTTTCTTTTTTCTTTCCTGGTTTGCCCTGGATATTTCATTGTCTAAACTGACTGACCAAGGCGTGATTTGTAATACAGCTTGGAAATTTGGTTACTTTACTACTATAGAACTCTGCTGTTCAGAACCCGAGTCTCTCTTCTTGCACCCACGCACACAAGTGTTAGTAAATCTTCTTATCCTTAAACTTTGAACTTTGCTTTTGCACGCACATGGCCTTCTATATTACACTGTAATAATTATTTTAGTAATAAAGATAATACACAACACTGTCCAGATGTACGATCTATGCTCTGAATGCAATCTGTAACGTCAGATTCTGGGCTGTTTTGGAAATAAAGTTTATAATGCAGCGCACATTGCCCAGTTTACCACACATTTGCTTGTCCGATAAGAACGAAAGAGGATTATTTCAAATTTAACTGGAAGGATAAAATTATCCCATTTTTACACAGACAAGGTTTTGTGTACATGGTGCATTGTCGTCATCGTCCAGCTCTGAGTTGTAAATCGAAATCGTTTTTTTTTTTTTGTGTTTCCATGACCGATAGACATAATACAGCATTTTATTTCAAACAGGTGCGGTATCGATGAAAAGATCGATCGGTTTCGATTAATCGAAGAAAGCACAAGTGACGGATATTGATGACGTCACCTTTTGTTCTCCTCACCCCCCCCCACCCCCTTTTCTCTTTTCAACAAATATCGAAGGACAATACTGTTCAAATCATCTCTGTTTATTGACTACGCCTCTTTCACTTCATTCCATTCACACACACACACTAGTCAGAGGCGTTTACATGAAGTGCTTCGGGAGGGGTGCAAGTAAAAGAGCGGCGTACTGTTATGTCAAATTACGAAATTCAATTACAATAATGTGTGGGTTTGATGTGTGAGTTATCGCGTCATTTGTAGTTTGTACAATATATACTCACACTGTTGCCTGGGCCTTGTTTAATACTCCTTTGTTTTCAATAGACCTTGTAATCAATCACAGGCGTGACATGGAACCCAGCGAGGGAAAAGAGGTTGCAAATTTTGAGCGTGTTTACACAGGCCCAGACCACACTATAACGGTTAACATTCTGGTGAGGTCTGAGAAGAAGAAAGAAGTAATATAAAGTCACACAACCAACCGTTCAGTGTAAGCCAATATGAATAAAATAATACTAAAATGAAAATAGATGTATGAGAGAAGAGAAAGATTGAAGTGAAAATATCGAGGATAAGGAGTAAAAGTAGAGGATGGATCGGTAATGTAGAGAAGATAGTCAGCGGATAAGAAAGAAATGTTTTTTAGAAGCGAAATATGTATGACTTTACAGTAAGCAATATTTTAAGTACAGCTCTTACTGTGCTTTTAAACCGTCAGCATGGAAATGACTGGTAAACTAGAAAGGGG
>JAWQUT010000470.1:234080-247188 GCA_033807755.1 Ellobium chinense
GATGGAGAGATCCTGGTCCCATCTAGGAGGAATGGGAGGAGGGGAGGAGGGAGGGAGTGTATTGAGGCTGTTATAGCAGATTTCACTTTACTTTAAGTCCTCAGATGCAAACACAAATTTGCCATGAATGGCATGAATGAAGACAAACTAATAGTATTTTTAGCTGGAAAGTTGTGATTAAGGGGAGCTCGCCTCTAAGCAAGTTGTAGTTATGTGGAATCGACTTGTCGCAACATGTTTATCTTATCCCTAGATTTTAAGGCTATTTCAAGTTATAACTGGTTTCCTTTTCTAGATTTTCTGTATCGCTGTTTAGCCCTAGACCAAAAAGAAGGGAAAAAGTAATATCATACAACCTATACATATTCTATTGCAAACTCGCAAATTTATTTATGATTTTAGCACTCATTTTTTCAACAATCCAACCAATCTACACCTGGATTCCACCTATTTCCTTCCTCCCTCTCCCTCTCCCTCTCACCCCCCCCCCTTTTCCGACTTCTACACCTTCTCACTCAGCCATCTCACTTCCATGAAAGTACCGATGTTTCTTCTTCAAGCCCGGAATGGAAAGATCGAGATCAAAATTGAACGTCATGATTTGTTTTTTACACGTAGCGCCTTGTTTTCCGGTCTCCATAGTATTTCCACAACATTGGAGTGAAAGAAATGCAGTTTATTTTTGTTTCTGCTCGTATGACTGGCTTAGGCCTGCAGAATAATGCGGGTAGGCTTTGCCTTTCCCCTGTACTTTTTGAACTTGTTGAAAATGTCTCAGTTGTAGCCCGGTATCAATAATCCAACACGCCTTAAAATTTTATCTATTCATATTTAATTCAGCCACAAGACATGAATCAAACTTCCATTCTATGAATGCCCATATAAGTCTCGTTCTAGCCTCATTGGCTTCGATCAAAGAAATATCAGACAAAGAGAAGAAGCGACACTTATCCTGATCTGTTTCGTTTAGTTTCAATTCAAAAACAACTGAAGAAATGGGAGTGATTTTTTTCCCACTCCAGCAAGAGGCAACGTCATTATAGTGTGAAAAGGTTTCCGATTAAACGAAGAGCGCCGTTTAAGCAGTGGTGCTTGGTTTTCACTTGTACTGTACATCGATTCCAGCATAAATATTACGAGTGAATGGAAATAGGGACTAAGGGTATTGCAATCGAGTGGGAATCGACAAAAATGTACTTTTCATACTTCTGTCACATTAAATGGGAAATTATCTAGCTGTACCCCACCCTATAAGTACTTTTACGTTATCCTTATTCTTCCCACGTCTGTCCCCCTCTTCCCCTCACTCCATCCACACACACACACACACACACATTCACACACACACACACACACACACATCCACACACACACATACACACACACACATACACACACACACACACTTCCACACACATACACACACATATGTAATAATACATCACTACACACACACACAACACACACACACACACACACACACACACACACACACACACACACACACACACACACACACACACACACACACACACACACATAACACTCATACGCATACTCAAGCAAGCGCACACAATCCAGACAGCCCATGTCCCAGCAAAAGTGAGCTTNACACACACACACACACACACACACACACACACACACACACACACACGCACACACACACCTCGTTTTTTTAAAAACACTTTCAAGTACACTCAGGTTCAAATAAATATGTCAACAACTTTAATCTTCTCTCTCATTCTTTTTTTTTCTACTTGAAAGCCACTCCTTGAGTCCTTACAAGCTTTGAACACCCCATATCACCTTTAAACTGCAGCCAACATCAATAAAAACATTGAAAAGCTTCGATTCTTTTACGCGCGATAGCACAACTTGAAGAACTTTTCATAACATATATTGTGAGAGTCAGGGAACACGGTCATATATCTTACAATAAATTTGTGAGGAGATACCATTGTCTTAAAATCCCTGTCCGGTATTGAATTCAGTATTATTAATAACTTGTAACATTACGGGGCATGTAAATTTATTATGAAGGTTCGCCAGACATCAGCGACATTTCGTTCCCAATCTCTGAAAGCCATTCACAGGAAGGAAAGGGTCAGAATCATTGAGGTAATAAAGTGAAAAGAATTATTGGCACTGATTTAAAGTATGCTTGTTAGAGCACCATTTTTTGTTTTTGTTGTTGGAAGGAGAAGAGAAATAGAAGCGGTGCTGATTGTGCCCACAGTACGGCAAGTAATTCACTGACTAGACCAATAGAAAGCCTAGTAGTCTAATCTGATTTGCCTCTTTGAGCCAATAAATTATTTTCCCCATCGTCACTTACAAGAAATCCCACAGTCTCTGAATCTTCTTTGATAATTTGCAGCATTCAGTGAGCTTACTAACCATGATGTTTAAAATACTTCGTTTCCGAGCTACGAACCGATAATTCGAAAGGCGTAAACAACCTAACCAGTTTCCGTAACAACAAGTGCTCCGCACAGAAGGCCACACCGAAATCGAAGTAAATGGTGCAAACTTCAGGTTTAATTTATGAAATCAGGAGAGAATGCACGCTAATTCGCAGGCAGGTTCACAGTTCTAGGATTCGTTCTGCACATTCTTACTAGGGTATACTAGTATGATCAAATCATATTTTCATCCAATTATGAGTCTGTAACTTATTACGCAAAACCCAGTCTGCTTCTTTCACGATTAAAATGGGTTGATATTTCATAGACTCTCTGCACAACGCTCATTCACGGTTCCTTCGAAGGTTACGGTAAAGAAGTTTGATATCAAAACGTTCAGTATATATAATGTGATGGCAAATCCGTGTGAGCAGAGGCAATCAAATCCATCCGATTTGCAAGTTGGTCTCACAAAGGTCGAAGATGATTGATAAAGATAATAAGTACAATGGTGTACATTTCATTCATGATATATACTGTACATAATACTTGTGCAAATTGATTGCAAACCAAATTATTGTTAATGGCGACAGAGCCCTGGTCCCACCTGGCTGAACAGCAAAGTACTTATTCACACCTAGGTCGAATGGGGAAATAGAAGTCAAGTGTCTGTCTCAGATGACACCATAATTCACGCCCAGCCTGGAATCGAATCCTCAAACCCAAAATCTTCCGATCTTCAGTTTATGAAAATTACTCATAAGCCATCCGGCCAAGCTGCCCTCTACGTTTTCCTTTGATGGAAGAGATTATAATATATATTATCTCTCTCAATGATACGAGGAGGGCATTATAAACGGCTGACAAATTCATACGTTGTAATAACATCTATCAGCACTGGACAAACAAACATACAAAAATTGTTGTTTCCTTTGATGTCCTTTTCAAAAGTCAATTCCAAGTCATATCAAATCCATTAGATTTGCAAGATAAGACCTGCAAGTGAAGTGGCAGGCGTGTTCTAGAGGTGAAGGTCAGTTCATCAAAACTGTTGCATGCTAATCTTAAAACGTATTCTCTTTTATAAATCTGTTTATTTGTGTGTATGAATGTTAAAAAAGGTGTTTGACAATTTTATGTTTTCCTCAGAAAAGCGACAGGTTCGCTGTCAATGTCGGTGCCAGTGAGGAAGTTCATAAAGCTAGAAAGAATATAGATCGAGGAGGGATACTGTGAGGGTGGAATTAAGTTGCGCGTGTGGCTGAATAACATGGGGATATAAAGATTGTGAATCTAGGTAATTCGACGCTGCGTCTATTCGCTCCATCTCCAGTGAGCTAAGCGGTTTTTTTTTTTCCTTTCCTTCTTTCCCTCATTTTATTTCTTTTTTTCCCGCCAAATTCTGACCTCCTTAAAGTTAAGTACTTTTATCTCACTCTTGGATCTGAAGCTGTTGTTAAGAAGTCTCTCTAAGATACGTGACAGTTTGGTCCTTACCCTCCCACACCAAGTTATGAAGCTCTCAAGTGCCTGTTGCCGTATCCATAAATAATCTCATAGTCCTCTACACCTCTAAGTTTATTGCTTTATATCTGTTTTGGGGTCACAGTTTTTTGTAACCCTTGCCCGGAGCCAGGATCAAAACATGTGAAAAAGAAAGTAGTTAAAGAATCGAGTTTTGGTTCTTCATATAATTAATGGAAGACGGGGTGAGGTGGAGCAATGGGAGTGCCAGATCATCAAATGTTGAATTTACAGACGGCCAAAGTGGCTGGAAACGGTTGCTGTTGTTGTAAATACATGAGCTCTTAATAGATCAGTACATAGTGTTAGTTAACTTCAAACCATAACCTCGTAACTCATACATTTTAATTCAGTGTTCTATGGCAGTGAATGGAGCACAGGTGGAGGGGGTGAGGGGAAAGGGGAGGGGAAGGAGGGACTGGGTCATTGAATGATCGACCTCTGCTGATTTTCGGCATCACTGATTTTAAAGACTGAATGGAACTTAGGTCTTTTCATTACAAACCTATCAATAAGCCCAGGACTGTCAAGTATACAATAGGACTTTATGACAGCCAGTTTCAGAGCGCCTGTTCAACAGTATCGAGCTTGTGAAATGTTTGAGTTCAAGAAGAAATAGTGAACTGATATTAAAATTAACAACAATCAGGAATGTAAGTTTTCCAACGAAGAAAATGAGGTTAAAAGTTATGATGTTTTATTTGAAAATAAAATATTATGCTGAAAATAGGATGTTTATTTACTTGTTGGATAAATGTTTTACAGTACTATATAATATTATATTCTCGTTTATTCATGATATCATATTCATAATACATACAAAAGGGTATATAGTAAACAGATAATGCACAATGTTAGAAAGGAAATATCAACAGCATCATAGCTAGTCATCAAGGTACAAAATCCTGCTCTACCACCTCTAAAACCAGGAACTCATTTACACCAGAGTGGAGAAAACCCTAAAATCTCAGTGTTTCCCCCACGGAAACAAGAACACAAACCGTCCTACTTCAAAGTCGAAGTTACTGTATTCTACATCAGAGTTTACTGTATTTTACATCAGAGTGTCTTGTTAGTTCCTCGGAATTCTACTCACTACAGAATATCCAGAGAGACTCACAAACAGTTATGTAACGGTGTAAAGAAATATGCTAAAAGTAGAAATGGGTGAAATCTCGTGTCAAACAAGTGATGCCCTGGCAATGACGGTTGTCATAATGCACAACTCAGCACTTTAGTGTGCAATTTTGCATAGAAATTCCAGTGCACTTCTAGGGATAAATATTGCACACCATGCTCTCTGCATTACAGTCTCTGGGAAAAGGCTGAACCTTCTCTCAGGACGACTTGGCAGGAAGGGAATAAATGCTGGCTAGAAGAAAGAACAAAGAGAGAAAGTGAATCTTGGATAATGTGTGAAGCGATGTAAGAGTGAATGGTATAGCCTTATAATGTTCTGTTCTGTAGTCTAATATGTGTTCTGTAGTCTAATATGTGTTCTGTAGTCTAATATGTGTTCTGTAGTCTTATATGTGTTCTGTAGTCTTACATGTGTTCTGTAGTCTAATATGTGTTCTGTAGTCTAATATGTGTTCTGTAGTCTAATATGTGTTCTGTATTCTTATATGTGTTCTGTAGTCTAATATGTGTTCCGTAGTCTAATATGTGTTCTGTAGTCAAATATGTGTTCTGTAGTCTAATATGTGTTCTGTAGTCTAATATGTATCTTCATTCGCCTATGTAATACTAATAAGAATGATACAAAGAAGGAAAAGTACAAATAGAAGAAAAAGAGAAAGAAGAAGAATGAGAAGAAGAAATGTAATTCAGGCAATGTCTACGCGTTCGCTGGCCAGATCACTCAGTAACTTTCTCAGATACCAAGTTACACATTGTGTCATTGTCATTTCAAATGTTCATATCACTAGCACTTGACATAGCTTCGCTGCCTTTAGCCAAGTGAACCAATTCTATGGACGGACGGACGGAGGGACGGACGGACGGACTGAGGGAAATGCTCACATCACGTAAAATGTTTTCTCAAATAAAAATGTTGAGAACCCACCCAATACAAGACATGTTGAAACAGAACTGAAACTGTAACCATAATTATTATGACAGTTCTGCTTTACAGTATTCCTATTCCTTATTCTTGAAGAAGCAAGCGAAGAAGTGCAACGTATTTCAAAAAGATTCTTCGGCCCGTTTTTGCCTTCTGCCTGTTCATTCGGCGCCGTCGATACAGAACTAATAAAATGCCAGCGGAGCCGTTCAAAGCTTCCGTTCTGGGAACAGCAATCCATCTTGTGTCATAAACAGAAGTTAATACAGCACTACGTGACGCGACACCTCTCAGGGGCGGATCCGGTGGCGTTACCATGACATACTTAGTTTAGGGCAAGGTAGAGGGTGGAGAGTCGCGGTGTTTGTTAACTGCGTCATACACTCCCCCCACCCCCACCCCACCCCCACCCCAAACTAAATAAAGTGTCATAGATAGTAAAACGCTTTGATTTTGAATACTGACAATCTGACTGACGCAGACACGTGGAAGCCGTCACGCTCTGAGCGCATGCTCTATCTCAGTAGTATTGTCTCCCCAATAAATATGAAGCTAGCGTTTCTCTTTTTGTAATGTTCAAAAAGTAAAGGCATACACACGTTTGCACACACACACACACACACACACACACACACACACACACACACACACACACACACACACACACATATATACATACATACATACATACATACATACATACATACATACATACATACATACATACATACATACATACATACACACATACATACCAAGAGAGAGGGGGGATGGAGAGAGACGACAAACACTCATATGCACACACACATGCAAACACACACACTTACTAACACACACACACACACACACACACACACACACACACACACACACACACACACAGAGCTTCTTTCTAAAATTCTCTGCAGACCATCTCCAAGGCGTTCGTAACTCCTGCACCAGCCAACTCTTGCACCAACGTCCTACTTGGCCTTGTTTATATGGTCTCCATGACACAAGTTGCAAACATTACCCCATTAATGCCTTGGCAAGTAGCAACACAGTGATTAAAAACTAGCTTGCAGGCAAAGACCTCGCAGCCGTAATAAAGGAATATTTGCGAAAGCTGTTTATCCTAACCTTTTATGGTATTCCCTGGAGGAGACTGTAAATTGTGCAGGTTCTAACGCACGTTCGATAGCGACTAACTTGACAGAATCTGTAGCCAGTTTTCAAAAGCCTGTTTGCTAGCAATGTACTTTTTTTAATTGTTCCTTTTCAGTGGATTTTAAGCTCCTCTAATTCTACCATTAAATATTATGTCCCCTGGACTCAGCGACACCTGTCTGTTCTGACTCAACCTGCAAGAACTTTTGCCGCGAATTTTTTTGGTTTTTTTTCAGTAGTTCACAGTTTTCTCTGGAACTGTAGGATATTCTCTTACTCTCAGTACAGGATGAGTCACTAGTTCCTCGAATTTTGATATATGGATTCTGTTTTAGTTTCAGTTTGTTTATTCAGGCCCAAGTCAACAACAGAACATGTATACAACAAACACAATGAACGGGAAATAGAACAAAAAAAAAAGGAATAAAAAATCTGTGCATAATTGAGTATTACACTTACTGACACCTCTCTTTTATTTTCACTTTCTCTCTCTCTCTCTCTCTCTCTCTCTCTCTCTCTCTCTGACTTCTCTCTCTTTCTCACATTCCCTTCTCTTTCTTTCTCTCTCACACTCTCTTTCACTCTCTCTTTTCTCTCTCCCTCTCTTAACTCTCTTTCACTCCTTATCTTAATCTCACTCTCACACTCTCTCTCTCACTCTCTCTTTCTCTCTCTCTCTCTCTCTCTCTCTCTCTCTCTCTCTCTCTCTCTCTCTCACTCTCACTCATTCACTCTTCTTACCCAATATGAACAGTTTCAACTGTGATTTTCACAACACCCTGCTAGATCCGACACAGATAAATTATATTCTGAAATGAAATGGGATCACCAAGGACAAGGATTGTTTCATTAATGACCTGGGTTTTTTTGCACACGTGGAAGCAGGCAGTTTCTTCAGACCTCAGAATGATATAGTTTAGCTGATTGTTAAAAATAGTTGTACTGAAAATATCCGTAAGAGCAAACTGGCTGTTCTGAGAGTTGGTGCATTTTGTGATCTTTTCAACACACTAACTCATGTTCTGACATAGTGTGTTAAAATCATAAGGTTTTTACTGAGACAAGGGGCGTGGCAGCAGCCATATTTGATCTCCAGGTGATACAGTGCTCAGAACACTTCAACTTTAGACTCACTAGAATCGTCAAGACTAGAAATCACAATAAAGCTATAGATATATACCAGCATTATGAATGTGTGGATCAATGAATATGTGCGTGTGGGTCTGGGATAGAAAGTGACAGAGAGAGAGAGAGAGAGAGAGAGAGAGAGAGAGAGAGAGAGAGAGAGAGAGGGAGGGATGAATAGTAGGGTGGTTGTTGAGAAGCTGAATTAGTTTGTAGTCCTGTCAGAGTTTTAAGCGATCAGAGCCTGTCTTAGGACTGAGAGCGACATGTAAATAAAATATTATTATCATCATCATTGCAGTCATAGGCAGTTTAGAGGGTAAAAAAAAAAAATAGTTCACACACCTTAAGAAAATAATGCAAATCTCAGGCTATGGTGCTGTTTTTGGGTTGTTGTTTTTTTAATAACTTTGTGACTTCCTTTCTTCATGAATGTATAGGATTGTAACAAGCAAAAAAATTAGTCCGGTTTACAAATTGCCTGTTTCTGAGTTAGGTCACCTGCTTATGACTATAACGATATATGGAGCGCAACATTTCATTTCATCTGGGCGGGATCGTCAAGGACGCTGAAACTAACCGTGTCAATAATCCATTGTACAAACAGGTTTCATATCGATATTCCAGATGGTTTGCATCAACCTGGCTTCATATCGATACTATATAAATGATTAACTAGAGCCCCAGTCCGTATTGATAGTGCTAGGGGAACTCAGGCACCGGCTGAATGCATATCGATACCAACAATAGATTATCGACCAAGTCTGGTTTTCATCAGATGCCAGTCAATTTTGATTTTCGTTTATTGATTTTTCGCGTCTTTTATTGGGCGCGTTTCGGTCTAGCGTCTCTCACGACTTTAATCTTTCTTTTCCCCTCTCCTTTGTACCCCTTCTCTCTTTCGTTTTCCTTAAATCATTCTCTAGTTTAATTCTTTTCTTTTTCTTTTTCGTTTGCCTTTCATTCGTATTGCGCCTTGTTAGCTTCCTTATTTTCTCTTTCTCTTGTCTGTAAAATTAATATTCTCTCACAGGAAATCATTTCCAAAGTTCACCTCGGGGAGCGCTATTTTTTTTTTACCCGAATGTCACGACTAAAACACTTGGTAGAAAGAACCTTTGTACTTCCACATACCTCTTCAGGTACATAAATCACGGGTTTTTAACCTGCTGAACGCAAACCCTTTGAGTTACACCATGCCAATGTAGGAGGTATGCAGGGAAATTACCCTATCAACAACAATTTTAATTAAAGTTATCTTACTCTGCCATCATTGATAGACGTGATAGCTTAATGGCATTAAGGGGTGCGTCGACGAAAGAAAGAATGGAAACCCCTGACATAAAAATAATCTCTATTCCAAATTTACCTAAAGATGTTAATGATTTAATCTGGTGTATCAAATTCGCGCTTTCTTCTCCAACCGTTACTGGTTTGCGCGCTAAAAATAGTACAGCAGATTGTATGGAATACCATTAAAGTCAGTTTCATATTAAACTGTGGTCGAGAAGAGTACTCTCTGTACTGTCTCCAGCAGGCAAGCCAAGGTACACTGTTCGTCCTCCGACTAAATACCCTGCATCATGATGATGTCACTGTTATGGATGTTTTTGCCTGTTTCTGAAAGTTTGGTGCATTGTCCTTATTTTCCAACACTTCTTTCGTTTCGCATTTCGTTGCTCACTTATAATTTCAACGTTGCCATATTTTCGGTACACTCTGTCGATTGGCTTGTTGCTGTTTTCCTTTCCTTTCCCAGTGCACTGTTCGAATTCAAGACAATAAGTCTTATCCTCCGCCCCTGCTCGCCCCTTTTGGGTAATACTGGCATTGTTTCTGTTGAATCCTATTTGCTACATTTTGTCTTCTTCCTCCTTTTGTTTGAAAAAATTTGCTATACATATCATCATTAAACTTTCCAGAATTAGAGTCCTAATATCATAACTAAGTGTAGTCAGGACTAGGTCTTGCAAAAGTGTGAGACAGTGTCGAAAAAAAATCACGTCAGCTTCAGTGTTTACAACTGTTTACTTAACTACAGAAACACTCGTTCATGGGGGAAAACGTCGTTATAAATTTACAACGGCTCTAGCTTTTTCACTTTCAATCTTCCCACGCCAAATGAGAAATTGCAAACTTTCACGCCCCAGTAGCGGTTTATAGGGCTAAAAGATATTTACAGGATGTAAACTTTTGTGTTTCGGATACGCTACTAATGTGGGTGTTTTTTGTGGTTTCAACAGGGCTCTGCGATCTCAACAATTGAGTGAATTGGTTTATTGAAAACGTGTATGAATAGTATCAAAAGAGCGAAAAGCTAAACTGGATCTGTTAAAAAGTGCAACTGGGAAACTTGAATGACATAAATTCCTCGGCAGGGCTGGGAGTACAAAGGATGCATTTTAAAATAGGACCGTTACACACATTAACGGAGCAACAATCAGCGATTGAACGGCTTGGCCTGTTTAAAGAATACTTTCCACAGGAATAGATGCTAAGGCAAAATTTCGTTTCGATGATATCAGCGAAGAGAGTTGGGGAACTCTAACTCTAACGATATTTTCGGCAAAGATTATGGCGCCCTAGATCATGTTGTTACAACCGTTATCATGAAATTACATAAATACGAGATTTTGTTCTTCCTACTTTTTAAATGTATTTGACCTAACTAATTGAAGAGCATTTTTACAAGATAGTGAGACTAACAAATTCGATTTCTGGAGATTTATTTATAATTTATTATATTTAATTTATTATTAATTATTCATAGTCATGAAAAAACGTTGTTGGAGACGAATATTTGGATTTTCCGAGTACACAAAGGTCGATTTCCTGAGTCCTTCTTGTAATCATTTTAACGTTTGACGGGACATGCTTCTTTCTATGAACCGGAAGCAGTGAAGATGAAGAAAAGAGTATCGACATTTCATGTTTATAAAGTCAATTATCCATTCATGTCTTAAATCTGTGAGAATGGTAATTTAGCCTTGAAATGTCTTTAGACTTTAACTAGATCTCTGTAAGCGCGCTGTAAGAAATCTACAAAGATAACTAAATCTAGAGCTGTAATAGATCTATTCATCAAACAATAGAAGGGTAGTGGTCAATTTTTTTTCGTGGCAAACTCTACCCAGTTCGCTTTTTTTTTTTTATAAACTAGATCTATGGGTACTGGTTTGTTCTTTAATGCACCATTCATTTCTTTGTTCACGTGTTTGTTTGCTGTTAATCAGTCTGGTTTTTTGTTGTTGTTGTTGTTGTTGTTATTGTTGTTGTTATTGTTGTTGTTGTTATTTTCTGTGTTTAAATTTGTATCTGTTCCTTTTTGTTATTACCTTGTTTATGTCGCTTTGTCTGTTAGATGTAACTGCAGGATTTTTTTTTTTTGGAAGACGGGAGAGGAAGGCAGGACATTGGTGGAATGAGGGGGGAGCTAGCACATGGAGTAACAGACACTCAAAGGTGCTAGAGTTGTTGTTGTTGTTGTTGTTGTTGTTGTTGTTGTTGTTGTTGTTGTTGTTGTTGTTGTTGTTGTTGTTGTTGTTGTTGTTGTTGTTGTTATAGTGGGGGAAGACGAATAGAAATCGCCGTAGCAGGCAAGGAGTATGGACAAAAAGTTATCATGCATATTAAGCACGTAAATCTTGCAGGACAGTACAAGTTCTCTCAGGTATTCTGTTTACCCCCCATGACTTGACAAGGTTTACAGCTGCGCATCCAACCGTTAACGTAGGAATGTAAACACGTGGATACTGCTTCGAATGAGATCAGTTTGCTTTTACATTTCAAATATTAGACGTTTTAATATCACAGGTTTCTTTACCATGAGCTCAGACGGAGAGTAAACAAGAGATCTGCAACGCATCTATACAGTGTGAAATGTTTTATTCTGTAAAATTCAGAATTCCCCGGTGTGGAGTGTGCACTGAATTCCAATTAGTAAAGAATCCCACGCTGTTTCTTTTCTCCGTCTATATGCAGGCGGGCGTTTAAGAGATGGTCATAAAAAAGAACGTATGAGGCTCTGAGGGCGTTCCATACACGTTCTTTCCACTCCAACATTTTCCTTTCTTGGGTGGAGAGGGAGACAGAATCACAGTGTGGCACGACTGCTTTGGGGCGTGTGTCCTCATGTTGACTTGTTTTGTAAGATTCAGGCCTAGACTGGAAGTTGCCCCCGTTTTTGTTTTTTTTTAAATTCAACGACTGCCGTACTGTTTGAGCTGGTGCTAACAAAAGTATCGTTTATTTACTAATGACAGCACAAAACGATCACTGGACTTTTTGTTTCGGTAGACTAGTTGTCCTAGTCTGTAATCTAGATTATTAAATGTGTCGACCTTGCCCGCTATTATGTTCACAATGCCTGTGAACTTGTTACAACACTGTGGTTCTCAGTAACTTTGGTAAACCTTAGTCACGAATTCTAAACCCAATCTTCTAGATTTCGAGTTGCTGAATTCCTGCTGTATTTGATTGCTTGGAAGAGACCTTGATCAGAACCATTATCTTTTCCCCTCCTTCCATCCCCCTCTCCCCCTCCCCCCNCCCAACACCACCACCGTAGCCTTGGAAAACTTTGAATAACATCAACGCCATAGAGTTGTTTTCGTTCATTTTTCGTCTTTGGACTCTCTGAGTGTGAAAAGAACTAGTGAAGAAAACAGAAAGGCAAACAACAAACAATAAAAACTTGTTTCCTGCGATGTTTTGTACTCTACAGTTGCTACCAACAAAAAATGCCAGTTGCGTCAGTGCTCAGTGACGTATCTGGTGGAAGGGCTACCTTTGCCACTGTAATAACCCCTGCCCTTGCTTTTTCCCCTCCCCCAACCCCCCCCCCCCC
>JAWQUT010000470.1:262206-288123 GCA_033807755.1 Ellobium chinense
ACCAACTTTCCTCCCCATATATATATACGCCGCTAATTCTTCCTGCTGATTGTTCCAGCTGAGCTGGTAGCCGTGCGGTTCTCGGCAGTAATGGGACTACTGGCTGACGGATTCGCCTTTGCACTCTGCATTTACTGTTACTGTCACTTGGACATGAAATCCAAGAAAGGGAAATGTATTAAACAGCTCTGGATCGCCACACTCACGGCGCTGGCAGGGGGTATGTGCAGACTTTTACGTTTCTTGTTTCTTGTTCGGGTTGTTGTGTTTGTGGTGGTTCATGAAGATGGTGTCGATGGTATCGTTGTTGTTGTTGTTGTTGTTGTTGTTGTTGTTGTTGTTGTTGTTGTTGTTGTTGTTGTTGTTGTTGCTGTCTGCAGCCGGCTCAATTATCTGTCAAGTTGTTGATTGATTGATTGATTGATTGATTGATTGATTGATTGATTGATTGATTGATTGATGATTGATTGATTGATTGATTGATTGATTGATTGATTGATTGATTTGTTCTATCCGTAGGTCTCCTTGAAGCCGTAGCAGCCACGATATGGGGAGTCAAAATTCAGGACCACCTCCGGAGCGACTTCCTTGACTATGAGCTCAGCTACGCTTTCTACGTTTGCGCGGTTGGCTCCGGGCTGCTCATTGTCACGGCTTTCTTTATTTACCAGGCCATTCGGAAGAGCAAGAAAATTGCGGCAGCGAAGTCAAATACCAGTTTACAAAGTAGTCGCTCCGACCGTCGTCCTTCGGCTGTTGGTGACAGGTTTCTACCAGATCCCAGAAAACCTCCGCCGAACATACAGTCTGGTGTGCCACCTGGTCCAAAAGTGGCGTCTCAGACGGGAGAGCAAACTGCCTGGCCAGGTGGTTCACAGATGGAATCACAGATGGAAACCCAAACTGGCTGGCCAGATGGTTCACAGATGGCAGTTCAACCTAAGCCTCAGACCAACTCTGAGCTTCCTTTAGCTCCCGCCCCTTCCTTCGCCGCTTTATACCCCGCCACCAACCCCTACCCATATCCTTATTCACAGAGTAAACCGGAAATGACAGATGACTTATGAGAAGCAATGAAAACAAAAATTTAAAACATGCAGCAGGTTTTTGACATCAATTGTTTTTTTCTTCTTTTGGCCCTATTAACATTTTGCGTTATTCTAAATATACCACTGTGATTTGGGGAAATTTCTTCCATGGAGGTTAAAGTACTTCTTTTGCCCGATCTTTTAACGGGAAGAAAAAGGGGGGTCAACGCCCAAAATTTTTCACAAATGTCTTTTGAAAAAGATGACCTCAAATTCTGATTTGGTCCCCAAAGTTTCGTTTGACTAGTTCTGACCGCGTGCGAATACATAGGTCTACACATTTTATTTTTTTATCTAGAAGGCTCAAATCGTACCTGAAACTTTAAAATTGCATGCTTTATTTAGATCACAGGTCATATTACACATTTCTACATCCTAACACTGGCTGGCAGGGCCCCAAAAATGGGGGATTTTATAGATTAGCGGATTAATTGGGTTGTACACAATCAGTGATTTGCCCTTCTAATAGGTGTCACAAACCAGCAGGCGTTAGATTCCTCAATGAGAAACGAAGCAGCATCAGCACTGCACTATTTTCTGTTTAAAGCTGCATGAAAGGTTTTGACTTTGTAGAGTGAACTCCGCTTAATCTCAACTCCATGAAAACATGAGAGATGTTTAGATTTAAAAAGACGTTATCTTTATCCCGTGACTTTTACACTGAAATAAAATATGTCGTTGTGTGTTGAATGTTGTAATTAAGCGAAAGTTTCGATTATCGGAGTTGAGGTTACGCTGCGCTATATCACCCAAATTTATTCATAAGTGAGATCAATGCAACGCTCCCACATGGTCACGTGTCGTGGAATAAAAAATGTCATCACTGAACCTTTTCGCACTGTTGCCTGCAATTCATAATGTTAACTTCAAAGGAGCTGCGGCAGAATTGCACACCAAGGCAAGCTCAAAGGCAAAATGCTCATACAAACTGAGTCTTAGATCAAAAGGTCGACAAATCTGATGCCAAAATCTACATTGGAACTAATCTGAGGATTTACACGACGTCAGCATCAACAAAGACTACATCATCTACGTCTTACAAAAGATCTTAGTATTATGGAAACTATGATAATTGCTTTGTTCCGAGAACATTGTTTACGTGTATGTTAGGCCTGCTCTCTCTCTCTCTCTCTCTCTCTCTCTCTCTCTCTCTCTCTCTCTCTCTCTTTCTCTCTCTCTCTCTTTCTCTCTCTCTCTCTCTCTATTTCTCATTATAAGCCTGAGCAAATAAAAAACAGGTAGAGCTATAGAACAGGTACGCTTCTTACAAGAATGAAATCTAAAGAAAGAGGAATAGGAAACATTTAGCCCGTAGAGAAACTAATTTACAGTGCTATACATTGTTACAGTTCAAACCTTATTCATGATGCAAAGACAGAAAGGTACAAATCATATATACATGTACATAATATTACAGATGAAATACAGAACAAAGTTATTGCTGGTCGCCTGCATCGGGGCTTTGACTCCCCGATTGACTGGATGGATGGATGGATGGATGGATGCATGCATGGATGATAAATAAAGGGATGGATGGGTGGATGGATGGATGGATGGATGCATGGATGGATGGATGGATGGATGCATGGATGATAAATAAAGGGATGGATGGATGGATGCATGGATGCATGGATGATAAATAAAGGGATGGATGGATGGATGGATGGATGGATGGATGGATGGATGGATGGATGGATGGATGGATGCATGGATGTATGGATGCATGGATGATAAATAAAGAAAAAGAGGGAGGGAAGGATGGATGGATGGATGGATGGATGGATGGATGGATGGATGGATGGATGGATGGATGTTTGATGTTTAATCTGTTATGTCGTTTGTCATTAATAAATGTGTGCCTACATAATATATCAATTGATTGTCTGGGCTTTTTTTGTTAGTTGGATGGCTGGATGGATGGATGGATTGACGTAAGGACAAACAGTTGATTGATCGATCGAACATCTAAGCCGTATGTCTCTCAAATTAATTCACAACACTTTGACCCACGTTCAGTTCAGAACCTGATAACCTTCAAATTTTCTCTGCTCTATTCACTGATCAGGTAAGATAAGATAAGATAACTTTATTGGTCCATATTCTGGGAAATTGTTTTGATTCAGCATCAAACAGTAATGACATTAATATATAACAACACACACACACACATAACACACACACACACACACACACACACAC
Source organism: Ellobium chinense (assembly GCA_033807755.1). Taxonomy (NCBI): domain Eukaryota; kingdom Metazoa; phylum Mollusca; class Gastropoda; order Ellobiida; family Ellobiidae; genus Ellobium; species Ellobium chinense. The sequence continues at coordinate 265,494 of JAWQUT010000470.1, forward strand.
ACACACACACACACACATACACACATTTACACACATACAGACGCATGCACGCACGCACACACATCAAATGGATAAAGAAGAACCTGGACACCCCTACAGCCAAATGTGGAGTGGCCTCACAAAAAAACTCAACGAAAGCAAGATTTCACGGGCTGGTCAAGAAGTTCTGCCAATCAAGGTCTCCCCTTGATTTGTGGTACTTTCACCTATTGCGGTTTAATGTGATGTCGAACAAAAATAACACACTGATAAAACGAGACACTTTTATACCATTTAGTGAGATTCATTATTATCAAGGGCCTCTTTATTCGACAATAATTAACACTGTTGCTGACAAGTGACATGCCTTCAGTCACAAGTTTATGACCACTTTTATTTTTCGCTCAGTTTAGAAATGAATCCACACTTACAGAAAGCCACATGAACAGTCTCGCCACGCACATACCTCTTTAAATTAGCCGTATTTTACTATAATATATTAAGGGACTATACAAAATGTATTTAAACTGTATCGACATTTTCCTGGTATAGTTTCAGCAGAGAGGACGAGAGGATGGGGTGAGAGGACGGTGCTTATGCAGATTTGGGTGTGAAAGAGAAGGAATACGAATGGGAGGAAGAGAGTTTATGTAAAGATCATGCGAAAGAGAATACTACGATATGCAAGAATTAATGTATCATAATGTCACTGCTTTGTTAATGGACGGTTCTGTAAAGAAGATGGTGTGGTTGAACTTGTGTAAAATGTAGGTGCGGGCTGCTATAGAATACATGTTATGTATGTTTGAAATATGTTTGAGTAGGCTACTGTACATGTTATTACCAACATCTTCCCCCACCCTGCTCTCTTATCTGAAGTCACCCCCTCCCCCCTCCATGTCTGCCCCTATCTTGCACTTTTACCTCAAGCCACCCTCCCCCTGTGGATCCTTTATGATATGAGAGTTGATGTACATGAGATGGCGGTACCAGCGTCTGCCCTTTCCCTGTCCTCTTACATAAGAATTCCCCCTTTCTCTTGCTTCGATTCCCCATGACTGTGTCCCTATCTTTAACCCCGGTTTCTTTCCTTCCAGTGGCGACTTTGCCCCGGTCAGCTCCAATCTGGCCACGACTTCTATCCCCTGGTAAATATTGTCCTCGTGAGAGTAGTTGTCTCCGATCTTGACCGAGATCAACTCTGACGTAACCCTGGTCCACGCGCGGAGCTGAGTAGATTAGCGTGGGTTCCAGAGCTTGTCGAAATTAAGCCCCTCCCCCATTGTCTTACTACGCACTATGGTTTTTGTTGTCTAAAATTTTCAAAATATAATGATATAAACCTGAAGTTAGCTAATTAGACAATCTGCCATGTTTTCATACTTTTCTCAAAATACATGATCTTTTATGTGAATGACTGAGCACTAACTTTTGTTAGGGAATAAGATGGAAATGTTGGGCGTGGTCAAGCGCGAGACACTCGCTTAGAGTTTGCTTCAGTTTGTTGATGACGCTGAAAGATACACGCATTTTCCTTAAATTTGTTTTCCTGACCAGCCCCAGAATTGTAGCATGAGTTAAAGTGAAGTTGAAGTGATTTCGCACTGTCTCTTGGATGGTGACTTGAAATTTTTGATGTTAGCATAATGAGCATTATTTGATGTTATTGAACATTTCCATTTTTTATCATTTTTTATCTATGTGCCCAGTCAGTGGTTGTTTTTCAGTTTATTTTCTTATTCATTGCAGTGTTAGTTTGCTTGATTCTTGAGGAGTGTATAAACTGCCTGTCTCAGCTCTATTTCCATAAATATATGTTGGTGTCTGATTAGACTGGAAGACTACCTGATGTCTCAAATTATGAGATTAAGATTAAGAATGAACTGAACATGACGCTGGTTTCAGCGAAGTTATTAAGTATGGTTTGAATTGCGTGCCTCCGCATTCAAGAATCAGGTATTGAACAGAATTATGAAGTGGGAGCTCTTCCAGTTTTATGAAAACAAACTTCCTTCTCCCTTACCCCTTTGATAAACCACATACTTTTGGACATCAGCCAGGTTTATTGATATACAGTATATTTTCCTGTGTGCATGTCACCTCTTTAGCTCTTATAATTTCATGTCTTTTGTTACTCATGTTGTACCCCTGATTTCTGCGAAAGATTGTTTTGTTACTGCAATTGATGGTCACATAATGGCAATATAATGTAAAAAATCACTAGAGGCTAGCTGTTCCTAAAGCCTCTCCCTAGACAAAGAGCGGGAATCTGTGTTTTCGAACCTGTTCCCCGTATTATGGCTGCTCAGTGTTTGATTGCCCTAGCCCAGCGTAAATGCTGGTGGTAGGCGGAGCCTCCACACAATTAAAATCCTGTTCCAACTGTCTGGTGTGGGTAACATCCCCTAAGTTCCCTGAATAATCATTAACTCAACTATCCCCTTGTGTGACTTATGGCTATTGCATGGCGAGCTCAAAGTGTTATGTTTATCAAACTGAAGAATTGATTTCTCAGGTCACCCCGTGTTTACACCTGGCCCAGGTTTCATTTAATTTGTCTGTATGAATCTGCAGACGATACTATATCATTATTTGTTATTATGTTCTGTTCCAAATGAATGAATGCATGTAACCCCCCCCCCCNACTTTTTATCTTATGGGATAAGATCCCCTAGTGCAGTTTTAGTGTCACTAGCCAGTGAGATTCATACACTGCATGCACTACTTTTCACATGCCACGGCCACATTTCTAGTATGTTTAGAACCTGCATGTCACTGTACAGTAGTAGTGTACCCGTAGATCTTCTGCAGTAATTGAACTGAGAGGAGCATTGCTTTAATTAAGAATGAAGATGAGTCCTGAAATGAGACTAGAATTGTCTAGCTGACCTCATAAATGCACACTTCATGTAAATTGCTCTTCTACCCCATGTTTGTGATTACGAGGAAATTTCGAGTAAGTCACTACCTTGGCACTCACTAGGAGCCCTAACAAGTGCTGCGTGGTCACGTGGCTGCTCTTGGCGTGCTATGCTAATGAGACCATGACCTCGGTCACAAGGTGCAGCCTACTTTATTTTCATCCTGGCATAGTTACTCACTGACATTTCAAGCACATGAAAGGTTCATTTGTACAACATTATTGGAAGCTGAAGTATATAAATGGCAGATTGGGTGATTGGAAAAGAGAAAATCTTTAATTAGAAATGAGGATGCATTGCTAGTAGAGAATTGTTGTTCTAATTTCTTTTTCCTTAGTTTGATGTATCATTACTTCTGTAGTGTGTCATATGTCACGCTGACCCAGTGTCCATTTTACCCCTGTATCCTTAAACGTTGATCGTGTACAGCTTGCCTTTCTAAAATTACGTGGTCATAGTCGAGGGGAGATAATCATGAGAATATTATCTGTCATTGAGTTAATCCTTAGATTGTGTCCCTTCATATGAGTGGCATTGAATTGGTGTTAGTACAGTAATATGTTTGTGACACCTATTAGAAGGGCAAATCACTGATTGTGTACAACCCAATTAATCCGCTAATCTACAAAATCCCCCTTTTTGTGGGCCCTGCCAGCCAGTGTTAGGGTGTAGAAATGTGCAAAATGACCTGTGATCTAAATAAAGCATCCAATTTTAAAGTTTCAGGTACAATTTGAGCCTTCTAGATAAAAAAATAAAATGTGTAGACCTATGTATTCGCACGCGGTCAAAACCAGCCAAATGGAAATTTGGGGACCAAATCAGAATTTGAGGTGATCTTTTTCAAAAGACATTTGTGAAAAATTTTGGGCGTTGACCCCCCTTTTTCTTCCCGTTAAAAGATCGGGCAAAAGAAGTACTTTAACCTCCATGGAAGAAATTTCCCCAAATCACAGTGGTATATTNCTGATTGAGTGATTGGAAAAGAGAAAATCTTTAATTAGAAATGAGGATGCATTGCCAGTAGAGAATTGTTGTTCTAATTTCTTTTTCCTTAGTTTGATGTATTATTATTACTTCTGTAGCGTGTCATATGTCACGCTGACCCAGTGTCCATTTCACCCCTGTATCCTTAAACGTTGATCGTGTACAGCTTGCCTTTCTAAAATTACGTGGTCATAGACGAGGGGAGATAATCATGAGAATATTATCCTGTCATTGAGTTAATCCTTAGATTGTGTCCCTTCATATGAGTGGCATCGAATTGGTGTTAGTACAGTAATAGGTTTGTGACACCTATTAGAAGGGCAAATCACTGATTGTGTACAACCCAATTAATCCGCTAATCTACAAAATCCCCCGTTTTTGGGGCCCTGCCAGCCAGTGTTAGGGTGTAGAAATGTGTAAAATGACCTGTGATCTAAATAAAGCATCCAATTTTAAAGTTTCAGGTACAATTTGAGCCTTCTAGATAAAAAAAAATAAAATGTGTAGACCTATGTATTCGCTCGCGGTCAAAACCAACCAAATGAAAATTTGGGGACCAAATCAGAATTTGAGGTGATCTTGTTCAAAAGACATCTGTGAACAATTTTGGGCGTTGACCCGCCTTTTTCTTCCCGTTGAAAGATCGGGCAAAAGAAGTACTTTAACCTCCATGGAAGAAATTTCCCGAAATCACAGTGGTAGTATTTAGAATAACGCAAAATGTTAATAGGGCCAAAAGAAGAAAAACCAATAGGTGTCAAAGACCAGTAGTATCATGTGAGTTGTGTTAGTATCCTACCAATGTTGTTGACGTGTTCTTCTATTTCTTTTCTTTATTAGTCATCGCCTGCCTCTGGTTGGGTTGGGTTTTTTGTTTTGTTTTGTTTTCCTTTGCTATGATGATCTAGTACCGTCAATAAAAGTCCTCAAGCTTTACCTGCGGCCTCAGTCCTTTGCACTGTGTATTTGTGGATGTGCCCATTGAAATCCTACCTGTACCCTTGACTTAAGACACCCTGTCCCTATAAGATACCTCACTTCCTATTGGTGTTGTCGTTCCCGATAGTCCATACTCCTACCCTAAACATCATCCCATTTCTATAACTCTCCCTTCACACGTGGTGATGTTGGCAGGATTGCTTTGACCCAAGTAAGAGATACTCCTTTAATCACCCCTTTTATTTATCTCCCCCCACCCCCAAGCATCCCTTTTATCCCACCTACTTCACCCCATTCCTATACTCCCTTCTCTCCCCTCACCCCTCGGCTCATATATGTACTATATTGATTGGCCTAGTGCCTAATAAATGCTATTCATTCATTCATTCATTCATTCATTCATTCATTCATTCATTCATTCATTCATTCATTCATAAGCCCAGTGCTGGTGGTTCCAGGTTGCCTATTTTATAGTGCAATGTAGCTGGTTCCCAAAATCTTTAGTTGGGGAAAGCACCTCGGGGTAGATTTACTTTTTTTTATGAAGGGAGGTTTCTGGCTTTATGAAACATACAAACAAACATATTATATAAATATAAATTCTTCTTGGAATATAACAATATAATTCAGTTGGCTCCCTGTTCTCAAAACCGGCAAGGTTGATCCACAGCACCCATACAGGCCTACCCATTTGCAAAAAGGTGGGTTCGGCTTCATGGTGTAGACTGGATGGGCCTGAAAATTACGTTTTCAGTAAAATTAGTTTCTTTTTGTTTTAGTCCTGGATGTTTGGCTAGGTGGAAACGGGTGATGGGGAGGGGGTTGCTGGGCATAGAGCGGTTTGTCCAAAGATGGTAGCCAGTTTGCTACCCAAGCAACCAAAGGTCATTCTTTTTAAAGCTTGACAGATTGTCACTCCCCTACGGTCTGGATGGGTTCTTCCTGCAAGGTCGTATTCCCAATGTTTAGTTTATTAGCCTAGGGCCTAAACTTGCTAAGCCTAGCCTAACTGGACTGCGTGTGTCCTTGTTGTCGATCAAGAGAAGACAAACGAGTTATTGAAATGTCGAGGCCATTTGTCGTAGCAGAGCTACTGAATCTCAGAGACTCACATAGGTTTGATTTTTTTTTTTCAGCGAAACTTCAAGCAAAGCAGATAGGTAGACCAACGTCTACATTCTAACTTCTTGGTAAGAGGCAATACCGATTCAGTGACCAGTACATAAGAAAGTGGCTTTGTGGATGTCCAGACAGAAAGGCTTTGTTGTTGTTGTTGTTTTCCTTGCCTTTTCTTTCAGTATAGGCAGAATGAGTGGACAACGAGGGTGAGCATCAAATCAAAAATTGACGAAGAAAGGAAAACGAAACAAAAAAAATTGACTTACCGCTTTAATTTCACAAATGTTTCATATTTTGAAAAGCATAAGTTCTGCATTATAATTTGGAGGTGCTGTCGATTCGCCCCTATCGACTGCGCCCTCATTATAAAGGGATATTATTCAGTCAAAATGAATTGAAACTGAAAAAAAAAAAAATGTATATATTAGACCTGCAAAAAGTCTACATGGAAACGTACATATTTGTTCAGTGTCTGCCTCTTTCAGCCTGTGTGTATACGGACTTTTCACTAAAAAAAGCTTTGTATGTTGTTTGTTTGTGTGCGTGTTTGTTTTCTTTTTAGTGTATGTGTTTCAATGTTGTTGCTGTTGTCGTTGTTGTTGTTGTTGTTGTTGTTGTCGTTGTTGTTTTCATCATTATTGTTATTATCATTATGTTGTTGTTGTTGTTGTTGTTGTTGTTGTTGTTGTTGTTGTTGTTGTTGTTGTTTTTAGTAGTGGTGGTGGTGGCTCTGCTGCATAATTTCTTTCAACTCTCAACTCGCTCCTTTTTTGATGTATGTTTATTTTAAAGTTTCCTAATCGGTTTCCATATTCAAGTTGCAAAACAAAAATAAATAGTTAGGTCTCTTCCGTAACCATTTCAGATTGATTCAATTCTGTTCACTTTTCTGCTTTGTCGATATCAGTTGGTCCATCATCTCTATGGCTTCTCTGTCTATTTCCATTTCCCTAACAGCAGTCTGAAAATATTTTAAGATATCGTTAGCAGCTGAGTAAGATAATAATCCTAGCATTTGACTGATAACAACAACCAAAAGTTTACCAATAACATTATCTTCCTTAGTTCAAGTATCATACACAATGTACAAAAACATTGATACTGAACGATACCTTGGCCATTTCTAGAGACAAATAAACATACATGCTAGAGCTCTAGCACTCAAATCCAACATGTACACTCTCACTAGCTCTAGCACTCAAGTCCAACATGTACACTCTCACTAGCTCTAGCACTCAAATCCAACATGTACACTCTCACTAGCTCTAGCACTCAAATCCAACATGTACACTCTCACTAGCTCTAGCACTCAAATCCAACATGTACACTCTCACTAGCTCTAGCACTCAAATCCAACATGTACACTCTCACTAGCTCTAGCACTCAAATCCAACATGTACACTCTCACTAGCTCTAGCACTCAAATCCAACATGTACACTCTCACTAGCTCTAGCACTCAAATCCAACATGTACACTCTCACTAGCTCTAGCACTCAAATCCAACATGTACACTCTCACTAGCTCTAGCACTCAAATCCAACATGTACACTCTCACTAGCTCTAGCACTCAAATCCAACATGTACACTCTCACTAGCTCTAGCACTCAAATCCAACATGTACACTCTCACTAGCTCTAGCACTCAAATCCAACATGTACACTCTCACTAGCTCTAGCACTCAAATCCAACATGTACACTCTCACTAGCTCTAGCACTCAAATCCAACATGTACACTCTCACTAGCTCTAGCACTCAAATCCAACATGTACACTCTCACTAGCTCTAGCACTCAAATCCAACATGTACACTCTCACTAGCTCTAGCACTCAAATCCAACATGTACACTCTCACTAGCTCTAGCACTCAAATCCAACATGTACACTCTCACTAGCTCTAGCACTCAAATCCAACATGTACACTCTCACTAGCTCTAGCACTCAAATCCAACATGTACACTCTCACTAGCTCTAGCACTCAAATCCAACATGTACACTCTCACTAGCTCTAGCACTCAAATCCAACATGTACACTCTCACTAGCTCTAGCACTCAAATCCAACATGTACACTCTCACTAGCTCTAGCACTCAAATCCAACATGTACACTCTCACTAGCTCTAGCACTCAAATCCAACATGTACACTCTCACTAGCTCTAGCACTCAAATCCAACATGTACACTCTCACTAGCTCTAGCACTCAAATCCAACATGTACACTCTCACTAGCTCTAGCACTCAAATCCAACATGTACACTCTCACTAGCTCTAGCACTCAAATCCAACATGTACACTCTCACTAGCTCTAGCACTCAAATCCAACATGTACACTCTCACTAGCTCTAGCACTCAAATCCAACATGTACACTCTCACTAGCTCTAGCACTCAAATCCAACATGTACACTCTCACNGAGGGAGTCTTGATAGTATCTGGGCAAAGCAAAAGCTTGGAGGAGGGAGGGAGGGAGGCAATAGAGCAAGATGTAGTGAAACACATAACCCAGATCTTTCCTGCACAAATAACAAATCCTGTATTCGTATGAGTATGGTCTGGAATTTTCCCTTTTCAACGGCTAGACTAGTGTGTGTTTGCGGTCCTGTATTTCTTATGAGTACAAGTCAGTTGGTTGTTAAATATAGACGTAAGGTTCAACGTTAACACTTTACGTCATTATCAGTAGTCGAAGCTACACATACTAACAGTAATAGGAGAGAGAGACTTCCGGTAGCCCACTGTACGAAGACGGTCGTGTTTACCTGCGCTCTGGAGAAATTAGGCTTTTCATTAGGGATAAACATTCACACCAGCCAGAAAGCCAGCTGAAGGACTACCTACAACTGTTGAAACTGTGATTCAAGCATTATTAGTGTCCAGTGGCCTATCATCATTCAAGATTGCGGAACTCCACGACGATCGTCCTGCGATTCGGTGCATGTTATATCGTTGTATACTTGAAGGTTATAATTTTCATATAATTTATAATACTGACCTTTGATGGAAAGTAACATAAAGTTGCAAAAAATATTTAGAGCAACTCGAAGTTGCATATACACGAAATCATCCATGTCATCAGTATTGCATTATTTTTGTGGAGTGGAGTAGAGTATTATAGTAGGTACTGTAACCTCGAAAGTATTATCATAGGAAGAAATTAATGCAATGAAATGACTTTTTAAAGATCTTTACTCTGTTAAATTCCAGCTCCTCACTGAAATAAGTACCGTCACTATTTTTATTACTGCAACCATCGATCATCATCAGTATCACTACAGAGAAGAATCATCATAATCTGTTGATTATTGTTACTGTTTCGATATTGTTCCAGCCTGTTGTTGTATGCTGACTGAAAATTAACGTTATTTGAAAAAAAAAATTGCCAAACAAAAAAAAAAAAAGTAACAGGAGAGAGGAAGTCGAGGCTATACATACTGGAAATAACAGGACACAGGTAGTCGAGGCTATACATACTGGAAGTAACAAGAGAGAACTACTCGAGGCTGTATTATTATACTGATATAGTCCGTCCAACATTATACGAGTTTCGTTTTTCGCAAATATCTCCGATTTGTTTTGATCAATTTTCACCAAATTTTGCATCGCCTCCTGCTTCAGTTTGTCTTAACAGAGAAGTGTTTATTCACTTGTGGAAGTTACAGATAAAAAAGTTTTCTTCATTAAAATATAAAAATGAAAAACTCAGAAAACAAGATGCGTCAAAGAACAGAAAGTATACGGTATTCACAGTAGTCTTCTTTTCACGGCAGGTTCACATAAGAGCAAGTTCAAACAATTCGGTCATTGCAACATTCCGTGGTTTAGCTGTATAGACATAACAAGCGCAATTTTTACCGCAGACAGCAACCGTTAACCAATGACAAAATACTACGCCCGCGATCAGACAAGTTACATTTCACATGCATAAAATACTCACAACAATAGTCACAAACAGTGTAATTTACACTAATACATGACCTCCCCGATTATCCCCCCACCCCACGCCTCTTCCACGTATTTTAACATAAAGGCTGAACTTTGTGTATATTTTTGCATTCCCGATTTCAAGCATCACTGCACACCTCATTTTTTAATGAACATGCCAAACATTCTGGTGCATAATCGAACGCATCACTAGAAGGCAGACATACATTTAAACTACATATCTGGAACATAATGCCTCGACAATACGATCCTGCAGTCAAGCGAGTTGCGCTCAGAGCACTAAGAAACCACGAACATAAAGCAAAAAAGAAGAGTCTTCAAGTGTCTTTAGTATGTCCTTTGAAACGCACCATTGCCTGCTTGGGTGTGAAAACAACGACGCCCAGACGCTGGAAGAACGAGCTGCCAGTCCTTAGCCAGTGAAAAAGGCCGGAAACCATTACTTGACAGTTTCGACATGGATGTCATAGAAAGATGCATGTTGAAACTGTTTGAGGACAAAATATACATCACTCTCAAAATATTGAAACGCATCCTTGAGACCGAGCACGATCTCAGGGTCTCAAAAGGAACTCTCCATGCGGTCGTGAAAAATTGGGCTTCAAAATCCAGTCCTAAAAGAACGATCAGATCTTGTTTCAGCAAAGTGCAAATATCTTAGATAAGTGGAAAAAAGAACCGTTGTCTTTTAATTAGTATGAAATTAAATTATTTAACAACGAACTGACTAACTTATGGAAAGACTGACGGAGCGACTAAAAAAAGTCGCTTTTTGAAGAAAGATGGACGCTGCAAACTATAATTGTGGTCATAGAAAGGGTCACTGTTGCAGGCCGCAGTCAGGCATGTGAAGAAACTGGAGGACAATACATAAGAGATGATGGCATACGGCCTCTTCATCCCCCCGTCATTCCATTGGATGCCTCATCTTCATCATCGTCTTCGTCATCATCATCTTCTGAATTGGATGAATGATTAAAATACTGTGGTTTTCTTATTACTTTCTCATGCTTGTCGTTTGTCAGAGGAGTCAGATCTGTTGTCATTGCCATCAATTCGTCTTGTTCGTTCTCTGTATCTATTTCAGTTCAAAGTTCACGTTCATAAACTAGACAGACTCCCATAAAGTTCATATTTACTCATATATTATAAAACTAGGGAAGAGGATAAGAGGACCTTGTGACCGGTCTTCCCAAGTAGTTGCAACTTTACACACCTCACACAATTCAGATTTAACCATATTTCTATTACAGACAGAGCCAACTTTCTATCAAGTTAAATTCAAAGTAGTCAGTAACTTTTCGAGTTATCTTGATAGACACTCCAGGACCACAGACGAACGGGCCAGTCATATCAAAACTATTCTTCACAACAAACAAAATTACATCAGTCACATACCGACTGAATGCTATATATTTAGCTATTGCATTTACCCAAGTCCAGACCAAGTCAAACACAATTCTTGTTAAAACATGCTTTGCAATTATCCATATAAAAACTGTTTGCGTTTAGGGAAGCTGTGTGTCATCACGTTACATTCCTTGAAGCTGTAAACCACCTTATCTTCGCGATTTCCTTTCGGTCGAGTTTTTTTTATACAACATTATGAAAAAAACTTTTTATATTTCCATCTCTATAACCGTCACTGAAAAAGGAGGCGATGCAAAATTTGGTAAGGATTGATCAAAGCAAACCGGAGATATTCGCGAAAAACAAAAAGCGTATATTGTTGGACGGACTATAGTAACAGGAAAGAGAGAGTCGAGGCTATACATACTGGAAGTACCAGGAGCGAGGAAGTTGAGGCTGCCTGCAGAGGCGCCTCCGGGTATGGCGGCCGCTACTCTGAATTCGTACTCCTCCCCGCATGTCATCTCCCCTTTCTCCACTGTAAGAGTGCAAGTAAGGTCGTAAATATCCAGGTTGGTGCCGATTCGTCGTCCATAATAACTCACCTTATACCGTGGAGCCTGTCCATTGCTCTGCAAGAAAGGTGTAGACAAGTTTGCACTGGGTTAAGCAGTTAACAGTTATAAACAATTCTGAAGCTTAAAACCTTTTATAGACAGACTTTATGTATCTTGACAATAGCACAAATTTTCTTTGATTTGGATTCCTTTTTGACAAAACAATGCATTTATGGACATTTCCATTGAACGGCTTTGAGACTGCACCTCGCGTGTATAGCTGAAACATTTTTTGAGTGAGACAAATATTAGAAACATATTGCACTTCATTTCTTGAGAGTTAATTGCGTGACAGATTTTATTTTCTGGTCTCACCTACAAAATATCAAAGGCGACGCTAGATCAGGAGACCTTCGGATGTTTTTGTTTTTTCAGTAAAGAATGCAGAGGAATATCATGAAGATAGGGTCTCCCCCACCCCTCCCAAACTACCCCATCCTGCCCGCACCCACACACACCCTAATATTGATGAAGAAGTGTAACCCTACCTGATAGCTAAGTCTGCACAATGGAAGTGGGTCAACCGTCACACCGTTCATGTTACAGACGATGGAATAGGTCTGGTTTTGGCTGTTATACGCAGGGTTCTGACAGGTCGGCACTTTCAAAACTGAAATGATAAAATGAATAAAACAGACATGTTCTCATGTGCTACCACAGAACATACTTTCTGACCCCAGCAAGCTATTTTTCTTAAAAACGATCTAAGGCATTTAAGAGCTTGCGCATAAAACGGTGGGATCTCTTACCATCGTAAGAATTATACTAGTCTATCAGTGCTGAATGCACTTTTAGTAGCTTTCAACATGCTGAATTAATGTAGGTTTTACAATGTAAGAGATCCCATAGATCTTGTTGTTTGTTGTTTTTGTTTTGTTTTGTTTTGTTTTTTATATAAATTTCCACCGATTGCTCTGAAATGATGATAATAGCGCTGATATTGTTGACGACTGTGCTTTTCAAAATTACGATCAGAATGCTACGGTGATTATGGATATAATTGTGATATCCACTATCAGAATAAAACTTACTTGCTCCACTGGCCATATACAGGACAATGCCGGCAATAGCGAGAGAACACAGTAGTTTGAACATCTTGCTTGTTTGCTGGAAACAAACCAAAAAAAATGTTCAAAGCTGATGGAATAATAATTCGATTAAATACATACTCCTCTGACATCTTAAACTAGAAATGGACGCCAGCAGTAAAAATATAAAATAAGATGTCTAAAGAAAGTTTTAAAAAAAAAAACAACGGGGAAAGAATTTATTGGAGAAGATCAATACCAAACTGATCCATTGCACCAAGAAGCTTGTAAACACAAAAATTAACAGCTATTTAAAATAACCTTTTCCACTCGGTTTCCTATCAATCGCCGCCCTGGATTAAAATCATCATAAGTCTATAAATAACTTAAGAGTCTTACGATAGTGCTATTTCCTGACAGCTAAATAAAGCATTCGTAATAACAAGTGAATAATTGTTATATCTAAAGACTAGCCGGGAAGATTACAGGAATTATTTTTACCATCTGGCATTCGACTTTTTAGCTCCAGTAACCAGTCCAGATGCATCATTCAAAAACAAATCTAAGTCTTCGGGAGAAAAGAGATTAAAGATGGACACGCACATCAGAGTAAATTTTCCGTTTTCCAGTACTTTATCTCTCTGAGAATTATCAAAAGTGCCTACCGAATCAGTTTCGCGAAGAACATGCGTCGTTCTCTTACTGTGCGCTTGTATTTTATGACGCAATAAGGAGGCTCTAGTGATCGGAAAATTGCCCTTGCGTCAAGACTGAGTTATTCTCCCAGGGTGGCAGAGGTTTGTAGCAAAAATAATCAGTTGCTCACATCTCTATCTGACAACGAAGGCTTTTATTCAGCTTTCAGTTAGGTTTCTGGTCGTCCAGATTCAAACGTTAACTTCAACCGTGTAAACCAGATTAAGTAATCTGCATTTTTATTGTCTCAGTATGATTTTGTTTGACACACGTACTGCTAAGGTGGGATAAAAGATTCGTACCAATGTGTTTATCACCCGTCCGCAGAGCATTACCAAGAGGGCTTCGCTTTGCAGGTAGAATTATTTGACGTAGGCTTGTGATCGCCACGCGGGCTTTACATAATATGACCGTGTGGGTTGTCTTAGGGTGGGAAGGGGCGTTACATCATGCTGACAGACACGTAAAAGACTGTTTGATTCCAATAATGTGATATCATATGGTTTAACATGGTCTGTGACGATCCAGTTTTCCTTTAAGGCAAGAATCTTTAAACTCCTAAATCTCATGAGTAAAACAAAACGCCACCAACAAACATAATAGGACATGATAGCATACGTCGTAAACAGATTACCTTCAAATTAAAACAAACAAAGGCTACGCTTACCATACAACTTCGACGTGAAAAAGCATTGCTAGCAAGTCCTGTCCTGAGAGTGAGGCACAGACCGTAAATGACTGAATAATGCTTACCTTAATTGGTCAACAAATCTTGTGATTGGAAAATAGAGGTGCGAGGTAAAAAAACAAAAGTGGGCGAAACTGCAAACATATAAACATATTTCTTAAACATATTTCCTTTAATCTAAACACAAACAGGTTAAGTTTGATAAACAACTTCAGCGTGAAAAAGCAATGTATCAGTGTTTGCTCGGTACGATTATATTTCCTTATTAATTCGAAAAATACAAAATTCTGCCATGTAAGAAGAGACTGGTCTGTAGCGATTTAAGACCAATCATACCAATACCGATCACATGGGTGGACAAGAACGTCAAAGAATGGACAAACCTGGACTTCGGCGATTCCTGGAAACAGAAGGAGAAGGTCAGGGTTGGCGTGCAGTCACTGGGAAGTATTCAATGGTGCTCCGACTTCCTATCCTCTGAATGGTTTCGAACGTGTTTTTATACTTGTAGTCTGCCTCGAAAATCTCCATCAACCATCACTGAAGAAGTTGCTGCCAACACGACAACAAATGTTACATAAATTAAAGTTCTCACCTTGTGAATGATGTACCGATTATAAACATAAGTACTGGGTGCAGCTCTTCTTGTGGTAAGCGCAAGGAAACTGTGAAATCCACGAACCGAGCAGGATTTAACACCGTTTTCAGTAGACAACAAATTACAAAACGGATAAAACACATGCGTGGGCTAATAACATTTTTCACGGATCTATCACAATAAGAACAACAAATGAACAAAGGTTTTTATAATGTCTACTCTCGAAATTAAAAATGAAAAACGTGTCTTGTAAGCACAGCTGTATACCCGATTCTACGTGTAAATTTCAAATGCAGTTTCATTGTTATTAATTTACTGTCCCGGTTGCCTTCGATGATAGGTACATCCCAGTGAGGCTGGGCAGCTCGATTCAAAAGATCGAGTCAAGTCGATCTTTACCTGTGGCTCGATTAATCGAGTCGGCGAGTTCGACTCGAGTCAAAAAGATCGAGTTTTGCTCCGATCTTTTTGAGTCGCTTTAATCTGGCTCCACTCACACGCTCAGCGAGAAGTTACCGCGGCAGTGTCGCACCTCCTATAATCTAGTTAGATTTAATTGAGATTGTTTATGTTAAGGAAGGGTTAGCAATGACAGCAGGAATGGGCTGGAAGGAGAAGGATCGTGACTAAGCGTTAAAGTTTGGTTTGGTACCGTCGATGCTAATTGGGTAACAAAGGGCTCTGATTTGTGAGATACTATGTGTGTGTGAGCGTGTGTTCGTTTGTGTTTGTGTTTTTATGAATGTGAACATTTAGGGTGCCAGATGAGATTCAGTTACTGAAGAACTGATAGGCCCTATCCTAGACTGCTCTTTCTAATAAAACTGAATGACTGAAAAAAAACCCCTGAAGTAAAAATGAAACGGCCCCCAGAAGTCAAAAGAAGGCCCGAAAAAAAACAACGCCACGCTACTTGTACGCGTACTAAATTTTTTTTGTTTTTTTGGAGAGGGTTGGGGGTGAGGGGAAGGAGGGCAAAATAAGAACTGTGAAACTAAGTGAGGGAGGGCGGTAGTGGTAGTGGCGGAGAATAGGGAGCTCGCGAGAATGTTGAGACTGGAAAGACCCACCACAAGGAAGGTAATTTATGATGACACTGTATAAACAGATCGCTAGTGCAGCTGCAAGCCGCTATACTCGATCTTTATTCGATCTTATGGCTGCATTACCAACCTTTACCGCAGACTTTCTTTCCCTCCGGTACCGAAAAAGCGCGAGTTTTAAAGATCGAGCTTTAATCGAGCCTTGCGATCCGGGCCACCAAAAGATCGAGCTGAATCGACCTTTCAAAATGAGGGATCTGCCCACCTCTACATTCTAGTCAATAGTATACAATTTTTTCTTGCACACAGGGTTACACGAACTTAATATCTACATATTTTTGAAAAACTTTGAAAAAAAAACAACATTCAGGTCAGCCGAGGTCTCTACGTAATTAAAAAACTGCAGTGTCGCCGACTTTTTTTTTTTACTTTATAGCTCTTTTCATCCAGTCTCAATGCTCAGTTGACCAGATACTATAATTTATTCATTCCAGCTTTCGTGCCTCGCTTTCAAGCCATGACAAATACATGATTGTGTATCCTGGCTGGTTGACTGGGAAAGGTCAACTTCGAGGCATCACTGGATTAATGATGGTTGCGTGTCTCTGAGGCAAATGAGCAGTTGCGTAGAAACAAACGGATATCTATGACCTATCTCCGCCCCCCCCCCGCCCCCACCCCTTAATTTTTCGTCCCCACAAACTGAGGTCTATATTATGATGTCAGGTGACATTCTGTTCACCCAGCTCCAGATTCTCACCTGACAGGATCATCACTATCAAAATGCTAAGGTATCAGTCTCTTTCCCCCACCCCGTACCCCACCCCAAAAAGGCGCCTCTATTTTCAATACCTCGTCGTTGCACCTCTGGAAATTATTGATAAAGCATTGATCGCCATTGCGGATTTAGCGTGTAGATTTCTGTGGTGCTATATATCATAATATACTTAAATTGAAGTACCAAACTAAGGATGGGCAAAAATTCGAGATTCGAAGCTACTGCGAACCCGAATTTGTCAAATTTTGGATCCGAATTTTGAATATAATCTATCACTAAAACGCCACACCTCCTGGCCGATGAACTCTGTAGATAATGAACGAATATCTTAGCTATGTGTCTCTCAAATGAATTTACTTTGTCACCATTATGAGCATGGATGAACGAGAAGGTTTTGGTGGGCTTCGGTGAGCTCGTGACGTCAGTCTCGACACCGTTTCAATTTCAGTTTTGTTTATTATAGGCATATATGCCAATACAGATTCATAATACATTGAGAAATATTTACAAATAATTCATTTGTACCTCATTTCATACCATTTCCTGTCGCACGTCAGTCTTTCCATTACTCTCAAACGTGCCAGCCATTCGCGTTCACTATTCGACTGTCATCCACATTCATTCTCACACAGAAACCAAATACTCTCTCTTCCTTTCTATCTCCTCTTCACAACCTATCCACACGTACACGTTCAATAATTCCACTTCCAAAACCTTTACCATACACATATCATAGGCATTCACCAGAAGATGTTTATAATGCTATTCTCTGATAGTTTAGTAAAAGTTTGTGACACATAATTGCAAATGGTTTATTTTCTTCTTGCCTCATATTTTTCATGAAGGATATTAATTTGTACATACTGGGTGTAACGGTGATTCTTTTCGGGAGAAGCTTATTTCTGTAAATGGCAAATCTGGGGCATTCCAGCAAAACATGGTATTCATCTTCAATAACATTACATATATCACAGGTTCTTCTTGAATATTCTAATTTTGGCATCTGCCACCTACCCCTTTCTACCATAAAATTATGGGAGCCTAGTCTAAATTTGGTAATAGAAGTTCGTAGGTATTTTTCTTGGCTTTCAGATAAGTATTTCTCAAATTCAAAATCAGATTTAATATACTTGTAGAGTCTTCTGTCACTGAGTTCGTCTATATCGTTATGCCACTTTTGTAAATATATATCCTTTAGACATTGGTGGAATTGTAAAATAAACAGATTCTCATCCTCCACTCCCTGGTTTTCCCATACATGTCCAAATCCGTTAGTTAATAAAAGTTTTTTCACTAGAGACGCCCAGTTTTCGGTGGTTCCATTTGCTGCTAGATGAAATAGTTTCTTGTAAGTTAGGTGCACCAGGTTGTTATCTTCTGTTTTCAGGAGTTTTAACCAGTACCGTATAATTCTCATATATCTTTCGATGTAGAGAGGATAAACTGATAATTCGCTATATATGTAGGCATTGGGTGTAGTCTTTCGCGCGTTAGTTTAAGACTGATTTTAAGAAACTTAGATGGACTCTCTCTATGGACACAACTGTAGTGGTAGATCTATATATGATTCATCCTTGGACAGTCATGGTTGAAGTTTATGTCAGTTTCGCTAAGTTCTGATGACTTTTGATTTCAAGCAATTAGTGTCGGTTGTTTCTACCGCAATTTAACTTATTCTTCAAAAATAAACTGAAACTGGTTGTTATAAAGGCAAGGTTTTTTGCAGATATTAGCGTGGCTGAGATGGCTGGAATTTCTCTACTTACGTCGGGTCGAAGTCACAATTTTTTTTTTCTTTCTGTAAAGTACAGTAGTTTATAAGTATTAGCGGCAGGCTGGACTTTGCTGTCTTCTGCAATATTTTATCACTTATCATCACGAGTGTGAGAATATACGTGTGCGGGATTGTGTTTCTTTTAGAAATAGATTGTTGTGTAGACATCAAAGAAAAGGATGAGGTGCACGAAGAGTTTGCATACATTTCAAAGGTCGAGTGAAGCTGAACGATCAAGAAGACAGAGAGATGTTCATGTTTGACTGTCCATCATATAGCATCCCCAGGCAACCGTCTCATTGTAAATTTTATACCATCTATCAAAATTACTCAATTGACAATTTGTTTTTTTCAGATTTTTTAAACAATGCGCAATAGTGGAAAGATTTTGATGATTTTAGGTTGTGATGTGGTAAAATCGTCTGGAGGTGCCGTCGAATAGCCCCTACCGACTGCGCCCTCGTTATACCTATGTCACTACTATATGAAAGGACCCTGTCTTGTTCACTATGTTTAATGTTGTGTGTACGTCTATGTGTTTGTCTTGCTGAGTTACCAGATGAAGCTTAACGGCCTTTGGTTGAAGAGGGGGGCGGGGAAGCTTGTGGGGTGGGTGAGTCACGTGCTTAGCGCTATGAATGCTAGTCTTCTCTTCGGCTTCAGGAAAGACCCCGGCCACTAAAGCCACTTTTTTTTTTTTTGAGTGGCAGCTGGTCGTCTACCTCATTCCATACTGACGGAAGGCGATGGGTGCCGACGCAGAGGTCGCGGGTTCGATTCCCACCCATCACTTTCTTTCCTTCTTCCATTTTCTCTCTTCATTTGTCTTCTTAAGCACATTCTAAATCCCTGTTGCTGTTACACAAATAACAAAATGGTTTAAAACATTTTGAAATAATAGCTGACACATAGAGGGATCTAATAGTATTTATAAATCAAAATCAATGACAAAGTTGGCTGGCTGTTGAGTGAAATTAAATGAAATCGATATAGTTTGGCGGTTCTAATCAAACACTCTCTGAAATTTACAGTAACAAGACTTTGAAATCTCTGAATGTTACTGTAGTGTAACATCAACAATGAGGAAAAAAAATTAGAAGTAATAGCTGACACCTAATAGTTCACAGATCGGGAAGTATGTTAGGGTCACGGGTAAACACTAGACTCGCACGTGAAAAATAGGGAACGTTTTCGGGCAGCAGACGTTTAAAAATAAAATTTGCTGTGAAGTTAGCGTCCCTGTGGTAGAGTGATAGCACGTTCAGACTAACTAAGAGACCTTGGGTTCGATTCCCGGTAGGGACATGAAATGTCTGGTAAAGATTTTCTCCGCCCTTCTTCTCAAAATTGATCATCCACAAAAGTGAAAATTCAAAAAGCGCAAAAATATTTAGAAATGATCTCTTCCACATTGTACATCTGAATTCTATCGCTTGGACCACTTTATAGCCACCCTGTTTCTAAAAAATTGATCATTCACAAAAGTGAAAATTCAAAAAGCGCAAAAATATTTAGAAATGATCTCTTCCACATTGTACATCTGAATTCTATCGCTTGGACCACTTTATAGCCACCCTGTTTCTAATAAAAAAATATTACAAGACTACAGTTTCATTGTTATCAGTTTACTGTCCCAATTGCCTTCGATGATAAGTACCCTCCAGTTAATAATATACCAATTTGTCTTGCACACAGGGTTACATGAACTTAATAGCCTACATTTTTCAAAAAACGTAAAATAAAATAAAGTCACGTGGCCAAACCAGGTCAGCCGAGGTCTCGACGTAATTAAAATGCTGCAGTGTCGCCGGCTTTTCTTTTTTTTTTTTTTTACTTTGTAGCTCTTTTCATCCAATCCAAACGCGTGTTGACCAATAACTATGATTTATTCATTCAAGCTTTCGTGCCTCGCTTTCAACCCATGACAAATATAGGATTGTTTATCCTGGCTGGTTGACTGGGAAAGGTCAATTTCGAGGCATCAGTGGAATAATGATGATTGCGTGTCTCTGAGGCAAATGTACAGTGGCGTAGAAAGAAAGGGAAATCTATGACCTATCTACATCCCCCTCCCCTTATTTTTTCCCCCCGACAAACTGAAGCCTATAATGTGTCACGTGCCATTCCGTTCACCGAGCTCCAGATTCTTCCCTGATAGCATCGTCATTATCGAAATGCTCAGGTATTAATCTCTTTCCCCAATCCCCAATTATCGAATGCACCCTCATTATAAAGGGATATTCAAAATTAATTGAAACTGAAAAAAAAAGTATGTATGCATAAGACCTGCAGGAAGTCTTCACGAAAATATACATAATATGTGTTTAGTGTCTGCATTTTTCAACCTGTGTGTAAACAGACTTTTCACACAAAAAGCTTTGTTTGTTGTTTGTTTGTGTGTTTATTTCTTTTTAGTGTTTGTGTTTCATTGTTGCGGTTAATGTTGTTGTTGTTGTTGTTATCATTATTATTATTATTATTGTTGTTGTTGTTGTTGTTGTTTTTGGTGGTGGTGGTGGTGGTGGTGGTGGTGGTCATGGCAGTGGTGGTGGTTCTGCTGCATAGTTTCTTTGTTTATACACACTCTCAACTCGCTTCTTTTTTGACGAATTTTATTTTTAATTTGCGAAATCGTTTTTCACACTCAAGTTACAAAACAGATAGTCTAGTTCCGGTCTCTTCCGTAACCATTTCAGTTTGATTTAATTCTGTTCACGTTTCTGCTTTGTCGATATTAGTTCGTCCTTCCATCTCTATGGCTTTTTCTCAGCAGATTTCCATTTCCCTAACGGCAAGCTGAAAATATTTCAAGATATCGTTAGCAGCTGAGTAAGATAATAATCCTAGTATTTCACAGATAACAACAACAAAACATTAACAATAACATTAGCTTCTTTAGTTCAAGTATAATACACAATGTACAAAAGCATTGATACTGAACGATACCTTGGCCATTTCTGGAGACAAATAAACATACATATACACTCTCACTAGGTCTAGCACTCAAAGTAAACATTTGGTCTATGCTCTCACAGTCTTAATTTTTATCTTAATTAATCTTGACAGACCATTTAGTAATTTATTTATCTTTCTGCTGTTTTCATAATTTCTATCTGTTTATCCGAGGGTATGTGTTTGTGTGTTTTAGGAGGGGGGAGGGGTGNCCATGGTCAAAGCGAAAGCTGTCCAATAAACTTGGAGGGGGGAAGGAGGGAGGGGGGCAATAGAGCAAAATGTAGTGAAACACATAACCCAGATCTTTCCCGCACAAATAACAGATCTTTTCTTCATATGAGTATGGTCTGGAATTTTCCCTTTTCAACAGCTAGACTAGTGTGTGATTGTCGGCCCTGTATTTTCTAAGAGTACAAGTCAGTAGGTTTTTAAATAGAGACGGACAACACATTATGCCATTATCAGTAGTCGAGGCTATACATACTGGAAGTAACAAGAGAGAAGTAGTCGAGGCTGTACATACTGGAAGTAACAAGAGAGAAGTAGTCGAGGCTGTACATACTGACAGTATAACAGGAGAGAGGTAGTCGAGGTTATACATACTGGGAGTAATAGGAGAGAGGTAGTCGAGGCTGCCTGCAGAGGCGCCCCCGGGTAAAACGGCCGCTACTCTGAATTTGTACTCCTCCCCGCATGTCATCTCCGCTTTCTCCACATTAAGAATGCAATCAAGGTCGTAAATGTCCGGGTTGGTGCCGATCCGCTGTCCATAGTAACTCACCCTGTAGCTCGGAGCCTGTCCATCGCTCTGCAAGAAAGGTGTAGACAAGTAGGCACTGGGTTAAGCAGTTAACAGTTGTTATAATAATTCTGAAGCTTAAGACATTTTAAAGACAGCCGTCATGTATCTTGACACTGTATCTTATTAGGACAAATTTTCATCGATTTTGATTCCTTTTTGTCAAAACAACGCATTTATGGACATCTCCATTGAACGGCTTTGAGACTGCGCCTCGCTTGTAAAACTGAAACATGTATTGAAGTGAGGCAAATGTTAGAAACAAATTGCACTTCATTTCTTGAGAGTTAAGGGCGTGACAGATTTTATTTTCTGGTCTCACCTACAAAGTATCAAAGGCGATGCTAGCTCAGAAGACCTTCGGATGTTTTTGTTTTTTTCAGTAAAGAATACAGAGGAATATCATGAAGATAGGGCCCCCC
>JAWQUT010000470.1:308816-336982 GCA_033807755.1 Ellobium chinense
GTGTGTGTGTGTGTGTATGGGTGTGTGTGAGAGAGAGACAGAGAGACAGAGAGAGAGGGAGAGAGAGAGGTGGAATGTAGCCTAACTAATGTTCATAATTACTGTATTTTGTTGAACTTGCTCAATGGCAAAGTCTGTCCCATGCACTGTCTTCTATGGTGAAAGGGAGCCCCGCACCTTTATCGTACCCACTTCTGTTTTTCCCATCTATTGTTTCACACTATCATACAATCTAATTATTTATAAGCCAAATCTCATTCATAATCCATAAACAGAGAACAACGCATAATACGACATTTATCATTAAAAAAAAAATAGAACTGAAAACTGCAGTTTTATTTATCGTTATCACGATCATTATCTTCATCAGTAATATCATCTTGTCCTTCACTATGTCTCTCTTTCTATTTCTGTTGGCCCTTGGAGCTCTGTTCTTGTGTTTGTCTTTGTATATATACTGCTTACTTTGTTTGTCAGTCCTGAGAAAGTGTATGTGCATGAAGCGTCGTTTATTTTCAAGATGTAGTTCTACTTTTTAAAAAGTTTTGTGTGGAATCTGAATGTAACCCTGCTTTATTTCAACAATATCATCGTCATTAAATTTGTCAGTGTTTCGTCATCGTCATCACCATCGCCTGTCTACTGGATGGATGGATGGATGGATGGATGGATGGATGGATGGATGGATGGATGAACAGCCTTTCAGAAACTTCAGCATTAATCCTAATATTATATTAATATATATAGGCCTATACCACCATACATTTATCCTCTCCAGGTGCCATTGTTTCCACACACACACGAACGACAACTCACTCACATCGATGACCAAGTTTACTTAAAGACACCATCTGTGCCGGATGTGTGCACCTGTTTGTTTATCTTCGTGACAACAAAGATGTGATGAAACATTATAGAATGTGTAAGCCTTGCAGGAGAAGAGTATCATTAATAAATCGACTGCTTAAAGAGTACTTTGAACGTAGAGAGATGTTGTTTTATATAATTATCCAATCGCACATTTCTACGTGTCCTGTACTGTTTGTATGTTACTAATGTACATCAGTTTATTGTTGTTGATATTAAAGGTGTAACTATGGACAATAATGTTGCCAAAACCTCTGACAAGAGAACGTGGGGGGGGGGNGTGGAAGCGGAGGGGAGGACCTGTATTTTTTTCCCCATAAAACTAATCCGATATCGAGGGGTTAAAGCAATAATGTCATATCTGCTGTTTTGATATAAAGGAAACTGAATTTTTGATGAAAGCTGTGAAATCAGAGATTTCTTTGTATTGTCATATACTATGTTTTGTGTGATCTGTACACAATAATTTAAGCACTTGAATCGTCTCAGTGTTGCAGATATTCTAGTTTATTTGAAAAATCACTTATGACAACTAAAAAGCTGAATTTTTGTGCATTTGACATTCTTGCTTTAACCCCTCGATATATTCCCACTATCCCACTTCTCCTATTTCTCAAAAAAAAAAAAACCTGGAAAAACTTTAGCCATAACAGCTTCTCGTGACTCACTTTCTTACTGCGGCGTGGTCGTGTATAGACGTCTACCTGATTCCAAACTGACGGCGAGGCGATGGGTGCCGACGCAGAGGTCGCGGGTTCGATTCCACCACATGACTTTCTTTCCTTCTTTCATTTTCTCTCTGCATTTGTCTTCTTGAGCACTCCCCCTTTTTCATATTTGACTCATATTACTTAGTGCTCCTTTTCAACCGTGTATTACACCTATGATACACCAAGAGAATGAAGGAAACAGTGCTTAAGAAAGAGAAAGGAGAAGGAGAAAGAGGAGGAGGAGGGGGAGGGAATAAGGTAGGTAGAATGAAAAGCAAGGAAGGAGAGGGATGGGAGGGGAGAAGGAGAAGAGAATGAAGAGAGAAACAAGAGGAGAGGAGAAAGAAACGGAAAGAAGGAGGGAAATATCTAAGGAACAAAAGAAAAGAGATATTGTAATGGCTATAGAAGGATAGTGATTTAGTGGTTACAGGCCTGTAATTGTACTTTCACTTTTGGGTCCTACAGCTTAGGGGGTATATTTCATCTCCCCTTTTCCCTCTTTTGGCATGCCCTGCTTCCCAGTAATAAGGGCTTCACTTAGCACACTTAGTCTTGCTGCATTGGCGAATCTGAGCTAGACTAATCTGGCTGTCTGGTTGGTACTCAGGATCGATAGAGGATCAAACACACATTATGATAAATTTAAGACTTTCGATACTTCCAATACTCAATCGAAATGCCTCTGTATCGAAATCATCGATATTTATAAACGATACCCTCCATCACTACGACGGGAAGACAAGGCTACAAAATTTACACCATGGGCTATTTCGTCTTCTTTGCCTTCCTTCAGTCCTCAGTGTATACTCCATTCTCACTAGGACATCTTCCCTCCACTCCCCATTGGGCAGTGTCAAAAATAGTCTATTTCTCAACGTGCCCACTCTGTCATTTTGATAAAATGTCTCTACTCAGGTGTAAAATGTGGTGGCCTTGACGAGCTCTGTCGAAATACATTATGTTTGATGGACAGAGCAGTGTTATAATGAGGCCCTTTCTTTCTTTCTTTCTTTCTTTCTTTCTTTCTTTCTTTCTTTCTTTCTTTCTTTATCTTTAAGCTTTCGTTTTTCCTTTCAAAGTTTTTTTTTCTTCGTTTCACTGCTTTAACATCTCTCCTTTCGGTTTACCACCAATAAATTCCCTCTGTCCTATGCCACCTTCTCTGAGAGGTCCAGTCTGTAAGATGACGGTGTGGACAAGCAAGTTTGTATCATGTATGGGTGCACTCGTGTAAAGAAAAAATGTGTTGGCGAAAGAAAGAGAAACCACGGACACACTTTTCTTCAGCACAAACCACTTACAATTCAAGGGTGAAGAATGCAAGAAAATCCCAGCCTTTGCAGTTGATATCAATCTACACCGGACAGTAGCGAGAAGACAAAACCATATTATTTGTTTACCATTATAAGAATATAGTCTACTTCGAGAGAAGAAAAAGGTGTAATGCTTTTTCTCCCCGGGCAAATTATTACGTGGTGGTAAAATAATGTCATTGGTATTGCCTGATTAGCCAATGAAAGAGACACACGGTTTTCTAGTACTGGTTCGGCTGACGGTTGTCCAATCAAAACGCTTGCTTTATAGCCCAGGGGTCGTAACACAAACATAGAACCGG
Organism: Ellobium chinense; assembly: GCA_033807755.1. Classification (NCBI taxonomy): domain Eukaryota; kingdom Metazoa; phylum Mollusca; class Gastropoda; order Ellobiida; family Ellobiidae; genus Ellobium; species Ellobium chinense. The sequence continues at coordinate 312,012 of JAWQUT010000470.1, forward strand.
TAACTCCCGATCTTCAGGATTGTATGGCTTAAAAGTTTGCACGTCGCCACGTAGAGAGAAGTTTTTTTAACGCTTGATCATTATATCTAGACTGTCTCCTTGAGAATTTTGGTAGTCTTGTTCATCTGGCACTTGTATCAGTTTGTAGTTAGCATTAGATATTGAAAACTCGACATGGCTCTCAGGATTTTGCACATTTCTTTGCTCGTCGTCTGTCTCGTGGCGACAACCCTAGCAGATGACGAACAGCCGGCCGAGGAAAAAGTCGAAATGGAAGTGTTGTCTCCACCACCCGAGGACTGTGATAGAAAAACCAAAAAATATGACAATCTGTCTATGCATTACACAGGAACATTGACGGACACAGGGAAGAAATTTGATTCCAGGTAATACATAGAGGTGAGAAAGAGAAAGAGAGTCACAGATTTAATGTGTGGTAGACTAATCTAGTGGTAATATTAGTAGTAGACTAGTAGTAGCATGGCCTGGGCTATCTCTTGGGACAGGACTGCTCTTGCATTAATGCAGTTCATTTAGTCATTTTGGTTTAGCCATATGAGCGGTCTTAATCCATGATTATTCCATCGCATGTTAAAGAAAAGAGATAGAGCCCCAGACAGACTGATGCTTCTGTCTCGATGGGCATTAGTGTTAGGGTTAAGGGTAGGGTTAGGGATAGGGGGGTAGGGTTAGGGTTAGGGTTGTATTTAGTACATTATTCGGAATAAAGGTACTGACTGTAGTTGTAAGAGTTACCACATAAGGAAATCCTTCCGGTCGAACTTGGTGGACTAGTTCAAGAATGGCACGAACATTGAACAGTGTATCATATTTTCATTCCCAAATGGCCCAAAGCAAGAATAGATAGTCCAGTCGTGATACTGTTTGTGATCAATTAATCCACATGTGCATGTTTGTGATTCAATAAGAAGGGAGGAATTCTGAATGAGACTCACACCTGATGCTCCAGTTTTGATGGACATTCGGGTTAGGGGCTTGCCTCCACTGATGCTCCCTTCATGATGGGCAATAAGGACAGCCTGATTCTTCAGGTCATATGAGTTGGGGCAAGGCATCCTCTCCCCTCCTTGTCATAAATTTGAAGGGGGATTAAAAAATTTTAAAGGAATTTTGTATTTACATAGGTAATGCACGTGTACGCTGGAGAGCAGAAAAGAAGGGGAGATTGGTGTGTGTTCAATATATGTTTAACCCTCGTGAAAGACTTTATTGAAAGAATTTATTCTACTGTCCGCTTGCTTCACTTGAATGCAATAATAGAAAATAGAATATGTTCTCATCTCCATAAAGCACAGCATTTTCCTCTGAATATGCATCTCGACATGATCCAATCCCGGAATTTCCCAGTGTGCCAATTCTGTCCCTTCCCATATGAATATGTACGCTGCCAGCCATTTAAAAATGTACAGTTCTCATGAGTGACATGAGGGAGCAGTTTCTGCCACCTTCCCTCAACATGCTCAGTTACTCAGAGCAGTTGCAGACAACTTGTCAAAATCACTGCATAACACGGAGCCAAAAATTAAAAACTCTAGAGTAGCTGGATCAAAAGCAACAATAAATTATCAGAGTAATTGAGATTGTTGTAAGGTTCAGAATGCTAGGTAGATTTTAATTTAGTTAGTAGGTATCTGTTTTCATATGATTATTAACAATAATTGTGGCAACACTCCTGTGTGGCACCAGCTGTTGACATGTCTGTGCAACAGGTGCAGGTTTGTCCTATTCAGATGTGATGTTACAATACTCTCATTAGTCTCATGTTGTGGAATACCATCCCATATCTTTAAGCAGGCACATGCAGGGCTTTTGATTTCATTTTAAAGAAACAGTTTCAAGCTTACCAGACATTTGTATCCATGTTCGGCTTCTTTTCACAAATTACTGCAGTGTTTTCTCCACACTATATGAGTTGAGGCCAACACATTCCCCATTCCACACCTCCCCCCTTGTCATAAATGTGAAGTGTTATTTATAAATTTTCAGAGGGTTATTAGGTTTTGCTCAAGTAATGCAAAGTGTGGAGTGCAGGATGGAAGGGAAATCTGTGCACATTCAGTGTATTTTTAGAGATAGATTTTTACTTAGCACTATTCTGGGCCAGCATACAGTTATTTAAAATCGCAAAAATTCTGAGTAATTTGAGAAAATCATGGTTACAGTTATAAAACAATTTTTGAAAGTCATGAAGTTTAGCTAAGCAGAAAACTTCGGACTCTTTTCTCATATCATCAACAATATTTTGAGGGTACTGAGGGTACACAAATTATGGTACTTTCAATCTGCAATCGTCAAAAATTGGATTCTAAGTGGCAAAATTCTCAGTTCTCAGTGTAGAAACTTAATCATCATTCTGACTGGCTTCAACACATATATAATATTTTGTAAATAAATTCATAAAATATATAAATTTGTTTCCTCCAGCCATGACAGAGGTCAGCCTTTTGAGTTCCAGCTGGGAGCTGGTCAGGTGATCAAGGGTTGGGATGAGGGTTTGCTGGACATGTGTGTTGGTGAGAAGAGGAAACTGATCATCCCTCCTAGCCTAGGATATGGACCTTCTGGTGCAGGTAAGTAAAGTTGCACTGTTTGATAAGAATTTGAGAAAAGTCATTACATAGTGATTGACGATTGTTCACTTTGGAAATGGGCAACATGGTAGCAAGTCAAAGATTTTCGGAAAACCAAAAATCAAGTCACTGAAGAAAGGGCATGTATGCAAAATAGAGAGAATGATGAAAAACAGCTTCCACTTGTAGAAAGCCCATATTATTATGTTACAATTTTTTTTGTTGTCAGAAAATGTTTCCATCAGCCTCTTTCATCCTTGTGTAAAGCGAAGTAACAGTTTTTTTGTGTTTTTCCTCCTTGTTTCCTAGTTTTTCCAATGTGTGGTCAGAACTTGTTAAAGTAAACTTGCTATACACGCTTTCTTCTTCTAAAATAAAGCTAGATTATAAAACTGTTGTTGAGCTGAAATCAAAGTCATGAGAACTTTCCAACAATGGCATGAACGCTAGAAATCTACAAATTGTGGAGGCTTGAGCGTGAGGTAGCAACACTGTATCTTGCCTTCATTAACACTGGTAAAAGGGCTGTGCACAGCTTCTTGCATCAAGAAATTTACCAGTATTTCAGAGAAATTGTTGAGAGAAATGCTTGTAAGTTGTATAAAAGTATTTTTGTTTGCGGAATGTGGCACATCCCAGCTGTCTTTTAACTCACTTGAATGAAACGTCATGTACAGTCAGCAATGCTTATTTGCAAATTCAATATAGTCATGGCTCTTTTCTTTTTTTACATAACAAAATACTGAATTGTCTTCAAAAATTTGCTAAAGAATCACAACTTCTTCTGTTTATTGTGGTTCAAATGAGTTATCGGAAATACTTTTCTAACAAAAATGTTTGATATAAAACTAGTGAAAATACCAAACATTTTCTTATATTTTTTATTATGCTTTTATTACAAAATATGACTTGTGCTCATCCAAGAAACACCCCTATTATGCCTTCCCAAATCCCCTGCCACATTTTTTTTTTTTTGGCTTTGATTAAACCAAAGTCTCTTTCACTTAAAATAGAGTAGTCCTGTGAAAGCAAGCCCTCAGCACCAGGTCAGACGAGGCTATTTTATTCATTATTAACCCTTGTGATGCGGTAATAGAATATCTTCTACAATTCACTCACTTTGCTTGAGTGCAGCAACAATATATACACATCTCCTTGCAGAGTGCAGAACACAACAGTAGATTTTTGCACCCCATTGTCACCTGACAGGCCTAAACAGCCTTGTGCTACGAGGGGTGATACTTCATAATGCTCCATCTTGGTTTCTGTGCTATGAGCTACAGTGAGGAACACCCCCATTATTTTCCCTTATCATGGATAATCTAAAATAAGTTTGGGATGAAATGATGTAGAAGGTCCTGAGAATTTCGTTTAAAGCATGCTTGAATGTAAATGAAAGGCTCATTCTCTTATTTTACTCTTTCACATCATTCCCCAGGTGATTTGATTCCCCCTAATGCTGGTCTCACATTTGAGGTGGAATTGGTGGCCATCAAGGAGGGCAGCCCACCCCCTAATGTCTTTAAGGCGATTGATGTAGATGGTGATCTCATGCTTTCTCAGGAAGAGGTGAGTTATTAAGCAGGGATGCCAATTTTCTGGATAAATCTGAATTTCAGAATTTTTCAGCTTTTTTAATGACGGGGGAAAAAAATCCGGATATTTCTGCATTTTGAATGGTGGGGGGAAAAAAATCTGGCGTTATCCAGATAAGATTCATGAAAAGGAAAAAAAGCAAAGGACGAAGCACATGGAGGTCGGAAGTAAGACTATTTTTCAAACTTCCTGAATGTGTGCGCACATGCCACTAATAAAGTCAGGGGAATATCTGTGCTATATTTAGCACTCAAATTTGTGAAGAGCATAATGCCATAACGGTTGAATTAAAAGGTGTAATCAGTGCGCTCTGTCATCATTTACGGATAGTCAGTTGAACATTCCTACCCTGAATCAATTGTCTTCTATAAATTATGGATTGTGTTACGGGAGCAATATGGAAATGGAAGAATTAAAGTTTGTCGATAGGACAGATCTGGACAGATCTGTGAAAAACGAGTGGCAGTGGCTCAAAGAAAAAGATGACAGTGGTGATATTTAATCTGATAACATTTGTAACGTGAAAGACTATGGATACGTGTGGTGCATCCTGTGCAGTGATAAACTGCAGCATGCTGGGAAAGAAAGCACCCAAGCTCCATACTTCAAGGAATTGTCTCATCGTAACAGTAGTCTGGCGAGTTTGAAGGACAGTGGAATAATTTAACATGCCATCGCCAATCTTGTGAGAGGGCAGTTAAATTTTGCAGCCCAATATTAGCTGATCATTCTAACAAATAATATGCAAAATGCTTATTCTCCATAAAATTGGGTCACACAGGTATCTGGACCCAGAGCACCTTGCACTGCAAGAGAGTAAAGTTTTTACAAATCAGGCTGGCTCCAAAAGTTTCCTTACTGTGCCCTTAAAAGTCTTAGACTTGCTGTGTCACATTTCCCCATTCTTTAAATGGACCAGTGAGTGTCAGCATATTGATATTGTATCTTCCTCTTTCCTGAGATGAGAGTTTAGCAGAAGGGATGGAGATCTGTGGTGACAGACTAGCTAACTTGCACATGGTGGTTGATAGAAGCATTGGGATGCTTTGTGGCTTGACAGTGAACTGGAATCATTTTTCTGACTCTCACTGGAACTGTTTTGAAGAGGAAGTAAACCTACAAATCTTTATAAACTAGAGACACAGCACAGACCATGAATATTTACATCCCATATCATATCGCTGCTTAGAAATAATACTGTTGTAGGTCCTTACGTGACTTTAAGACTTAAGACAGTATTATTTCCAGGTGGCAGTAGTATATATAGGTTCCAACCACAACAATCTGAGTGTGTAATCTAATGGTATTTTGTTTTCATACTCATTCCTGTAACTGACTGCATTACAGATACCATGGAAAAACATTTCTTTCACTATTATAATAGCATATCAGATTTCATGGGTGATGAAATGTCCACTTAGGTGTCACAGGTCAAAGGCATTTAATAGTGCTTTTGCGGACTTGATTTGTGTGCGGGGAAAAAAAAAAAAAAATGATATGAGCAATTCAAAAGAGCGGGTCAAATGTGGCTTCTCATACGAAGTTACCCATATTATACATTGGAATATTCTTTTTCTCGGTAAGTAAGTCACGCTGTCTTTCAGGTTAGGAGAGCAGGCATCTAAACTTCTCAGACATGGACGAAAGATTAGGAAATTCTGTTTGTTGTTGTGGATGTTAAAACTCCCTTGACAGTTTTAAATTATTCGAAGAGTAGGCCTAGCAGCCACTAACCAGGCAAAATTGATAAGAAAAATTTTACTCAGTAATTTAGTCATATAACCAGAAAGGCACAATATAGCTATTAAATCATGCTGATGTGTTCTAAACCCTAACTCAAACAAACTCCAAAAGACCTGGTTTTTCCCTCCTTATCAGTGCACATCACATGACAAAGATCATTACCCACATCACGACTTGAAAGGTTTTTCTTTCCATCAGAGCCAGCTGCTTTTGAAAATCTTAATTGTAAATAGAATTTCATTCATTTCTCTTTGAAATAAAATCAACATAATCTTAAAACAGTGGCCTCTTGCTAGATATTCGTTATTTTTAATATGTAAATGAGGACAAACTTTTTTGATGGGCTCAAACAGTTATAGAACTAATATTATGATATAATTTGTGGAGACAGTTTACCTTGTTCAGGGCTTGTTGGCCGCACAGCTAGAAGTATTATTTAACACAAGATAAAGTTTATTCCTTGATATAGACACATTATTATGTTTAATAGCACAGTACATATCCAAACACATAAAACAACAGTTCATAACTAAACTATATACTATAAGCGCGCACACTCATACATACACTCGTACATGCTACATTATGTGCAGACAAAGAGCAAAAGTCTTTGGTTGCTGGAGTATTGCATAGAGCCTTTGATATTAAACAGTCCAGAGAATTATGGTCCCAGGCCATGAGCAGAGACACCAGCTCATGAGTTGAAAACCCAGCCGTATACCTCAGTCTGACTGAATCACAGCAAACAAACAAACAGCTTATGGCAAGAATGAACCGATATCTCTCTTAATTTGCTGTGAAAGGATGACATGATTTAATGAGTTTCATGTTTGTTATTCGACAGGTGTCAGACTACTTGAAGAAGCAGGCAGCCAAATTTGAAGAAGGGGCACATGATGAGGATCAACACAAGGAGATCATCACTCAGATTTTTAACCATGAGGACCATAATAAAGATGGATTCATTTCTCATGAAGAGTTTAGCGGCCCAAAACACGATGAGCTTTAATTAATCTTGTTGAAAATATTTGTTGGATAGTTTTCAAAAGTTTCAGTGCTCATGTTTTTTTCTTTTTTTTTCTGCTGTTGTTGGTGATCTGAATAATTTTTTCTCTCATACAGGTTTTTTTTTTTCTTTATGAGAAAATGTTATTTTGCTTGCTAATGGTAAGATTGGCTTGCTTGCATTTATTGTTTGAAATGCTCAGAGAAGTGAAAATTAAGGTTGACTTTTTTGGAAGAAGAATTGAACTCCATGGACTTCCAATAAGTAGAAATGATCACATTTCATCTGTTGTTGCAATTGTTTTGAATGATTCAGATGCACAAGTGTCAGAAAAGACAGTGGGTGTTAGTTGCTGCATTGTGTTGTGTCCAGCCTTGTGAACAGCTGCGCGCATGATTTTGGCTGCAATTATTGATTGTAATTGTCAGGATAAATCATATTTTTTTTCTGACAAAATTATAAAAATACTCCATCTTTTGAATTTTTTATTTTCAAATTGTGTGAGAATGTATTTTGCTTTGTAGATTCTTTACTAATTAATGCTAAATGTTTACAGTTTTTTTTACAAAGAGGAAAATTGTTCTGTCCATTTCTTTCAGACATACTGACATAGGGTAATGAATTATATCAATACTGCTTTTTAAATATTCTGTTTTGTAGAGGAAGACAGTATTAGCCTATCTGATCACCAATAATTTATTTGCTAGCAAAAATGATACTGGTGAAGTTTAGTGCAAAGAAATCCCAACCTGATGAATCATGTACTGCGCAATGCAGTATTGTATTTTATTTCACTGAAGAATGAAAGGTGGGCCACTTCTTTGGATGTCTTTGAAATTCCTTGCATAACAGGGTAATCTCCCCTCTCTTGCTGGAAGAATGATAATGTTACAATAGGCCATATGCTTTAAAAGTTAACCATCTCTGTGTATCTAAAGACACTAGGGAAGTTATCATTTAAGAATGTTAACCATCCCTATCAGCTCATCAGAAGGTGGAGACAATTCATATAAGGAATTAACATTTTCAAAGGGTAACATTTCTGTTAGTTTCACTATACCAGCATATAATGCTCATTCTGTTTTTTTATCACAGCTAAAAATTTTCAGTATTCTTATATTTTATTCTGAAGCCTCACCATGACTTTGTCCTTGCAGGACGCAGGACACAGCTGAACAAAATTTTTCATAAGAGAAAGTTATAAACTGCCTTGCTAAAAGATAGATGCCATATTTAGCAGCATGAACTGAATCATAATCATGACCATTTGGCTAATTGTTAAAGACATAAGTTTTGTAACCAGTATGTCTTTATTACGCAAAAATGGAATTGCTTTCACAAAATGCATTATCAAGGGTACTTGCCTTCAAATGTGCCTTGTAACGTCACTGAACTTTTATCTTCTTTTGCGATTCTTACACATTACTCTTTGTTGCTTATATTGGTGTTTTTTTTTTCTTTTTTTTTTTTTTTTGGAAGCTTGCTCTGGAAGATCCTTCATGAATGGCCACAGATATTTTAAAAATCATTATCTTAAAGATGAAACAGAGGGTCATTCACTTGGGCATAGTCTACATCATTACACTTAGGCATTCTGAATATTCCATCTCAGTTAAACTGTTGAACTGGTGTGGACTAAAATTGCCAAGGTTGATAAGATTTTTGATTTAAACCACATATGAGAAAAATGATGTACAAGTGTTTTCTGTGGTCATTGTACTTCCTAACTCATTATAATCTAGCTGTATTTTCAGTTTGCTTACCTGGCTGGTTGTGGAGTCAACACACACAGAGTCATGTTGTCACCTGTATCTGATCATGTGATTACCTGGTCTCTTAAGTGAATATTGAGACAGGTGCTTTGCTGAATAAAATAGGTAAAGATGAAATCATGAGCTTTGTTATTTTTTTGTAAACTTCACTAAGCAGGTAAGAACTGATGTAGTCAGTTGACTGGTCTTGACATAAAACGCCAGGAGTTTTTAAGTGCAGGGTTGTGGTGAGGGGATGGGAATCATTTTCAATATTGTGCCCCATGAGGGCTGTGCCTATGACTGATTTCATTATTTACCACCAGTTTCCTACCAGTACCACAGAGACCAATATGTCTTGTCAGCCGCTTTACAGAACAAGTCTGTGATCTGTGAGAAATAATCACAGATATCATGACTGACTTATGGCCAGTAGACTTACATCATAAAACTTCAATCATAGTTTGTTGGTTATGCACTTATGTTGCCCTTGTTTGTCTTCTAATATTCAGATGGAATATTTATCCATCTACGTTATGAAGTATCCAGACTCTTGAGAAGTTTTGTAGACACTCACAAAATGTTGTGACAGCTTTCATAAAGCTGAAGAAGATAAATGTGTTCAGGTACCATGGTGTCTACACCAGCAACGCAGTACATTACTGCACATGGTTGTTATTTTTGTTGTTGGCTTTGCTAGGATATCATACTCAGCTTGTGGTAAATCTTGTAGTTGCGATTGATCGTGTGGAATGCTGAATAGATTAAGAAGATTAACAGCATTTATAATTACATGTGCCGAGTTGTGATCATGAGATGGTAAAAATGAGGTTATGTCAGAAAATGATGCTTTGTGATAGTCTGAAGTTGGTCTTAGTTTGAATATTACAGTTGGGATGAACAGCTGGCCTTTTTGTTTTCTTTGTACCCTAAGAAATATAAAGTAAACTTATTAAGAAATTTTAAGGAGTTGCAAACATTTTAGCATTTGCAGTAACGATTCCAGATTTTGATAATTTTAATTTAAGAGACTTGTTTGAAAATACTAAGAATTTACATATCTGGAAATGTTGACGTCTTCCAAAATATGTTGTAATATGAGAGTTTGTTCTACAAACTTAGGAAGCCACAAAAGGTCAATGGTCACATTCTGCTTTTTTTCAAGGTGGCTGATCATGTACAATCACAAAATGTGTAACAATTTGTTGGTGAAAGCAAGGTCCAATGTCATCTGACAAAAAGATCTTATGTTGGTATCCTGCCAACAGGTTTTTCATATATTTGTTATCTGTATGTTAGTATTCATCCTCCTGTATACGATTTTTGTGAATTAGGAATGTCCCTGATAATAGGAACAGAAATTAGATAGGACTGTTGGTGAGGCAGAAAGCCATAGTTAAACAGAATCACTCACTTTATCAAAAATAGCTTTAGCAAAGATAAGCCCTTTTGTCAGATGTTGTTGGAAATCCAGATTGCTGTGATTTAGTCATGGGAATCTCTTGTCAAACTTCCTCTGCTTTGTTGGATCTCAAACCTGGGTTTCTTTGCTATTTGGACACAGTATTCTTTATTTAAATATTTGTTACACAACACCAAAATTTCTGTAATATGTCGCATTCACAGGCTATAAAGATTTTTATATAAAAAATGGTATTACTAATGTTTAAATGAAAGAAAGTATTAAAATTCAGTATAAAGCAAAGGAAATATCATTTAGAAATCTGATGTATTGAACAGAAGCCTAATGTTTTTCGCATTCCTCCTACTGTTGTTTGCGACATATTACTGAATTGGTATTGATGCATCATACTTAAGCTTTTGCTGTTTGAGGTTTACAAACTCCGTAATGATATTTTCTGTTACAGAAACCACTTATAATTATCTTTATTCATATTTTTAGTTAATATTACTGAAGTGTTGTGGACACTCAGAAAGAATTGAATGGAAACAATATTACAGCCTTGGTCGTCCATCTTCAGAAATGTCAGTCAGAGAAAGTTGCAGATCTATTTGATCTTGATTGAGCACAAGTGGTATTACAATTTGTCACACAAATTTTCTTAATTCTATGTTATTGTTTAACAACTTAAACATGGCTTAAAGGTGTGTTTATCATTAAGAATTGTGCCTTTTAAAAACTACCATCAGTGTGGTATATTGTCCTCTTTGCTGCTATCTACTTCTACATCAGGAATTGTCTGTATCAAATGGTGATACTAACTTTATAGACACCTGAGTATTACATAGAAATATTTACCTTATGAAGTAAAATCACTGTAATGAAATACTGTCATGCACTCTGCTAAAATCTGAGTGAACATTTTTAACTAATAGAACTGGGATGTGTAAATAAAAACTGAGTGCTATGAAAATGTTATTTTTCAGCTCACAGTGTTGATTGCATTTCACCCCTTAAAAGCTTGATTGTCATAAGTGCCAGTTTGGGTGAAATCAAGTTAGCACAGGTTTTAGAGACATAGCATTTCAACGTTATTTTAGACCCCACTCAAGTGAAACAATCTGCATTTGTTATGTTAAATATTCTGCTTTATATACTAAAAGTTATGGGGCATCAGAACTTAAAAAAGGGGTCAGTGGCTCTTGAGTCAGATGGCTGTCAATCAAGGGGTGATTTATTCTAGTCTGCATTATCTGTAATAATGTCCAGCAAAATCATTATTGTTGTTAATTTAGTTGTTTTGTTAAGATTTATGTTGACAGCCGCAGCCCTAGTAATAGCATATCAAAATGTTCATTGTGGTGTCCAAACTGGTCACTCTGAGCCAGGGCTGTGAGGAGTGCATAGAATCGTTTGTTTTTCTTTCATTATTTATTACCATGTATGCATTGAAACTACATTATATATCTATGGTGGTGGGCTTCATTTATCAGGGCATTTATCATGGTTATGTTTGTCTTTAACTATGGACTGTGGTTGTCAGATATATTATTTGATGCAGAATAGTTTGGAAAGTATTTTTGTGAGAGTGGTAAAAGAGGTGTTGCCAAGACATAAGGTTGGAAAACATTTTGTTGTTTTTTTCTTAATTCAGTATTTTATTTGGATCAGTAATGAAAAAGTATGTCACACTCTATGCACAAGTGGATTTAGTTCATAAGAAGGGGTCAGTAAAATTCTTAGTGCTGTAGTCAACGACAAGCACAAAGTACAATCTAATGAAACGCTGATATTGCACAATATTTCTCTATCTGGGTATGATGAGCTAAAGGCAGATATTTGACACTTGACAGGTACTTTGAAATATTTTTAATGCAGTAATTTCTTATGGATACAAAACCAGCCAAAGCCAAACTTACTTAAACTTTGCAAAAGTTCCCCCATCATAAAGATGCTGACATACCCGTATTTTGCATGTACTTAATGATTGAAAAATACATCCTTGGTGTATGGTTGCACATTGTGGCGTTATGGTGAGTGCTGATATCAGCATTACATTCCATGTATAACAAACTGTATTAAGTAAATTAATAAGAGAGCTAAATATCTGCATTATAGAAGAAAGATTAAAACAAAGATAATAAATTTATGTCCAGTTCCCACCTATGAGTTTCAAATTGTTTATTGGTGTTTGTTTACTTGTTTCTCTGTTTGTTTTTGTCCTCTCTGTAATGAACAAAATAACAGAACTTTATAATGCTGGTGTTGCATCTTGGATTAGACCATGGGATTTGTTTGATCAACTACCATACTACAAAGAAAACAACTACTTTTATATCTTCTCCCAGCTGTTGACCTCCCATCATCCCATTTATTTTCTGTGGAAGTGAAACTATGACATATCTAATAGCCATGGTTGTATCCTTGTTGAAGTAACTGACAGCAGTCATCTATATATATCAATGTAACTTTCAGCTTTCATACACTTTTCTGGAATTCCAGGAGCTTGTGGAGTTTGTGCAGGAGACAAAATTTGATAAAATTTATACTTTCTCTCCGAAGCCTCAAGGAAAAAATTGCCTTTGAAAAATTCAAGTTTTCCCACCTTAGTTTTATGAGAATTGATTTTTGAAACTCCTGGAATTTCTCTAAGAAAATGTTTCACCTGTTCGGATATGAATCCTGAATTCAGATGTTTGACAACACTTCAACTCCAACACCTCAACTCCAAAATGGATGCCACTGAGCCAGATTTTTTTTAAAAATGAAGATAGACAAAAGTCAAAATGTCTTACTTTATATTGAGAAGTCTTTAGATATACACTCGTATCCCATGTGACACCAGACAAACAACAGTATTTTCTCAGAAACAACCATGTTCTCAACAGTTATGGAGACGATAATAAAGTCCCTTCATCTGTGAGCAATATACTCTTGAGAGCCCATTGCCTCTGGACAGAAGCGCACATCTTGCTCAGCAGTGTTGTTGTGTATAGTGTATTGTTGATAGTTGGTGGTTGTGGAAGGAGCCAGCATCGCAGGTCTGTCAGACATGGGCCGTGGAGTAGTAGGAGTTTACCAGTTACAGAGTAAAAAAAGTGAAAAAAATCTGAGCAAACATAACAAATGAAACATTTCCAATAAATGCATCCATCATGCTTTGATAAAGAGCCACCAAAACACTCTCATACTGCACATAACTGAGTTTTTTAAGAAGCATAATACACTAGTACAGTAACAGGAAAATTCCATATAATTACATACTCTGCTGTAGTGACAAGCAGGGCCATATTCCAGTAATTAGGTCATACATGTATGCAAAATGTGCTACAGCAGAATTATTAACATGAAGGGACGGCCAAATTGCTGTGCATTAACTAAGTTTTTGGTAATCCGTTTCCAGTACCATATAAGAGGAAATAACCAAAGAAATGTCAAGTCAAATGACATTGCTTTTAGGTGGCGACTTGGATGACCTTGAGTGGTCATACGGTTGCATGTTGTTGGAGATTGGCATACCTTGTCATCACTTTTAATCGATTCGATATTCAGCACACACCCAACCTAACCTCCATGTGCCAGACCTCCAATGGACAAAATGTCACCCAGCTCATGAAGGGGTATATGCTACATTTGTTAGTTTTGTCGCATACTCCCCTTTATGGAAAGGGTGACAAAGGGGATGGAAAATTACTACAGCAGTGGCTCATTTTTTCCTTTCTCCGTCACATATTCCTCTCTCGCCAGTGTATCATTTATCATGTTATTAAAAGTCCCTGAAACTCGTTTTCTGGTTAACTGTAAACTTTTACTATGATAAAATGCGGCTTTTAGACGAGGATTTTCTACTTCATCTGATTACTAGACTTTTTGGGTAAAGTGTTGTCATGTTAAGTGAGTTCTATTGTATACTTTTAATAAAAATTTAAGATTGACAGTTATGACAGTTCTGGTAGTAATGCAAAGACTCCAAATCTTACAAAAAGACTACCCTTCCATTGTGGATCAGAGTGCATTTCCATGGGGGTTGATGTTGGGGAAACTTTTCTCTCAAATTAAAACTATTTCTTCACCACTATTAAGCCGTTATGTGGTTATTGTACAGTGATTTATCCCATGTCTTCCCTCTTCCACAGCATGTACCAAGTACTCCACCATCTAAAGTTACTTATGTCACAGATCCTCTTTTTATGTGTGTGAAATCGCAATTTTAGCGTGATAATTCTTCATCATTTGAACACATGAAACAGTACATTCACCCAGACTTCAGTCAGTGACATTCACACCAGTCTCACAGTGCAGCTGAGCAGAAACTGATCAATCTTCAGTGAGTTAAGAAGGCACATTAGTGAAATTATTTTCTTGTGGCCAGATGCAATACATGTTTTAAAGTAACAAAGTTACTTACTATTATTGTTGGGCTACCAAAGCAATAGTCATGCCACGTAAGAAAAGGATAAAAAATTTTACAGACTGCCATGGAAATGGCGGCCATACTGGAAATAAACCCATATATTTTATAACATCTATTACACAGTACATCCATGTCCTACGAAATGAGATGTAGCTTTTTTTGTTAATAATTTCAAACCATATCCAATGGTGTGATTTCATTTTGAAAACAGATACTAAGAAATTTGTGAGAATTCACTGTCAAAAAATATTAAATTTGGTGTAAAATGACCAGCCAGAATATAACCATATGACACTTTAACAAAATAATTTACCAAAAATGCAGTGTTGACTGCCTGCACATGCCATTTTGAAGGGAAATCTATACAGACTAAGGTTTTGGACGTAGCTTACTTATGTGTGAAGTTGGAGAGCAAGAATGCAAAACATTAATATCATTACATGTTCCCTTACAAGTTCAAAACATTTACAGCTGTATCTGGCCAAAAGCCAGTTCCCGTCATTTTAAAATAGAACAGAATATGTTTGTCTTGCAATCAATCAAAAAAAGGCTCAAGTCACTTTTTGGCATGACATAAATGTTTAATGTGGATATTTTTATAGCATAAAATTCATCTGTTCTGTTGTTTTGTATAGAAATGAGCTGTCTTTCGATTTTCACAACAAACAAAAATACTCAATGCTTCATTTTGACTGCTTCATGTTCCTCACACACTCACTTTTCATTTATCTGCCAGTATTCAGTTAATCAACACGCAAACCTTCGAGAATAAATACAAAAACCATGACATTCTATATCTCATTATCATACAACATACATCTCCCTCTCCCCACCCCACATTCTTGCCCCTCCCTCCCCATCATTCAATTATCATATCATAAAGCAGCTTTTTCTCTCTCTGCTTCCATTTGTAATTTCTGTCTCAAATGTTCCTTGATTGTGACACCAGCGTCCTCTTGAAAGACAGGATGTTGAACAACTTTGTGGAAAAGGGAGATATCATCTAGCCTGGAACAGCAAAATACAAACAGAAAGTATTGGTAAGTCAAATCAGCAAAAGAAAAAACGTGTGTATCTACCATGGAAGCCATCACATAAGATGAAAAAAGACGTAGTGATACTGCTGGTGAGATTAAAAAAAAGAAAACTTCAGTTTATCCTTATGGAAATAGCTCCTTCATCATACATACATGTACTTACAGAACAGTCCATATCGCACACATAATAAATACATAATATCACAAATGAAGCACACTACAAAGGTATGGCTAGTCACTGTGATGTGGCACTCTGGAGCCCAGCTCTAAAGCCACTTACTCACTAACATCTGACTGGATGGAAGATCAGAAGTTACGTGTCTTTCCTACAAATCAACAATATAAACCTCCCAACTTCCAAGTCAAATACACAATCCCCAGACAAGACAATCTTCGGATTGTGAATACAGCTTAAAGGCCACATGACCATACAGACATTTCACTACACATCATGTTTAACAGTAAAAGCATTCAATGACTGAGGACTGTGGCCTTTTATTCCTGAAGGTTGGTTGACAGACAGAAATTGATTGAATTATAGTGAAACTTTCCCTTGCATGGTGGGAAAGAGACACCTAAAATTACACATTGCACATCCCACTTGATGAAATTCTTCCAAAACAGGAACTTTCATAACTCAAGTAAACGCATTAAGGATAGGTATCTTAAAGTTGGAAATGACAGAAAATCAACTAGTATTACGTTTCTGAAATCGTTGTTCACTGCACTGCAGCATGTAACAACAACTTCCATCTTACATTTGCTTCTTCCTTTTCTTTTCTTTTGGTATTGACCTTGGCCTCTCAGCTGTTTGCCTGCAATAGGAAGGAAAACATTCCAATAAACATTCTCTAACATTGACTGGTCTGGTAATCATATGGTGCTAAAAAAAATTTAGCCTAGTGTATACAGTATGCATTTAAATGGTATTTCTGTACAAAGCAGCAACCACAAATTTTCACCATGCTTCAATTATGGCTCAGGTAAGACTTAAGCCATATTTTAAGTAAAGGTACCATGTTGTTTATGAGATCAAGGCCTATGCTTACATATTAAAAATATAGTGGATACCTGATAACACAAATTCCAGGGGACCACAGAAATGTGTTCGTGTTATCAAGAATTTGTGTAAAGAAGAGTACACTGGAAATAGGGAGATGGCCCAATTTTACCCATTTTTATATACTTGTTCCGGTGATGTCTCGGCGTAAGCAAGGTGCACGTGGCACAGATGATACCACACGCCAGTGGATAAACTAGTCTGGGTGGTTACTTTACAGAAGACTCAGTGGGGGGGGACATGTCCAGCTAAGTGGTTGGGGGAGGTAAAGCCATTACATAGCGAGCGGGGTGATGCTGGAGTGTCGTGGGTGGAAAACGTCGCGCTGGCAATGCAAACGAAAATGAAAAGCTCAGGCAAAAACAACTGTGCGGCCCAAAAGTTCTTCGCATTATCAAGATCCTTTAGAAGTTTAGTTCATGTAATTGGAATTTGGAATGCATAGATTATAGAGCAAAAAAAACTGAAAATTTTTTCTCTTGCTCATGTAAACAGAAATTTCGCATTAAACAGGTTTATGTTAAGTGAAGTCCACTGTATTAAAATGTGTCAATATTTTTTTATCGAAATTACAGCTGCAAAGATACACCTTTACTCTTTTTTTATTTAATAATGCAGTTTATAATTCTTGTATCCAGGCTAATAACCACTCACGCACATAACTTCACATTATTCTTACCCCAACAGGCCTGTTCACTCTAGGACTTTCTCCACTCCCTGAGGAGCACACAGTGCCACAGCCATTTACAAGGCTGATCACTAGGATTCTGACAATATTTTCCACTGCCCATAGCCAGATACCCATTTTACAGATAAATGGACTAAGGAAAATGTAAACAAAATGTTTTCCCCCGACCCTTACAACATGACCGTGGTTGGAAATCGAACCCATGTCCCTTAGAACATGAGTCCAATGCCGTAACCATTCAGCTCATGTAACTCTGTCTTCTGTTTGAGACAATGCACTGTCTAACTAAATGATAAAACATTTACGTTTTTGCCATCTCTCCCGTTGACTTTTTCAGCAGCAACTCTAAAGTGGGCAGAGCATCCTCCATGGGAGTCAAATCTCCAACAACTGGTGTTTTCTGCTTGCGCTTCCTCTCTCTCTCCTTTTTCTTGGTACTCTGTAGTGCATCTATTTCTGTATAAGGATAAAAACTAATAAATCTTGTTCTTGTTCATAAACACCATTCTATCGTACACATCGTTCCATCCACTTAGTTTCTCCATCACACAGATATCAATGTACCACCAAATCACTCTGAAAATGTTTTCCTATTACTCTTGCTCAACAGCTGAACTCTTAGCATGGAAAAAGTATACTTAATACTGAGGTAAACTTAACATCGAAGTCCACTTAAATAATGAAATGATAGAAGAAGAATAAAACTGTACGTGAAATTTATACTTAGTACAGTGAACTCGGATCTAACGAGGTCGCCGGGACTGACCGCCAGTCCTCGTTGAAACCAAGGTCTCGTTGAACGCAAGGTCTCTGCAAGTCATATGAAAACTGGTCTATCTCTAGTGAGAACCTTTAACTAGAAGGATACTTAACTTTGCACTTCGAAAATATTGCTGGTTGCTGTCCTTGACTACATACCCCATCGATGTGATAACATGTACTGATTTTTTTCTTTAATTTTTTTGTAGATAAAGCAGTGCAAATGTTGAGAAACAAATAGTCTAGTTTCAATCACCATCTCTGAGTGTATCATTAAAACTTCGCCTAGCGCAATTGTGAGCAGTCGGGAAGTGTGTTAGGGTCACAGGTGAACACTAGGTTCGCATGTGGAAGTAGGGACCGATTCAGGCAGTAGGTATTTAAGGATTAAATTGCTGTAAAGTTATCGTTCCTATTGTAGTGTAGTGGTAACATGTTCAGACTTGCAAGCTGAAAGACCCTGGTTCAATCCCCAGCAGGGACAGGAAATTTCTAGTACAGGCCCATCTTCTCAAAATTGATAATTCACAGTAATTTGGTAAATCCCTGGTGGCACACTCCCCTAAAATAATTATGCAACATCATAAACCATCAGAAAAAGTATCTGACTGAACTCACATTCCTCCCCCTTAAATATAAAGATACCATCCTATATACATGCCTTTCCACCCGGTTACATTTGGCGAATGTCGGCAGGATGTCTCATAGAGGCCTTGGGAAAGCAGTAACGAGAGTAGAGGGTTCTGTAACCCATAGGGAGAGACATGAGACAAAGTGGGAGGTAGTATTCTAAGAACTGAGATATCCATCTAAGAATGCCCTCAGGTTCATTGTGGACAGCATGTCGATGGAATAGAGATATAATATAAGAATGACCTCATACTCATCATGAGCTGTAAGTTGTCATGAGGACATGACATGGATAAGCAGAAGGGAGTGTGAGCAGTCGGGAAGTGTGTGAGGGTCATGGGTGAACACTAGGCTCACACGTGGAAGTAGGGACTGATTTGAGTAGTAGGTATTTAAGGATTAAATTGCTGTGAAGTTAAGAGTCCCTGTCGTTTAGTGGTAATACGTTCAGACTTGCAAGCTGAGAGACCCTGGTTCGATCCCCTGCAGGGACAGAAATTTTATAGTGTAGGGTTTTTCTGCCCATCTTCTCAAAATTGATCATTCACAGTAATTTGGTAAAATGCCTGGTGGCACACTTCCCTAAAATAATATGTAACATCTGAAAAATTATCTGACTAAGCTCACCTTCCTCCCCCTTAAAAGAATACTATATCATGCCTTGCCACTCGGTTACATAATGACTGGTCCAAACAAAAGGTTTGGCCAATCATCAGCCGAGCATATTATTCCAGCGTTCCATTGTGCATTCCCCACCCTTCCCCTTGAATTGCAGAGACTTCAAAGGCCTTAATTACTCTTCCGCTCCCATCTGCTGATCGTCCAGGTAATCCTATCTCTTTCCCCCATCCCCTCCCTCTCTATTCCACTCCTTTGTACACACAGATATTACTAGTAACCTTTCATGCTGAGTCGGTCTTGTAAGTTGTAGACTGTTGGTAGCAGTTGTTATGTTAAACCTTCGGGAGTTGCTCGCTGCCGACAGTTAGTTTTATTGCGGGTGAAAAGGATGTGAAACGGCCTAACTTCAAGTTGATGACCTCGTTACAGCCGAAGTTGCTAAACTTTGTTTTCATTGGATCAGAGGTACATTTACTACATATTACAAATAAGGGGAAAAAAACGGAAATTTTCGTTTCCCTCGTTGAATGCAAGATGTCGTTGAATCCGAACTCATATTTGAGATTCACTGTAATGAGGTTTTACTTATTAACTCTTTGACTCCCCATAGGATTTTCACCAATGGACCCATGCTGTTTTCGGAATCACAATAAATTCAGCAGGCACCTCACCAGAAAGCATAATAACTTTTTTAAAGATCAAATCTCGTGGAAGGAAGCTGTTGATAATAAAGTCACGCTTGCGCAGAAGTTTCATATTTCTTTCGAAGATTATATTGTCAAATAGTGAGCCGCATTTTCTGGCTTGGGCGGAAAATCCAGCTTGGGGGAGTCAATGAGTTAAATGAGTACTTGATATTGAGGTTCCACTGTACTCCCTCTTCATTTAGCTTCTCTTATTATTTGTTTCCCCTTTAATTTTTTTATTTCATTTATCATCTTGTTTCTGAGGTAGGCATCTCCCAAACATGTAAGATCTGCTACAAGAAAATTTTATTATTTATAACGCTTTCAAAACTTACCATTCTTTAAATTTAAACATTGCTTTTAGCATGTACAGGGATGCCAATGCCAGACCAAGAAAAATCCTGAAATTTGCTCGAGCGCGCGGTGTATCGACATTTGCGACAGAAGCCAACCCAACAGTTGTGCTTTTAATTCTGAATCATTTCCCACAATTATAAGGCACTAAAGTAGACATTAAAACCAAACAAAATTTAAAGGTAAGTCAATTTTAGAATTGTGACTACATAGTACATAACCTAAATTTCTTATGCACAGATAAAGTATAATAAATACCTACACACAGCAAGGAATAGCCACAGTCAGGGGTGGGGGAGAGAACTGGAAACCGTCACTCAAGATAAAAATCAAATATAATCTAATTATTATCACCGTGATATCCATAATGCACATTTGTCATCTCTTATTTAATTTGGTCTTGATAAAATATGCACAAACGAGTAATGCTCTGACTTACAGAGTTCAGACTGAGCTGGATTCAATGGTTCACGCCAAGTTCACAAAAAAAAAGCTCCCAAAGGCTTGGCTGCATTCTCATTCTATTGAATGTGCTCGAAACTCGCCGGAATCCTACTGTTACGATGTGACAATGAGGTATTTTCAGTAACGCCACGTGATCTAGGGATTGCTAGGATATTTTGATAAATGACAAGCAATTATGCATGAGCAGAGCATGTAAACAAACCAAAGTGTGAGCAAGAATTCCTAGGTCACGTGATGGAGCTGAAAATACCTAATTCCTTGATGAAGCATAAAGCGTAGGTGCCTTCGGTGTGCCGTAGTTTATTATTGCACAGTATGCATCACGCATATCCATCTTCTTTCAGCTTACGGATGTAATCAGATTTATAATAATAAATTATAATTTATTGAAAACAATGAATTCTAAGTAGGACTGTTAATTTTACATCACTATCTTTTCTTGAATAATGCCCGAGCGCACTGTTTACATTTTCCGCGAGTTCGAGTGCTAAATATAGCACCAGTATTCCTCTGACCTCACTAGAGGCGTCTGCGCATGTATTCCGGAAGTTTGTAAAATATCTAACTTCCAGCTCTCATGCTATTCGTCCTTCGCGTATTTCATTTTCATGAATGTTATCCGGATAAAGCTGGATTTTTTTCTCCGCCGCTCAAAATGCCAAAATATCCCGCTTTTCTTTCTCGCTGCTCAAAAACGCCGAACATTCCGGATATCCGGAAAATTAGCATCCCTGTATATATGTCAATTTTTATTTAGTTAACTTGAATGAACACATAAAATCCCATTGTTCATATAAATTTACAAATATGTTGTACACACTTGTCATCCATGCTTCATGTCGCATTTTCTGTTTGTCCTTCTTCTTCAGATTCTGTCCCTTGAAAGTCTTGCTTGTTATACTACTGCGGGCATCAAAGTCTGGCAACTTTTGTTTCATTAAGTCCAAGGATGATATGTTGATATTTTGAAACAAACTTTCCCCTCTTGGTACTCCAGCCGTTGGGTCAGCAGTTGGAGGCTGTATTTTATGGAAAAGAATAATGTCTCACTCCAATAAGATTCCACTGTAAAGTGTAAACAACAAATTTAATTTCATTTCCACTTCCAATTTTTCACAATACAAGCCAAAAGACTTACAGGAAAAAACAAATGTGTTAAGGATAAAGTTGAATGGAACATTAGATCTATGAATATGATTGATAGTCTAGAGTTGCTTGGATAAGCTAGAGATGTACACAATGCCATTTCTAAAGTCTCGTTGTTTTTTTTTAAATGTGTACAGTCAGTGTCTGTCTCTTCTGACTTAAAATCAACCCCATACATCCCATATGGGCATATCGCATAACTAATTTACTCACACTTTCTAAAACCTCTAAAATCATAATCTTACACTACTTACAGGCATCAAGTGTGAATCATCCATCATCTCTTCATCTCCAGTCCCATCTCTTGTTGATATAATTTTCTCTTTAGTGTCTTTATTCTTGGATTTGGCTGCAGCAGTATGCAGCCTTTTCCGCAATCTTTTTACTTTACCCATTTTTGATGTCACCTGAAAGGGAAAAATCATATAGTCTATTCTAATTCTGCAAAAACGTGGTTTTTGTTTACGAATTATCCAGTACTTTCTACTTCGAACTGCAGAGATTAGGCTTACTCGAGTACTATTGCCTCATCAAGGGAAGTTACTCATATCACCGGAAGTAACTCTCGAACGTCGACGAATGCCACGTCGAGGCCATCTTGTTTTGGGTTGTCCTGCATAACAACGTAGCAGTCTTTTACAAGAGTGTCCCTTTCGAAATGGGAGGAGCTGCAAGCACTGAAGTTCCGGGAGGTGGTACGGAGGGTTATCATGTTTTGAGGGTAAGGTTTAGAGCAATGCACAGGAAAACTGTACTGTAAAATTTGTATTGACCCGAATGCACAACAAAAAACCGGTGGAGCAGATCGAGGCAGTTGACTTGATAAGAGGTCGGATTAAACAGGTCCAGGAAAACCTCCCAATCGGGCAGTTACTGCTCCATTGGGAAGTAACTGCTCGATTGAGCAGTTCTGAGGCGCAGCTCAGTTGCTCAAACGAGCAAAAAAGAGACCCCTGTGTCAAAAATCACAAGGAAAAGTTAGCTTAACTCANGTAAAATTTGTATTGACCCGAATGCACAACAAAAAACCGGTGGAGCAGATCGAGGCAGTTGAGGTCGGATTAAATGAGATTAGACTATCCGGAAAATTACTAGACTAGACTACTAGACTGCACTGTCTGATTATGGCTATTGAGACTGTGCAAGCACAGTGATGCAAATTGTGCTTGTCACTTCATTCGAAGGAATTCGGGGCTTTCTCTAACATCGGCACCGATTTACTGTCGAAATATCGATATAGACTCGTCCATGACTTGTCTCTAGGGCCTACTAGGTACTTCAGTCACTGCCCGATTGTGCCCCGAGTCCGCCGTCACCGGCAATTGCGATTTTCTGTTCCGCCGTAAAACTGACGCCCTAACAAGTAACATGGTTTTGTGTTTCAGCAGATAACTAGCGCTAGAATCGGTATTTCTCTGCACAATGGTATAATTTTTGTGTAAAAAAGTATTTTCTTTGCAAAAATTATGTAAAATTGAAAAATTGGCCATTTTTGAACGTCAATTTGAGGTGCAGAACCATCGAGAACACCCTTGTATCATATAAGAACGAATTCGTTATCATCTCTCGTTTTAGAATATATTTGGGTGACCAAAATTGAGTGCGGACCGCCCGAGTTCTGGCATGCGCCGTGAGGGCACTTAGAATTCCAATTTCCGGAAGTCTGCAGGTTTTGATTTCGAAAGTGGTCGCCATTCTTGTGTTCAACTCATCGGCTTACTCAGTCAGTCGGTCACCAATATTTGGGAGTTTTTTATAGAGCCGAAGAAGGGCAATATTCACGACACATATTCTGGCATAACTTCTCTTAAGATAATAGGCTAATTTTTGCACAACTGTTCTTGTTTTAATGAGCTTTGTTAGAATATCACCACTTTAACTGTGTCTGCTGAAAAAAAAATTTCTGACTGAAGTACCTACATTTAGTCATATGGATTAGCAACCGAAATGGTTGTATCTCAGGACCCTCACTAAGTGCATGAGAGCAGTTAGCAAAGGTTTTTTTAAGGCAGGATTACAAAAATGAAAACATAGATCATTAGCAAGTTCTGGTTATCTCTAAGGACAGCACCGCAATGGTGATGATACCGTTCATTTAGTCTTAGACAAGTCATGGAATCGGTGCTGTCGTTAGAGAAGGCTAAAGTTCTTAGACGATGATGTATAGGTACTGTCCCTAGATGGTTTGTTCTTCAGTCTTGTACCTTCACTGTAGGTAGTTCGGTTCAGCCGTGTCCTGCTGGCCGAAATTGGTGCCGGGCCGCCATTACAATTTTGTGATAAAAAAATTCTGATTTTTGGCAGAGGGTATTTTATATATCGTTTTGGTTTAAGTTTTATATGGACATCCGGGTATGTACAGAAACAGGAAAGAATGGCGCACAAGATGGTGCTACGTTCATTTGCTTCTAAATTTGGAAGTGATTTTAAGTTGAAAATAGGTAAAGTTTTATATTTTATAAACTTTTTTTGGTTGGTTGCACAAGAAAAAACTAACTGGGCACTAATTTATAGCCTCTTATCTATGAAATATCAAAAAATGGGATGATCCATCCTCTCCCAAGAACTTTTTCCTGTTCCCAAAATAGCATGGTACCCACAATCACCATCATCTTGCTGGAATCAAAATGGCGGTGGGTGACTATGGCTCTTCATTAGATATTATCAATGCTACTAAAGTGCTGCCAACCAATTGTTTAACAATTTATTTTAACATTTTGCTATGTTTTTTGTTATTTTTGTTTAGTATTAGACATTTGTTATGATTTGAAATCATATTTATCGTGAAGGCCTCAGCCTGGTAGTAAATTGCGTGGGTCGATACTTTGATCATGATTATATGTTGGCACGACTCATTAGTGAGTAAATTCACGACAATCAACAGATCCAAGTTTTACACAGTGAGAGGCAAATTAGATTACTTGTGATGAGATGTTATATTTCAAGAACCAGTACCGTCTCTAACCTGTGTGGTATTTGACTTTCTTTATTTTGTATGCTTCCCCCCTCCCCCCCACCTTCA
>JAWQUT010000470.1:336997-386153 GCA_033807755.1 Ellobium chinense
CCTCACCATCACCACCACCACACCCCATAATATTAATATTGAATTATTTGCAAAGTGTTCAAAAAGAGGAACAAAATGATATGTCTTGCTCGACTGTATGTCAGTTAGCAAATAAGTTGCTGGCATTTTTTACCTCTTATTTGACATAGAAGCTATTACACAATAGCGTAGTATTATGTAATCATAAATCAGGGATTTGTTGCACATTATTGCTGTTGGATTGTTATTAATGGGTCATCACGGCCTTACATTCTTATTTGAGCTCGACTTGTCCAATACCTGAAATTTATGCACCATTTTGATTGTAGAATCAGCACGCTTATGTGGTCACAAAAATTAGCCTATTGGCTATTTCCAAGCATAAAATAATGCCTTCCAGAAAAAAAAACTTATATACTTATATCTTCATAACGAATAAAGAGACAAGAGAAAAAAATATACCGATGTAATCATCTCATCAAGCCCTTTCATGTTAGTTTATTTTCATTAATATAATAGCAGCAATTTGAAGTTTTTACCAAACTAGCTATTCACTGTGCCCCTCACCGTCAACCAATTGGCCTACTTGGTGGAAGAATCCCAGGATATTGCTGGCACTTCTTAGAAACATGGTCCTAGCTAAGTTTGTGGTATTTTCATGTACCTAAAACAAAATACTTCAGTCCATATAGATACATCTATACTGAGTATAAGGTTCTTCAATGCTGCCGAATTTTTTCTATTTTTATCTGTTTCTTGTTGAGCAGAGTGGATAGTGATATATATAAAATTCTTGAAAGTTTTCATGTGAAAAGGAATCTTGTTATTGAGTAGAATAAATTTATTTTTTTTTTAAATATCCAGGTACAAGAAGGCTCGCCAGGCCATCAGGCAGGGCTTGAGGCATTCTTTGATTTCATTGTTGCTATTGGAAACACCCGTCTGGTAAGTTACTCTGAAGTATGCTTTAAAAAGCATAAAGAAGAATCTTTGCTTTACAATCCACTGCACCATTAGTCGCATCTTTTTCCTATGTGCCAGAAATCAGGTCTAATAACCCTCATGTCATTGTTTCAGGTCATTTTTATCTGACTAATTTTAAAATATTGTCATAAATAACAATATTTTGCCTATTCTCCCTGACCTCTTAATTAGTGTGTAGTTAATTTGTGATTAAGACAGATGTAAGAATTCAAACACAAGGATGTCAAAATGCCCCCAGTTTTTGGAAAATTGAAAATCATATCAGAAAATAAACATTGACTTAGCAGATCCATAGTGAACAGAGATCTGTAGTTTGGGCTTGTTATATGAAAACTTTGGCTTTTATTGCCACCATCCCTGCATACAAAATTTGATTCATTGAATGATTTTCATTTGTTATGATTAGAAAGCTGCTTTCATAGTATGTGTTGATACCTTCGTCATGGTATTAATTGTTACATATTTTTGTCATACTACTGTTGTTACTGTCATCAGTTATTGCAAATTTAGCTATCAGTGTATGTTGCACTTAAAACAGTCTTGTATCTTTATATGCAATTGGTTTGTGAGAAAAATCCCTGTGTTCTTAACACATGCTACTGATCTGTTTTCTCTCTTCTCTCTTAAGAACCAAGATAATGATACACTGAAGGAACTACTGAAATCAAACATTGAGAAGCCTCTAAAGGTCACTGTATACAGCAGCAAGACTCAGAGTGTTCGAGAGGTCAGCCTGGTGCCCTCTCTGAGTTGGGGAGGTCAAGGTCTCTTAGGGGTCAGCATCAGGTGAGTGCTGGACCAGAATTTGTGAATTGAAATAATATTCAGACTCCACAAACTTGATGCCCAGGGAACCGGTTTGTTAATATGATTTTGTGAGATACTTGAGGTCATTAGTAGTAAATTTCCAATAGAAGTATAAAACTCAATAGCCCAGCATTACAGTGAGCATGCACTTTGTGTAAGTAGAGTTTCAAAGTGTTGAGATCCCATTATTTTCTCTAAAGTTGCTTTTTGACAAGGCAAACACTAAACACAGTATTACACTTTTTTTGAAATTCCAAGTTCATTATTGTGTAGCACTGACTGAAACTCAAGCTCATTGTCCTGCATGCCCTTGTCGCAAACTAATAACGTCTTTTAGAAACAGAAAAGAGTACATTCAGATCGACTTATCTTTTGTATATATGCTTAAACCAAAATTTTCAATTTCCTCTGCATTGCAGATTCTGCTCATTTGAAGGTGCAAACGAAAATGTGTGGCATATCCTGGTAAGTTATCATTTTTTAAAGAAATTATTCAAAGCACATGCATAAGTATATCTTTACTGCAAGCTTGTCAAGACAAACATAAAGATAGTATAGT
This sequence comes from Ellobium chinense, assembly GCA_033807755.1. Lineage (NCBI taxonomy): Eukaryota > Metazoa > Mollusca > Gastropoda > Ellobiida > Ellobiidae > Ellobium > Ellobium chinense. The sequence continues at coordinate 339,327 of JAWQUT010000470.1, forward strand.
TAGCCTGACTGAGATAAGGTGGAGTTGACATATTTCCTATCAGAACATGCCCAACCTGCAGGCTAGTAGAGGATTGCATTTGTACATAGCATGCCATCCCTTTTTTCAATCAGAATATGTAATTTCTGAGCTATGTCAGCCTCTTGAATTCACTTACGAAAGTTGCTGGCCTTCTTGAGTTCGACCTTTGCCCCAAACCATCATCATAGACTCCAGAGAGTATGGTGCAGTTCTTAAATCACTCATTAATTTAAATCTTAACTCAAAGCATACTGGCAGTGGGAACTGTTCAATGGGCAATATTCTCAGGCACTCCGGCCAGGAACTTGGAAAATGATTAGGGCCAGGATTAAAAAAGGGAAGACACACATGAGAGATTTTCTGGATAATGATATTGTTTAGGGACTGTTGCAAGTTTGCACTTTCTTCCTCAGTCTTAGCCCTTACCCTGTCCCTAACCCAGAATCAAGCTTTAGATAGAATTGTGTTGGAACATTGCTTACGAAATTTACTGAAGTTCTGGGTTCAGCTAAATTTTAATGCAGTGCTGTGTGCAAAAATGCAACTCTCTATTTCCAGTAAGCTCAAAGGTTGGTAATAAAATTTATGCAGTAATTTCGTCACGTAAGATCATAGAAAATTTGAGTATTTGCACATGAAACATGTAATCTAATTCAATATGTTTTCCATTCCAAACAGGAAGTTCAGCCCAATTCACCAGCAGATCTTGCAGGGCTCAAATCTGACACAGACTTTGTCATTGGGGCTGACTCTGTGCTACATGAGGTAGGTACCATTTATTTTTGAAGTTTCATTACTTCCGTTGGTCAGAGTTCATGGGATAAATGTTGTACCATACTTTGTTGCCTGCTTTCAGGACATCTTTTCTTCTTATCAGAATTTTGCTGTTCAGGCAAAGCAAGTCCTTCAAAGAATTTGATGGTTACTAATTATTTTAAGAGAGCAATAATGAAAATTTTGAAACATTTTCAATGTTGAACTCAGTTGAATTGAGACTTGTATGTTAATTATTGTATCCGAAAAGTTTGCTATCAGCTGCTGCCATTCCATGCTCTCAGTTCACTCTCCCGGACATTTTAATCATACAAATATGTTGTAGTCTGATGATGTACTGAGATCATTTTGTTTTCTGACCCATCTAATTGTCATTAAATCCTTGACTTATTTCTTCTGTCATTTGTTAGTCTGAGGATCTCTTCACACTGATTGAGTCTCATGAGGGCAAGGCTCTGAAACTCTATGTCTACAACACAGAAACTGACTCCTGCAGAGAAGTCACCATCACACCCAATGGGGCTTGGGGTGGACAAGGAAGGTACGGCTCATTGTTTCAAGATCATCCCATCTGTGCTTTCATCTTGTTTTTCATTTTGTTAACATGAAAATTACGGGATGGAAAGGAAAAGTAGAGAGTATATAGCATCATATGTTTTTCTTTCATTCTGTTATGCTGCCTTCAGCTATCATAAACTTTTAATCTTGGCTGCTTTTTTTTTTTTTTCCTTCAAGCCCATAATTTAGGGCAGTCTGATGATAGGTTATTTGGTATTAGAAAATATGTTTAATAAAAATTTGCGCTCCAATTCTGTTGTATTATTTGCAAACACAGCTTTAGCACTTTAGACTTTCATTTTTTTATATCACTCAAGTGGTAGTAGAGAGGTGACTATAAGTTGCATATTTTCTATTTATTAGTAAACTGATTAAACCTCATAATCGCGAAGATCGCAGTCTTGATTTCCTCACAAGGCAGTGCCATTTCAAAGCTCCAAGTGCCTTGCTCTTTATCTCTGTATTAATTTTACCTCACAATGTGGACTTTTCAAGCCAATCATCTGGAATTTATGATAATACTTTTTTCACTGTGGAGCAAAATATCTTGCACGCAGCTGAACTGAGTCATGACTATCTTTTTTAACAAAATCAAGTTATGATATTGAAGTTTAGTGTGTGTACTTTCATTCAGTGGAATGTTTTAACCCAGCATTATTCTTACCCAAAATGTAGTTTTTCAAATGGCAAAATCAGCTGAGAAATTGTTATTGAAGAACAATTTTTCACTGTAAAAGTAATGTATTTTGTTTTATGAGAACTCATAATCAGTTAGATCTCGTTCATCCCGCCATTCCCTAAAGTCAACAGTTTTGTGTACAGAAATGATCTCCCCATTTTTCAGACAAATAAAAATTCCGTATTGGATGGCCTGTGTTATCTTCAGTGCTTGATATTTCAGATCTTAGTCCAACAATATTATCTTCATTTTGATTAGCTGCAAACCAAATATAATGTATGTTGTTTAAAAATTTAGATGTCAATAAATTGTTCTGTGCTACCTCGTGATGATGTCTGGAATGTGACCTCAGTCATATGATCTGTAATATATTGTGACTTTTCTCTTCTCTAACACAGTTTGGGTTGCAACATTGGCTATGGTTACCTACACCGAATCCCTAAACGCCAGTTTCCATCAAACAAATCAAAGCCCATCAACAATGTTGTCATGCCGTCGGCACCGCCTCCCTCTCCACCTCGGGATGGCTTCTCAGATGTAAGTTTGTGCTATCTTGTCCCATGTAACCTTTGATACTCTAGGTTTAAAAATATAGTTAATATTCATGACAAGCAATTTTTTTATACTCAGCTGTTGTGGAACTGTGTTTCCACAACTGTCCGGAATATTTTGAAGTTCACATCCTTCAGGTATGTGAAGTTGACTTTGCTTTAAAACAAGTGTGTAAAAAAAATCACCTATCCAAGAGTTGTCTCTTGAAGGTAAGAGATCTGAAGGAAAAAGGCTTGTTTTTTTATCCTTAAGGTGCACTGAGCCTAAGTATTTATGATATTTGAAAAGTTTATCATCAGCCTATGCCATCCCAAAAAATTAAAACTTAGGAAATTACTAGAACATATGCTTGAAGTGGATCAAAGAGCCTGGATTTACCTCATCAAATGTATAGTTGTAGCCCATCAGTGTTTTATTTCTCCCAACAGGTTCCTCTGAGTAGCTCACCCCCATCAAACCTGGTGGCTGGAATGGAACATATGTCCCTGAATACAGGTGAGAGTTGAAAGCTCAATCAAGCAAAGTCCTCAGCATCAGGCATGACTTCAGAAACTTTGTACAGTAGTAGATCATGAGCGACTGCATGGACTTACCTTCATTAGGCATTTGTTATTGGCCGTCATTGAAGGCCTTCATCGGACATTAACTCTTTCTATACCATACACCGATATATCTGTGGGCGAGTCGTCGCCATTTTGACCATACACCGATGTATCGGTGTTTGTAAGTGGCCTTACAAACTGTTTCGTCTTCGTATGGCTTTTATATTCGTGTGCTCATGACTTTTGCCTTCAAAGTGATATAAACATCATACCCTTTTGTCATCTTTGGGCCTTGCATTCACTCTTGAAATGGCCTAGTGTACATTTTTTTCCTATAGACCAAATATTATAGTGGTCATTACCCCATATGGCATGTGGTATAGAAAGAGTTTAGTTCACACATCCTTTGTTTTACTGTCTAATACGTGGTGCCTAAAAGTACCTACAAATGCCTCAGAGGAAGTTTGGATAAATCTTCAGACTACATGTCGATGAAAAGTATGGATCCTTTTTCTTACCAATAAATGCCTCCCACCTACCTTCATTGTGAAGACTGTGGGTAACTTAGGTTCCCACATATGGACCAGAAAGTGGCATAATAAGTGCTACTTGTTTATTTGTGTTATGTAAAACAAAACCAGTGGTCTTAATATGTTGCTAGGGAGAAACTTGGAGAAGACGTAAAGTATCAGTGCTCAGGGATTTCATGTTCTGGAGATATTTTAAAATGGGGGAAAAAAAAAAAGTGCATAGTACTGATACTGATGGAATTCTTTCAGCATGATGCTTCACGATTGTTTTACTCTCTAATCTGAAATCTAAACTCACCCACAGACTTAACAACTGCACAAACTTGGAAAAAAAAATATCTGGAGTAAGAATTTGTGAGGTGTGGCTGTTTGAACAAGAATATGGGATTAAAAGTCACATGTCTGTGTTTGAGATCATGAACAAGAACATGCAGAATTAGAATTAACACACTGGTGTGATTGAAGTAACGAAACTTGCAGATGCAAGTGAGAGGAAAACAGTCTTGGATCTATCTTAGAAATATTTCTGAACAGCTTCAAGCCGTAACAGTCTGGAAATGTGTTTGACATGTGACATTGTGCAAAACTGTCAGACAGAAGAAACAAAATTAACTTCGACTGCAATAGGGTTTATAATGTTGAAACTTTTGTATGTATACATGTGGCTCTCCTGTGAATTTTTAGCATATACAGAATGTGCCCTTTTTTTACATTTCATCAATGATATGTGGAAAAATCTGGTGTGGATAGAGTTGGTGTGAAATTTCTATCCCATAATTTAATCTTAAAACCTGAAAGGCACAGTATGGATGTAAGTGTGCTGATGTGATTTAAAGTCTTAAACAAACAATAAAACCAGTCTGTTTTCTTCTCTAATCCCAGGCACCCCCACAATTCCAGTCATTCCCCCTCACTCAGTTCCTTCAACACAAGCCCAGGCTACAGGACTGCCTGCATCAGGTGAGATCTTAGTACCATATAGTTCTGTGATTATGCCAGATTGGTTGAAATGGTAACAAAGAAAACTGCCATGGTTTTTGTTTAACAATTTTGGACTTTTGTCTAGAATGGGTGGTCAGTCAATAAATTTGTCTTTCTTTATGCTTTTGAGCTAAATGTTTCTCCTGACTCCATAGATTCGTGCTAGTTTGTAATTAGATGTCTAAGATCTTGATATCAAGAACACAGAGCATTTCACAACCTAATAAAAAAAATATCCTTCAGAAATTTTCTCTCACCAGGGAGTTCGAAAGGAAAACAAAATAGTTGGCTTTCACATGCTATGCATAATCTTTTGCATCTGTATACTGGCATTCTTCTCCTTTCATGAGCTTGGTGTTAGCAAAGTGTTTATGTTTTAGAATGATTTCTCTGTGATTGAAACCTTTCTTTCTCTGAAATTTATAATTTATGCCTTGTTCCTTACATCACAGGTGTTCCCCCTCCAGCTGGTCTCCCTAACCTGTCAAATCTCCCAGGGCTGACAACCCCTATCTCTTTACCGGGATTACCGCCAGTGTCATTACCTCCCCTGAATGCAGGGGGCGTACCAGGGACGCTTCCACCACTCACAGCAGGTATGTCTCAAGTTCCGTAATTATTGTTGTTTTTTTTGTAACCACAAGACAAGGTCAAATGAGGGACTGTCACACAGTGTCGTCATTCCCGTGTGCCTATTCATTCACATTGCTCAGTCCCATTTAGCCACTACACTGTCTCACTCCCTCAGTTCCCACTTAGCCACTACACTGTCTCACTTCCTCAGCTACTTCTCCATTAGCTGTTTGGTCATTTACTGTGTGAGAAAATCTCCTCCAGATGTTTCAAAGCTTAGAATAAGAAACTAATTTCTGTTTAAGTTCTGTCCTCTCCTGAACTAGAAATATCCATTCTTCTTTGTTTATTTACCCACTCTCTATGTCATAAGACAATTCTGTGGAACTTGCTCTGTCAGTAACAAAGATGCAACTTTTACATTTTTACATTACAAAAACTCTTCATACAGGCGACACCACTTTGTCACAAATGGAAAAAGTTGGAATAAACAGAAGTTTCAGTATCCCATGATGTTTTATAGAGAAAACAGCAGTTGGTGATATTGAAACTTCTTGTGGTTAGGCAAAAGCTGGTATTAAGCACATTGCACAAGACACATTTTTTGCGCTGTAGTATTAGTAGAGATCATTCCTAATTTCTTGATTGATTCGTTCAAAGCAGATAAATCTGGTTTCATTCAAATGACAGTTTACAGTAAATAAGAAATAAAAGTATTCAGAGTGGACTCAGTGATTTAAAAAAATGTTCTTCCATTGTCTTGGAGTGGACAGCCCATGTCTTTCTTTCTTTTCTTTTACCCTATATTTCATGTGAGTGAAGATAAATGTTTCCACCTTCCACAGGCATGCCACAGCTGCCTGTCTCCCTGCCAGCCCCTGCACCTCTTCCCAACTTCACATTGCCCAGCAGCCTCCCTGCTGGCTTCAACCCAACCCTTGGGGGTGTAACAGCCATCAATGCAACAGCTGCTGCGGCATCTATACCCAAAAATATCACTACAACAGCGGTGGGCAACAGTCTGCCAGGAGCCGAGAACAACACAGGGGCTGGTCAGTCTGCCGAGGGAGTAAACCAACAGCAGCAGCAACAACATGGGGTGACAAACGGTGTTTCACAAACAGTCAACCCTGTTTCATCGTAGTGTTAAACGTAGGATGTATTTATTTGTTCCGTATCCAATTTGTCATGTGCACTGAAGGAGAGAATGTGAATGACTCATTATCAGTGTTTCCATCAGCAGCCAAATCCCTGTATTTGAATTTTCACAAGGCATAAACACTAAGCATAAAACTGTTGACTGATTGTAATAATCTGATGACCAGGCTTTCCACAGACTGGAATGTCATAAACTGTTGGTGTTTTCAAGTCTTGAAAGTACTGGGAATCAACATAAATCAACTGCCAGCTGTCCTAGAAAAAAAGTCATGAAAAGTTCCCTGGAATTGCCCAGAGTATAGCAGTTTATAGTAAAAGCTAATTATATGGGTTTATGTCCGCAGGCAGTTGAGCAAGGGATTATAGGATATGCAGTATGCACATTATCATAATCAACAGCACTCGGGTTTGCTGTATAATAACAGAAGCTATCAAGAAGAGTGTACAGTTAAGGATTTTGCAGTGTGTTAAATTATGTCTTTTTTGGGGGGGTCTAAACAAAAATAAAATGTGAAAACTCCTGATGCTTTGTCATCATTAGTCAGCTTACCCCTACGTGTTCTTAGAACATGCTACCCTTGACAGCATAGAAATACCACATTGTTGGTCTTGTGGTTTGACACAGAAACCACTGAAAGAAAAAGTCATTGATGTGCCCGTGAGTGGATCTTGTCACTTGTAGATATAGGACAAGGATGTAAGGATAAATATAAATATGGTAGGAATAGAGGATGTAGATCTTAATATGCTGCCCTTTTAAGGAAAAAGATTACGTATGTCAGATTAGATCAGATTCATTGTTTGGCACATTTGTATAGAGTTTATTTTCTCTTACTTTTCATCTCGGTTATTCTGTAATAGTTTTTATTGCATCCGAGATAACCCGTGATAAATTAATAAAGAGAGGAGCAGAAATGGTTTGTCTCTCATGTGAAATTGTGATTTTGGCCCACATGATCTTTTTTCATTAATGGGCAGCATGTGAGATTGACTTTGTCTTGTCTGGATCTTGCAGGACAAGAAATTGGGGTTTGGAATAAGGAGAAACATAAGAACTTGGGTTAATGGTTAAGCTAGGTTAAGATGCCAGCATTATAAGCAGCCAATCAAGAATGAATGCGGTGTACTATTGGTCTATGCCAGTAATGGAAAGTGATGTCTTGACCACGGAGCTACTAAAATAATCAGCTGGAATGTCAAGTTTTACACCTAGAGATTCAGAAGTGGCAAAGGCTAGTCATTGAGAATGACATACAAGGGACCTCATTATTCAGTATTTCTCATTATTTCAGGACACGTGAAAGTTGAGACCACAGAAACATCTGGTTTTCAGTGTTTCGTGCTGCTGTCTAAGATTTCAGTCTGCAAATGAGAATTCTTGCTAAGTGAATTTTATTTTGGCTGTCATCTTCTCACAATTCATGAGTAGTAACTAAGAAGTAGGTACAATTTTCCCCTGCATTGCTCCATCTCAATGTTAAAGTGATATATATCACTAGGTGTACATATTATCTCTAGTAGAACATATATGGGCGAGCTTCTGATTTTATATTCATTTGAAGGAAGAAATTGTAAATATTCACATTGACTGGAGTAACTCATAATCTCAGCTTGTCTCTGTTGCCAGGAGATACAATTTTTAAGAGATGCAAAGCAGATGACTAGCCCAGGTACTCACCAAAGCTTCTTAATGCATAAATTTGTTTTGTTTCCTACTGACATTTTTTTTTTTTTTTTGGTTTGTTTCTGTCTCAGAAGCTACAGTCTAATTTGAACCTTTCAATTGGCATTAGATGTTATGAAATCCAGGAACTTGTCTTGAGTTTGTGAATGGCATCATTGAGACATATATGGGAGACCAGTGGCATTGTAGATTCAGTTCTTTAACATAATCCTCGTGAGCGGTTTGGGCAGTGAAGCCTATTAATAAGGACACAGGTGTAACAGTAAGGCATTTTGATTATCCATAATATCAGTGTGTTTCCCCCCTCTTTTTTGTCATTGTTCACACCTCTTCATTATGGGATTGGAAGCTTTAAAAGTCTGGTTATTTCAGTATGATATACAGTCGAACACGCTTAAACCGTAATCACTGGGCCCGCGTATATGATTTCGTCTTAGCGCTATTTCGGTTTAGATGTTCCAGTGCAAAATCAAGGGAGGTAACCACCATCGCGGACTTTCTGAAATTGGTCTCGGCAGGCCAATATGGTGGAGAGAGTGGAATTGGGAATTCCGTACTTGCGACAAATTTCACTTTTCGACAGCTTCTTCTCATCAACTTCATTGATAAGGTTTAACTTGAATACCAATGAGTACGCGTGCTTTCTTTTCGACATTTTTCGGCAGTTCAGTGGCTCACGTGTAATCAATATCAAGGTCAGGAATGAAGAGAGGTTTTATCTGATGAGCATGAGTGTTATCAATGTTACGAACCTCCCGCGGCCCTTCATTCAGCATATACTGTATTTATTTCATCTCGCCCACATCATGACCAATCGTTGTTGACCAGCCGCCTCACTCCTCTTTTTGGTCGCAAGCGAGCGAAGAGAGCTAAGAGATTTGGGGGGGGGGGGGGAGCGTTATTAGACACTAAGCTGTTGCGCCGCAGGGCCCACCCGCTCTCCTTAGACCTACTCCTCACGTGGCTATTTCTTTTCGCCGGACAAAGACAGCGAAATGTAACAGTCTCGGTGTTGATGCAGACCTGATAATGGGATGAGCGGGCTGACTGAGAGATCGGGGATTTCGGTTCAGCCGTGTTACTGCATCTTGCGGTTTCGGTTCATCGCTTCTTCTGTTACTTGCGTAAAGAGGGAGATAAGTCGGGGATTTATTTTTCTTTCAGCTTAGCCGTGGTTTCGGTTCAGCTGTGTTCGGTTTAAGTGTGTTTGACTGTAATTGCTTTCCCCACATACAAGTTTCTGCATGAATAGGGTTGTTTGAAAGCAGATGTGTGGGCCAAAATGATCTATATATACTGGTTAACAATCTGAGCTGTTCCATGATAAATCAACACCTCTTGCATGTAGCAGCTCCTGTACAAGACCTGCAAGCAAATGAAGCATAAGAATAAATGTTACATTACATGTTCCTCTCATGTCTCTGTATCCCAGTTTGGGAACAGTGGGGCATGGCATTAACAGAAAGATTTTGAAAGTCCCATCCCTCCCATTGTGATTGAGCCCCTCTGCACACCAACCAATCATGTGATTGTTTCTAGTATTTGAATTGGTCCCCGCTTTGGAGCAAGCATAGGGATAATATTCTTGTTGTGAACTGTTGATGTGACTACAGAAACCTCTTAAAAGTTGGTCTGTTAGTTGGTGGGGAAACAGAATTACTGCTGACTGATTATCACAATATAAGATTTAAAATCCTAGATCAAATCATGAGTGTTTCTCCTAAGTTGGCCACAGGATGTTTCACAGCATTCATTCAGCCCTTACTTGATTATTCTCTCGTTTGCTCGTTACTTATAGTTTTAATTCCAGTTGAGTCATCTCTCTGGGTCACCTTGCCTACATGAGCCGCCTTCTGCCAGTGCTCAAATTTAGAATTTATCAAAATATGTTGTTACTCAATCAAAGTTCCCTCCCATTCCTTCCAGTAATATCATTGCAAGTAGTAAGGAGTGAAGGAGAGCTCGTACCAACTTCACACTCATAGGAAATGTATGTTCAAATAACTCTTTACTGAGTTCCGAACCAGAGAACAGAACATGTATGGAACTGTGTAGAGTGCAGTGATGTTGTCCCACAAACTAGTGACAAGTAAGGAAACATGGATAAGATGGAGGAAATTATTCTTTGTCACAGGGTGTACATATTCTGGAATGTTGAATTTTACAGACTTGAATTCCTCATTGCAAAGCTCTGACCTCGCACTCTATGTACTGATTTTAAATTTTAGAATATATTTTGAGCCTGTGCTCCAAAATTCAACTTAATGAGATTCTTTGGTATTCTTCCAGGCTGTCAGAAATGATTTTAGCCAATGGTTTGGCTGGGAATGCGAGATTTGTTCTTGTTCAGAGTTTACCTGTGATGGTTTGCAAGCATTGTGTAAATATGAAAGTAATGTGTTTGCTAAACTTGAATGAAAGACTTGACCTTTTGTTATTTTATTTAAGGTGTAGTTCTGGTATTTAAAATTTTTCATCCTTTCTTGTTGCTTCTCTGTTATGCAATACTGTGGTTTTGATTCTGGCTCAGTAAATTTTGAAAACTTGGGGTTTTTTGTTGTTGTTTTTTTTTTTTTTAATTTTTGAGAATGTTGTGGATAAATGCATATATGTTTATGATGCTCCTTCATGGGAGTGTCATAAACTGGGATGAATGTGCCTTGAAAGAGATGCAGTGACTGCTAGAAATTTGCTAATGAAAAGAAATAGTACACAGTTGAATGATAAGATATGAAAACCACATTACTGAGTAGCTGAGCTGAGTGTTAGTGCCAAATTGACAGAGGTAGAGATGCAGTGTTTAATGTCACCGACCCATTAAACTCTTGTTATTCGAGTAAAAATGCATCGGATGATTCTCAGGCCAGTGAGATAAAATTTTCTGGAAGTATTCTTAGAGCTAGTCAGATGGCACTAGCTAGACCTTTCTTGTTCTGATACTCTGTTTTAGATATATCAGAGCTGAGTAAAAACATCAAATGACAGTTTAGATGTTCAAATGTAGATTAGGAACCCCTTCATATTGTGTAATCATCTTTGTGTGCAGCGAGAATTCTCATGTATTATATCCAGCAGTATACATTTCATCTTCATTTCAGTGGCTTCACTTGATATTTTCTGTTTTCAGTGTTAAGTTATTATGATGATAGTAGTGAAAACTCGTGTCTCATTTTGGGCTGCAAGTTTTAAAAGACTACCAACTTTCCATGAATTACTGAGAGAGTTAACGACATTATTAAGTCTTACACAGCTGATTATGTTTCTATCTTTTGTAGAATTTCTGCTGACCAAAATGCTATTTAACATTGTTTATATCACTGAAATTTTTCATCTTCACCAAATTTCTTCTGTGCAATGACTAAACATTGTCTTATTTAACCAAATTACAGTGTTTTGTCACTGCATGGCACATCTGTCTTAGCCATTTTCAACAACTTTGAAATAGTTTTAAGAATTAATGAAGAGTCCTTTCTTATAACTAACATGATCAAAGGTGAGAAAATGTTGTATGAAAACAGTGAAAACTTGGCACAAGAGAAAAACATTTAAGTGTGATCCAGGATGTATGGCATAGATCACTGCTGTTGTAATAGTGACATTGATAAGAAGCTGTGCCTCGGATGCTGAGAAAGTTATGTGCGAGCTACAACAGTGACTGAGACTAAAGTGTAAAATAAAGTGTATGCATTATTATTATTAAATTACACAATCTCACTATGTCTATCAGTGTGATGTGCCCAGTATAAACTCAAAAGGGTTCTACTTTGCGTAATAAATAACAGCATATGTCATTTGTTGTACCATAAACATACCATGTGCTAGGTTTAGTGATATACAAGATATATAACCCAGCAGTAGTAAAGAGCAGAGAGAAAATGTGTTTGACAGTCATTGAATGTTTTACAGCAATTCTATAGAAGTATTAGAAGCTGTCTGATTTAGCTTTGTTAAATGTCGGCTATGGCAGGGTGACCCTGTTTGCTGACTGCATTCTCTTAGAGCTTTACAATTTACAATTACATGATGGTTGTGACCCCACAGCTTTGTTTTTTTTTTGTTTTTTTTGCTCAGAAAATATTCTGTTTTTAGGCAGAAATATGAGTATTAGAGTTATACTGATTGCATAAATAAATAGAATCTGTCACATTGGATTGGAATTTGTGGAGGACAGTGTTTTGTTCAGTATAGTTTGGAGTAAAATCACAATGTTCTTATGTCTAAAGTAGTAAAAAGAATGATGTGGGTGAACATGATGTATATTTTGTATGAGCAGCATTATGAAGGATGATTGAGGGCGTAGGCCCGTCCATAAATCATGTGTTAACCCCCTTGGCTATGTCATGTTTTTAAAGAACAGACTGTAATATCCTGGAACTCTTCCCATCTCGTGCTGCCCGTAACCCTAAACCAAGTGCTCGATGGGAGAGTTCTAAAATATTGCCTGTAGAGGTAATCATGTATGTCTAGGTCAGTGCTAGTGAAGGGTTACCAAACTTGTATGTACATTTTGGGAATAGATGTGCACTGCCGATCATACAATATCACAACCTGAACCTGAACTGAATGTTTGATTGGTCGTGTGTTGGTTTGTTTGCTGCTTGTTAAAGACTTGTTCTTTTGGCTGGGAAGTGTGGTGACTTTAAGATTTTTTTTTTTCCCTTCCTGGGAGGGCAGAATTTTAGCTGTTCTATTTCTTAGCCTAGGCACATATTTGTTGTGGACAATGATGAAATTTGCACACACAGTACTTTAGTTGGTAGGCAGGCTGTATGGCATTAAGATTTAAGCTAATATTCATTACTACCAACAGGCATGAGCTTTAAAAATATTTTGGAGAGATCTTCCTGAGTGGGCTGTGATCAGTTGAAAAACACATTTAGCAAAAAAAAACCTGGTTAGTTACAGGGAAGGCTCTCACATCTTCTCTTGTTTCATATTTTTCATTTTGACCTTTCGGTTAAAGATGTATCTGTTTGTCATGTTTTATATTTCATAGGCACCTATCTCAACTTACATTACATTTCTAACATTTAGAGATGGAGAGTCAAACCACTTCTTTGCAAGATTAAAATATTGCACCTTTTCATAATGTGATTTCCTTTATTGAGGGGGTAAAATATTTTTTAATCTGTACTGGCTCAGTTAGAGATTTCTTTTACATTTTACATGCTGTATGTGGATATGAAAGTATTGGAATGTTTCTGATCATGACAAAAGCAAGATATGATTATGTTCAGGTTCAATAAAGTTTTCTCTTGAAGCAAACATGGACTCCTTCATTTGTATTTCAGCTATGCTGTTGGTTTTGGGTCATCTGTTATGCGGCTGGGACAGAAAAGATTGTTAATCATTGTTGTCGAAGTATGGCAAAGGTAGCCAGCCAGTTTAGCTTTATTACAGATGACAGGACAGAAGAACTTGTATGACAATCATAAATGTAAATTTCATCACCATGACAGTGCTCTCAAGAACCCTCCCACTCTTGCTATGTTATTCTCTCCCAACATCAAACAGTTCTGCAAAAGGCATGTTTAACAATAAAATTTAGTGTTTTTGACCATGACAAACGTCAAATACAGGATGTTTCAGAAAATTGAAAATAGTTACTGATTCTAATTATCTTGTATAAGCGTGTGGGTAAAGATATAGCAAAGTGATAGCTATAGCTTGAAAGGCAGATAAACTGAATGTTATAATCTTTACAAGAAATTTTATTACTATATTTCCACTTCATGTAAATCAAGAAAGAATGGCAAGTCCAGATTCCAAATGCTGCATTGGCCAGCTGTGCAGCAGCACTCACACCATCTAGAGACATATTTTGTTTGCCAACGAGGAATAACCCACGCTCAGAGGTCAGTCTGTGTGGAATCCAGTATGTGCAGAAACCCTATGCCTAAAACTTGTCATGAGATGAAAGACAATAAGTACTTTATTGCTCATTTTCCACAAGACAATTGACGTTCTGACATGGAGCTTTAAACAGCACCTTCAGTGATTGGTACAATAAAAAGGGCTGGATGAAAAGCAAAAATCCAACTTTGGTTTTCCAAGTCTAATCTTTGTGTTCCTACCGTTGTTCAATATCAGACACAAGCCCCTGACTATTGGTAACAAATTTTTGTGATGTCCTATATACTGTAAATTTATTCTATAAGATTTTTAAAATCATGTCTGGCATCTGGCCTTAATTGTGTAAGACAAAAAATAATAGATACAAAGCAGTCTTCATCAGCTTTAAATATAATTCTTTATTTTAATTATTTAAACCTTTCTCCCAATCATACATCCATCTTCAATCACCCAAAGTTGAACAAAGGCCCGAGGGCTGAAAAAATTTCACTCAGGTAAAAAAATTCCACACTTTCACTCATTTGAACACCTTAATCTTTCTCTCACATTTATTCATCAATGCTGAGCAACATACAAACACATTCCCTCACAACCACAGACATTAAGCACAAACTAGGAATTTATATAAAACATGAAACTACCATCATTACAAAAATTGTATCTGCAATAAGTTGCAGAACTTATAAGAACAAGAAGTATTATGTATACATTGTTCACCAGGTTGTCTCTTTATAAAAAGTATATACGCACAGTGAGTAAAAAACGCTGCTTTAACAAAAATATTGTATAGTGGGCAGGAAGGCTGATAAACGGTTCGTATGTTTTTACGTGAGTAGCAATGTGCCATTCTCAACTATAAGTCCTAAACCTTCTAGAAACAACTCGTGTCTCAAACCTAAATTTCGCTCTTGTTGCTGCACTAAAAAGATGTCATGACCAGGTTTTTCATTCTTGCAGACCATTCCAAACTGGTGGTGAAGAGTTCTGGGCCAATGACAATGGAGAAAGTCATTTCATTTTCGATAATGGTTGACTAAGAATATTTGCTATTGATTTCCTGTTTTGCCTCAAGGACTGGATTCCAGTTTTACCCAGGGTTCTGTTGTTGTTTTGCATCTGCTTGCATTATATTAATTACAGTGTGACATTAAACACTTAGGAATTACAGTTCAAAATTTCACATTGCAACTCTTTGTCACCAAATAGGAATTCTTCTGACTGTTGATCAAAGGACAACATACGAAACTGCTCAAGTCTATCATTACTTGTCAGATTTCTTCACAAGTTGACAAACTGAAAGTCTCAGTACCAAGAAGCTAATGGTGCCCTGAGACCGTTCATCATCTCCTGATTCTTCTCAAACTTGCAATGGTTTTTACTTAAGGCTGTTTCGTACACTGCCTTTGCAGTCTGGCATATGAAAGTATATCAAGTTTCACAAACAGGAGGAATTTCTTTGAATGGCATGAAATTCTGCTCTTGCCACAATGTAACACACCAGTAGCATCAGTGTGTTTGTGCATCAACAGAAATTTGATATACTTCCATATACCACATCCCATTAAATACCGGTATATATACTTGTGACTCAGCTTGTCAAAGGAAGTCTTGTGTCCATACTGGCCAATATATAAGCTGTATCTTTAAATACTTGAACAGTCTTATTATGAAAAACTCTAGATACTGTTAACAGGTTCATATTAAACATTTTTTCCTTTATCCATTGACTGATTAAGCTCAACCATCACCCTTGGAGATATGGAATGTTTCAGAACCGTGCAAGTTGTTAATAAAAGGATTTGTGTAATATATTGTACAAAAGTATTTAATGGGTAGATAAAAAAATGCCTCTTGAAAAGAAAAGTTCATATGGCTGGATTTTCCTTCTTAATTCAAATTTCTTGAACTCAACGTAAGAAACATATTTCACTCACTTTTTTGTTTTTTTGTTTTTTTGTCTCTATTAAGTGGCGATGGCAATTTCAGCTTTCATCAACCAGTAAGGACAATGATTTACTTCGCAAAGCTGCTTCACATGTGATGTTATGGATATGATAGCCAGTGTAAAAGCAACTGTGATTGTAAATGTTGCTTTGCTGCCTCACAAAAGGTAGGATGTAGATGTGATGGTCGTTCAATGCTCACATCGTACCTCTGCTCATCTGATATCATATTTGTGATGAGATCTCATGGCTCACCCACTGAATACTTCGTGCAGCTCGGTGATACATGTATTGGTAATGATATGGAAACACAGTCACATGTCAGAGTGAAACCAGGTTATTTTGAGCAAACACAGTCAACTCTACTTATGTCAGACACACCTAAAACACTACTTTGACTTCTTCACAACATTTTTTAGATAAGTCATGGTTGTTTTGTCAAATAGAAATCACTAGATAACTGCGACTTCTTTTAACAGCAATATTATCAACAGTCTTGAGAAATCATAATTAAGTGGTATTGAATCTGAAGTTTAGAAAAAGAACAAGAAAGAACAGAGACAGTAGTAAATGCCAGGTCTAGGATCCTCTTGAAATCCATGTTGATTTTCCTATATATTATCTAATATGATGTGCTCTATTATCTTGTGAAGTTCCAGGAGATATTAGGGAGGCACGTTCAGGATTCGGCAACTAGAGGGAAAACAATCGTTATCATAATGAATTTACTCTTCAAAAAGAGAAGAAAAAAAAAGGTTCAAAATAACCTGTTTTCATCTCTCATCTGACCACAAAACAGAGAAAGAAAAAAAACAGCACAACAAAACAAGTGAAAACAACCAGTGTGAGTATTTGGCTAGCCTCGCTAGCACTTGCCATTGTAACAGTCAAGGTTGGTACTGTAAAAGGGCGAAGGCGTGGCAGGCTGGAGCTGTGCAAATATTCTGTAAATAGTTGTTATATTAATCATGACTTTTTGCACTTTATCAGTGATGTTTCATTTTATACTTCAGAAAAATGGTTTGAATTGCGTAAATAGAAGTGAGGTTTTGCCAAAACCTTGAGTCTAATGTCACTGAATTTTTGTTCATAGCAATGATGATCAAATGCAGGAATGAGCAATGCCACTCAGCTCAGATGGTATAGTGATGAGTAACTAGTGATTAACAAACCAGTGTTATTCTGGCATGTCATCAGAGTAACTATCTCTCATCGTCATTTAAAATGAGGCTTCACTCACTGCTTAACAAAATCATTATACTGGTATGAAATGAAAGCTTAAGTTTGTGTTCACTTTCATTAACTGAGAAAGGTTACAATTCAGGATTATTCTGGCCTGAAATATAGGTGTTCAAGTAACATGGGATCACCTCCATGCAACGGAAAATATTCTGAGAAAATCGTAACTTAAAAACAATATTTCATGATAAAGTCCTCTATTCTGATTCACAGAAACTTGAATTGATCTACTGTTACTTGGCATTTATGCAGAAAATCAAAAATTTTGTAAACAGGAACAATTTTGCTCTTGATTTCTGCCACAAACAAACATCCAATACTGGATGGACACTATCACCCTCACAGTCTCATATCTGAGTTTATACCAAGATAAGACTCATTTTGCCTGACTGCAAGACACCATCTGTCAAATAAAGAAGATAAGATCACGGAGAATAAATTAAGACTGCCCACTTGACCTAAGCCGGCTTACAACATGCATTCAGGACCAAGTATACCACAAACAGCACAAACCAAGAGCAACGTAATACGCAGAAAGTAACCTCTCCATGTACAAAACTAGGATAAGTTTTCGAGATGCCTGATGAAAAAGTTCAATACAAGATTGCTTACAGCAGGCATTGGACTAAGACCAAAACTTTGTCATCATGCTATGAATGACTTAAGCAAGATTTTGGCAAACCCTCATGTGTCTAAGCCAATGATAGGAAGGAATGCTGTTTGGCATAGGTAATGCATTCACCAGTGTAAAAAGATGGTAACATGGTGCATAAATAGGCTACCTGATCTTACACCTCGCTCATTGTATACATGGCCAATTTCAATAGTTGAACACAAGTTGGTGTGTGCACATAACACTGCTGAGTGAAAATATTCACCATAACCAACTGCTTTTAAGAATTCTTGAAGATTAGGGCATATGAAGAACCACTTTGGATTTCTAACTCTCATAGCATGTCTTCAGGTAGGAATCACTCATAAATCATTTAAGCTCCATTTTCTAACTCCTCGTACTCATTTGGCATGTCCATTTTGAAATCCTCTAACCCTAACCCAAACCCCCAATCCTAATGAACAACTGTAAGTCTTTCTTCTCAGGTGTCTGTATGATGTAAATGGTAGCAATTCTAGTATATTTTCTTTCTTTCCTTCTTTCTTTCTTTCTTTCTTTCTTTCTTTCTTTTTAGTGTGCGTACTGAATTATGCTACTTGCCCAGAGCCTAAAGTAAAAAAATACTGAATTTTGAATCGTTTCGTTTTTGCCTTAAACACCACCAGAAAATTTAAAATTGTCTGTGTCATTTTCACACTTCTAAGAAAATTCAAAAAAAAAAAAAAAAAATCAAGTCTGTTTCACTGCAACAGCAATTTTGGCAGGAAAGTATTGGCGCATTTAAACTTCTTAACATGTCATCATGCGCATTGATTGCATAAACAACATGATACTTTTACTAAACAATGATCAAAACAGGACTTGGGCCATTTGTTTTTAAACACAGTGATAAATGTATGTGTGCTTCCTGAATCCACTCCTCTTCCACAATTTTCATACCACATTGACACGCACAGATAAATGAAAATGACACACATCCTCTAGACCCTGACAATGATACAAAAAGGGGACACTGAAAAAGCCAACAAAAGGAATACAAGAGCTGCCAATCACATCACCAGTGAAAGAACGAGTGCCAGAACTCTGCTGATTCCTTTGTTGTGAAGCTGAGTGTCCATCAAGGATGCCAGTCCAGCACTCATATGATCCTCCATGTGGAGAGGTCATCCTGCCCTGTTTGCACTCCTCATCTTTCCAGTGGTCTACATGCATCTTTCAAATTATGCTTCAAAACTTGTACAAACTTAGATTTACTACCTTTTAGCATAGTTGTGCATATGAAGAATGGTTTTGGCTATTGTGCTGCAAATATCTTTCATATGTGACACAGCCAGGCAAGAAGAAACTTGTATCCTTTCAGACCAATCCAAGCTACATCTTTACACTCATAGTGGTCACCTAGCTAGTCTCAGCCTTTTATCTTTTCCTGTGTGAGCAGCAGCCATCATGTCTGTCAGAGAGTTCATCACATATACCTGTCAAGTTTCTTAGATAAGTACTTACATAGTGCCAAATTTACTGTAGTAATATATTAGGATTTACAGGTAAGTCATACATTTTACAAGAAGTAGATCAAATAATCAACTCATCAATGCGTTAAAAAATTTATATTGCTGAATTCTAAATTCTTGACTTTGAAAACAAAAATGTTACCTACTCAATTCTGTATGTAGGCTAAAGCAGTGGCTAGAAGACACAAACATAAGCTTCATGTTACCCAGCTGTGTCACCTATGTTTCAAAACATATTGAGAATCAGGGAAGAGAAATTAAACACAGTTGAACTGAAAATCAGTCATATTCTGAGAGATGAGAGTGACAACTGAACATCTGTAATAATATCTGATGTTACTCTTAACAGCAAAGACCATGGAAAACAAACATTATTGTACCAGATTATCATAGAAAATTCAGCAACCAATGATCAGAATCCTCTGATTTGGGGAAATATTAGCCTGCATCCCACTCTCTGATGAGCTTACTACTGTACAATAGCAAACAAAGGACTCCTAAACTTGTACCATGTGACAGTAGAAGTTTTGAAGGCCACGATGCTAGTTTCATATATAAGAGACTTTTCAACACTACTCTGAAAGCAAACAGTTATAGACTGAAATTTCCCCAAGATATGAGCATTTGCAAAACAAGATTCACTGCCCCTTACCAACAATGTATGGATCTAATCATCAGATAATCATCATCTCAGTTTATAAGTGCCTGATGTCCATTTGGTATAATCTCAGGACTCCCTTAGGTGTGTTTGAACAGGGTATGGGTTAGACACAAGATTAGGGAGGAGATATGGGGAATCCTTGTCAATGCTTTTGAATGATGGACTTAACCCTGCTGAGGTTTAGACTGAAGCACTCAGTGAGTGAGGCTATGATCAACCCATCAAACAAAAACACTGAAAATGATTTCTTTTCTCATTTAGTAACATAGCAAAACGCACTACATATTATAGATCTAGGTAATGTTAGCTCCTCACATTTTTCAGTACCATAAGTCTGCTTTGTCACCCATGAATTCTGCTTTGTCACCCATGAATACTGCGTTACTTTGCATTTTTGTTGTACTGTACCGATACCGGATTAGTCTAGGAGTGATGGAAAGTTATAGACACATTTTATGGATATACATGCTGGGCTCCTGATAACATATTATTGCAACCACAGCAGAAAAAAATTAATTTCATGGCTAAAATCAGCAAAAGTAGCGCCAAAGTTGTGGAAAATGTCAAAATTTGCAAAATCATGGAGACAGATTCAATAAAAATGTTTTGGATGCAGGCAATTTCTCTTGACTACTTGAATGTAGCATGTTTGGTGAGTTGTATTCTAGATACGAATAAAATTTTACATAGTTTACTGACATAGAATGTGGAATCACTGTCAGCATTTCATGTCTTGGTTAAGTCAGATATTTCACACTAAAATTACCCTGCTAAGATGAGAAATTCTCTAATGACTCTCGCAATGACTTTCTCTTCCCTAACCTTACTCCTAGATTTAACAACGGTACACCTTGGGAGAGTCCCAGTATTATATAGCAAACTAAACATACAAACCTTGTAAACTGAAGTGACAAAATATAAAACACATACCCATATCTGACATCTAAGAAATCAGTTGGTGTAAGAGATTCTGATGCATTGTCTCATAAACTATCTGAAAAAAGTTAACGTTCACATTCCAGAAAAGAAATTTTGTAATGACAAAATAAATATGACTCGTTAAAACTTTAAAAAGCAATTTTTGGCATGATGTGAAAGTTCATTCATCCTTGGTCTGAAGGTTTCCATACAACATTTAACTTACTCTGATGATTTAGCAAAAGTAATTTGATATGGTAAGATCCCTGAGTAGACTGTACATTAACAACCCATACATTCACACTGCTTTTACAGTCCATTCCACTTATTTGCAATCCTCATGGTTGCACCTTTCACTTAATCCAACATTTTTCACAAACTAAAATGCCATTTTTCTGTATAGATATTAGTGGATCACCTCAATTCCTTTTAACTGCCACTCTTTCCATGCTGCCAAGGAGTTGCAATTAGGCAGTGTTAACTGTCCAACCTTTACCACTTGTTCTTTGCTATTACCTGTGTGATAACGTTTATCTTATTAACATGTGATACCCCCCTCCCCACCCCCTCAAAGCAGTGGCCTAGTCCCAAATAACTCACTTTTGGAAAATCTAAAAAAGTTTTCCACCTACCTAAACAAGACAAGTCGACATGCATTTTGTCTTTCTTTCCCAGTTCTGTTTTCCAATCACAAAATTTTAATGTGATTACCAATAACTCATCTCAGTCATTCACACTTTCCAGTCTCACTCACAGACCATGGCAAAACAGGTTGTTTGTCCTGGTTGACTGATCTAGAAAGGTGAAAATACTGCACTGAGAACAAGCATCTTCATGTGTCACTTAATGAAGTTGTAACTGCCCATACAGGGCATGTGTTAAATGTCCACACATCACATGCGTCATTTTGTCTAAAGAATACACCAATGACAACAGGTGATCTCCCCCATTTTAAGTTTACTATCCGAAGAAATTAAAAGAATTGAGCTTTCTTTCTTGCCCAGTACTTATCTACTGATATTACTTTTTCTTTCATCTAAAAAAAGTTGCAGTTTTGCAGAATTTGTGGTAAACCGTAATGTGACTAAATGGAGTCATCTGTAACTTCAATAGAGATTTTGTTATTCGCTGTGACAATCTACACACTTTAATAAGGGAATTTTTTAAAAAATGAATCCTGAATAAAATTTAAATTTTCAGTCAATCCCATCCCAAACTCCCACTCTCTCTGTCTTATCCCAGCAAAACAATAAACAGTCTGCAGATTATGAGCCATTTCCATGTCATCTTGCCCTTTATAACAGCATATCTCTCCCATATGTGAGAATACAGAGTTTCAAGGCTTTACTTGAGAACAGCATGAATGAAGTTTCTGTGACTAGTATGCCCATCCTACTGGCACCCATTGTTCCTCCTTCTCCAGTTTGGCAGCTACTGTCAGCAGTTCTGTGGTGGCAGTGTGAAGGTCGTCGTTAATGATAACCATGTCAAACAGGTGAGAGTAGCGCTCCTCCATCTTGGATGACATTTCAACAATGTCTTTTAACTCTTCAGGCTGCAAGAAGGAATTACAGTCTTTTTACATATAGAAAAAGAAAAGAAAAGATGACTTTATTTACCCCGTAGGGAAATTGTTTTACAACGTTATACAATGTTATACATCCCATTCAAAATACACACACATTAAAATACACATCATACATCTAAATACATAATATTACAAATGAATTACATAGCAAAGTCACTGCTGGTCACCAGCGGTGCAGCGTCCTTGTCTCTCCAGCTCTAAAGCCAGGTACTCATTTACACCTCAGTCGAGTGAGGAAATGGAATTTGAGTGTCTTTCCCAAGGACACTACAATGTAAACCGCCCAGCTCATGAGTCAAACACATAAACCTCAGAGTTGAAAGTCCTCAGTTTCTGAGTACGACTTACAAACTGCAGGGCCACACTGCCACCTGGGCAGATGTGAACAACTGTAAACTTTATTTTAGATTTCAGAGATATACAGTGTCACTGGCACAGGGCATAAATCTGAGCCCAAGATGAAACACAGAGATCAAGACATATAAAGGATGCTTATAATGATGATGTCATTGCAAGGGGTAGCACTGCCAATTTTCATAAATATGACAAATATACTCATAACTGAAATGAATAAATGGGTAATTCTTCTGATTTTAGTTTATTTTTGACTGGGGATCATATTTATACAATATTCCCCAAACTAGCATTCAGTTTCTGTGACAGGAAATAGCAATGTGAGTCAAGATACTAACATTATTTATTCATTTTCAAACTCATAACTGCTGCACAGAAGTAGCGGGGTCTTGCACCATTGTTTCTACTTTCACTTCTCTGTTGTACAGCCCATATCATATCATATCATTCCATTCCTCCTCATTGGGATAGTTATTAATTATACTGATATCATTCATAAGTCTTGTAATCAGACAAAGCCCCCCACCCCAGTTTCTCATTAATTTTACCTCAGCGGACCAGGTCACAAATTTTAACAACTCCATAAGAATATACAATGCTCATCATTTTACAGGGGGTGAATTCTAGCATACTGATGACAACTTTCTCTGTCCATATCCGCATAGTTATTTAAATCAACATTCTCATGCATTCAAAGGGACCCATACTGCCAAAAATTAGGTTATTTACAGTGCCTATCCTCTTCATGTTTTGGCACTGAGTGAGTCAATTCTTTCCTTCAATGCTTTGAAATTATTGGCCAACATTTAAACATTAAAACAATGACCCGACACTTACCGAGAGTGGAGGTGTGGCCTCTGTTGACGTTGCCCTTGCATGTTTCTCTAGACGAGTGTATGTCATTCGATCTAAGCTTG
The DNA here is from genome assembly GCA_033807755.1 of Ellobium chinense. Lineage (NCBI taxonomy): Eukaryota > Metazoa > Mollusca > Gastropoda > Ellobiida > Ellobiidae > Ellobium > Ellobium chinense. Next base: position 362,976 of record JAWQUT010000470.1, read on the forward strand.
GGGCTTTGATGAAGATGATATAAGGCCGCAGTTCTGCTGTGCGGATGAATTTCAATGCCTGAGGAAATTGGAGTAATTTGTTCTGATGTGTCAGAGCAGGGAATGGCACTGAATGATAGAGAGGTATAAAGAAAGAATGGATGAATGAATGGATGCACAGACAGAGGAGCAGGTTGATGAGTTGCTGATGGATGGATGGATGGATGGATGGATGGATGGATGGATCGATGGATGGGTGGATGGATGGATGGATGGATGGATGAATGGGATGGGATAGGATGGAATGGATGGATGGATGGATGGATGGATGGATGGATGGATGGATGGATGGATGCATGGACGAACAGACTGACAGACGGATGGAAGGATGGATTAACTGGTACCAGACAGACAGAAGGACACACAGATGGACACAGAGTGACAGACCTGAGTATGTGGGGCAAGTAGACAGACCTTGCCCTGCTGTATCACAGATTTGATGGAGTCCAGACTGGTGCCATACAAGTTACCTTTGTACTCCCCATATTCTACAAATCTGATAAGAAGAAGAATTGCATAAACAATCACAATGGCAGCTCAGTCAGCTGATTTACTACTGACCATAGTACTATTAGAGGGACAGCAATGAAAATACAATTTAATATAATTCATACCAAATTATAATGAAAATATTTATGAAACTTAAGATTCATCACAGCTTATTACACACGCCAAACATATTGTTAGATGGTAAAGCTGCATTTTCACAAGCCAACAATGTATTCACTTAACCAACAGGGATCATTTCTTCATTTTCTCCCTGAGGGTTGTATCTGTGTAATTTCAGTTTCTGTGACAGGAAACAGCAATCTGAATCAAGTTACTAACATTATTTATTAATTTTCAAACTGCAGCAGTTTATATGAACATGCAGAGAATTAAAAACAAAAATTATGACTGCAGCAAAGAAGCAGTGGGGTCTTGCACCATTGTTGCTACTCTCACTTCCCATATCTTATCACTTCATTACTTCTCATTGGGATAGTTTTAAACTACAATGATATCATTCATAAGTCTTATAATGAGACAGTGCCTGCCAGAACAGTTTCTCACTAATTTTACCTGAGCAGGCCGGGTCACACATTTTAACAACTCCATAAGAATATACAATGCTGGTCATTTTACAGGGGGTGAATTCATACTGAAGACAACTTTCTCTGCCTATACCCTCCTAAAAAGTCAGCGTAAATAAAAAAAGGGTAAGACTTTCAGGCATCAAAATCATTCACACACATGGATGAAAGCAGGCCGTAAATAATAAACAACAACAAAATAAAAATGTTACTGTGAGTTCTATAGCACAGCACTTATGATGAATAAAGTGTTTAAAAAAAAAATATCGATCTTTTTCATCCATGATAGCTCCATCCATGCACACAAAGGGTTCAGGGTCCCAGGTGTGGGACCCAGGTCACAAGATGTGGAACTCTGTTGTACTTCAGTCACTCTCTGCCTACAGAACAAGCTCTCAAGACTTACTTTTGAGCAATAATCTGGTTTTCCATGTCTTCTCGACTGAGGAAGTTGTACTCCTTGCCGTCTTCCTCGTGGGGTCTCTTCTCACGACTTGTGTCTATGAAATATTTTAAAGGAAAAGATCACTCACTGTAATTGTATTTATTAGGTAGAAACATCAGTATCTGCTGAAAATAGGTTCAAAGACCATACATTTGGTACACCATCTTTTCATAGCTGCTTTAACATCAGAGTTCTGATATTTTAGTTAAACTTAAGGGGAGGTGGGGCCTTATTAAGAGTTATATTTATCAAAACATGTCTTCTATTAACACAGTAGAATAGCTAATACAACAGCTTATGCTTTCTCTCTCTCCATTTTCTGACACTGTCTTACTTTCAAACAATAGTTGTTTTATTAATAAAGCGTCATAATTTGGGGGTTTCACTTCCATTCCGTAAAGGGCTGCTAAGGCAACAAACTCAGTTTTCATAGTACCAGTCTCTACTGTGTGTCTGGTCATTATGTGTACGGGAACAGTATTTACTCACAAGGAACAACTTCCTCAAAATGCTGTGGATTACTGGCCTTGAGTCGGCGCTTCAGTTCATTGCGTCCAACACCAGGAGGACCTGACAGAAACAAAGAAGAAGAGGAATACACCCCTTAATATTAGGTTCATTGGAACTCAATCAACTTCCAATTAATCACCTGTTATTTAATCATTTAACCTCAACAGTTTTCAGGAAAAAGATTTTTTTCTTTAATATGATGCCACTTAATTTCAACAGTTGTTATTTCAGATAATTGCAAATTCTAAGTTATATACAACATATAAAGTAGTTTTAGAAGAAAAAACTTCACAAACAAATGTAATCATTCAAACTATGCGCCAAGTAAGATACCTGTAGCAGGTAACCTAGGTGTTATTAAGATTCTCCCTTAGAATCCAATAGATGAAAACTTTTCCACTTGTCACATCTTGTTGATTAACTCTCAGGCTACAAGAACAACCATCTAGATCAAAGACTCTTACAGTATTATACTGGTGCTGCACCTGCTTTTTCTAGTGACATTTTTTCCATCTCAACCCACCAGGTCAAAGGTTCTTATTACCCTACATGTGTCACAAAATATTAGTGAGTGACTTACCAATAAAGATGATAGGGCGGAATACTCTGAGTGGCTGCTTAGGACGGTAAAGTTCAACCTCTTCATAGGTGGGGATTTCATCTGTGTCAAAGTCTGAGAAAACTGTGAATATCAAACATGTCATCAAACAAATCCAAAGACATAAAACTAATCAGTAACTGAAGGCTCATAAAAAAATTCAAATTAAAAAATTAAGAATAATTAATAGAATTTCAAGAAATGAAAGGACTGAAAAAAACATTTAAATTTTAAACAAATCCAAAGACACAAAATACTCAGTAACACAAGGTTTGTACGAATGATTCAAAATAAAAATGAATACATTTTTTTCAAGAAATGGAAGGAGTGAAAAGAAGCATTTAAATTATATCCGTTTTCAAGTTCAAAGCAATATGGCACAGATCAATAGTTTTCATAAAGTACTATTCTAGCCCTAGACAAATACATTTATCTGACATGATACGGGGTTCCTCTTCATGTAACAGCACCAATTCTGAGAAAATAGTCACAGAATCATCTAATTTACCTCACCATTTCATCCAGTTATATATCATTCACTTATAAAATAAATATTTGTGTGCAAAAGTAATAATACCTTTTATTTCTTCTATAACTAGCAAAAAGTCAGTACTAGAAATCCCAACCACCTTTTGACAGCATATCTCTATAGCTAGTCTAGTGACATAAATCTTGTTCCAATAATCCTGAGATAAAGATCTTGGATCACAATAAGGACAGTGCAAATATTTTTTCTCCACTGCTGTAAGTAAATAAAACATGCCTTCATATGCTATAAATAGCTTGATTTACTCAAGAAGGGACTTAAGCCTGATCTTAGATAGCTGTAAGACAAATGTTTTCTCTCACCTCCACTCTGCACTATGTGATACATCGTCTTCCTCAGTCTCTTCTGCTTGGGTATCTTGGGACTGTATCGACATGGACTGATTGACCCTGAGGAGAAAAAATTAACTCTTGTACTCTAGCAAATTTACTCATACATTCAATCCAACTCCATCTGCTGAAGCAAAAGGCATGTAAATTTTACTGGCAAATGCCACAGATATAATAATATAGACAACAAGACATGAAGTGCATGACCACTTACACAGTGGTATGGTTACAGCATCTAGCAGCAAATGTGGCTGGGCTCATTTGCGTTGTTGAAATCACATCAGTGTACATGTTAACATTGTAGTAAAGTAATTACACCTGTACTGAGAACAAGGGGAAATCAAGCACTGAGCTGGCCCCAAAACAGATGCAGCTAAAACCAACTAAACATAATAGGGAGCAGAGCAGCACATGAAGCAAATGGGTGGGGGTGGGAGGGGAAAGTGTGGAGGCACACCGGTAGGTGGAGAATGTGTTTATTACCTAGATAAAAACGGCCATACTTGGGGAGTGAGGTGACAGTAGATCTTCAGAAGAAGATACCCCTGTCTAGCAAGTGTTTCAACCCTTTGACTTCCTGACAGTATATAGAGCCTGGGCCATACTGGGATTATGCTTCCCAAGTGTCCCTCTGTTGTTTACAAAATATTTTGTATTTGTATTTACAAGTTAAAGTATTAAGTGCTTTGTAAATAACAGCATGATATACAAATGGTGAAACAGAGCATAACTTATGTGTATATTATTGATAAACCAGCAATAACATAACTGTATGTCAGTGTCTTTCTTATTTAGGACCCAGTATAAAAGATGAATTTTACAAAGTCTTGCACATCATCCCCTAGCACCTTCCACTAGGCCCATCAGCACTTTGGCGCTGAACTGTGTGGAGTGAAGTGTACTTTTACATGGCGAGTCAAAGAAAGGTAATCTTGATTGTTTTGTTTTTTTTTCTTTTCAGCAATATCTTGCCTTTTTTTTCCTTTTATTTTCTTCCCTCCTTGCCTACTTTGGACACTATATGCATCTTTTGTATACTAATCTAAACTTGATCACATGCAAGATGAAATCACCATTCTTTGCAACAAACTCTTCTGACCCAAATTTTTTTTTTTATACTACTGCTTCCCATAATTCTCAAAATTCAGCAAACTTGAACAAGATGAGTGGCCAAGAAGAGTTGAGATATCCATGCTCGATTACAGCTTAACCCATTTACTTACTGGGTGGATGTTTTGCCTCTCTCAACTTCACTCTCCTCATGACTTCCACACTGAAATGAAAAGAGTTTGTAAATTTATATGATGCATAATTATCCTCATGGAGGGAGGGTTATACATGATCAATGCATATAGAAAAGAACAAAAATGAAAACTAGATTGATGAAACATATTTAAGAATGACACAACAGAAATCAAACACATGGTGCTTAATCATAATGTAAGTCAACATAATCTCCCAATCTCAAACTGAATACAAAAACAACAGTTGCAGTCTGTAAATATTTCTCACCCTCACCTCCCAAACCCCAGCATTTCCTGGAACACAGGAACCACCACAATGTATTTCAGACATATAGAAAGTGACAAATAATGGATGTGTTAATATAGAATGTGAGCAAGTGAGGATTAATTAAAGAGAAATGACAAACAAGGAAATGAGGTACAATACTGAAATGCATTCTGCCTGGATTTTAGTTTATCTTCAAAACTGAGCTTGTAACTTCATGCAAAATATTATACTTTTATTAAATCTTATGGTATGGCAGGGATATATATATATGGATTCAAACTAAGCTCTCCTGCTAATGTGGGGCATTTACACATCTAACACTTCCTGCTCAACATATTGGCGGAGGCAGCATGGCAATGTAGTTCTCAGAAACTGAAAACTGTCTAGTCTGGGTTTTGGGTTTGCTTCTGGGGTTGGATAGTTTGTGTTGTGGTGCCATTAGGAGAGCTACTTCATGCCCTATATTTCCACTTGATGTACATGTGAGTGAGTATCTAGCTTTCAGGCTATGTGGAGGAGGATGCTGCACTGCATGACTAACAATGACTTTATTATAAGTTTGGTTGGTAAGAATGTAACAGTAATTTTATGTGTCACGTGCACTGTTGTATGTGCATGTGTCATCATGAATAAAATGTAGCACATTGAATGGATGTGTAAAAACTATTGTCTTTGGGGCAAATAAAGGTGTATTATATCTTTCATACAACTGGGGAATGCAAGTGTCGTATAATGTACCTTGTGACAAAGTGGTTGTCAGTTTGCAAACTATACAATGAGATGGTCACAGCATATGACCAATGGAAACAACTAGGCTCAGTGTCACCGACAGAAGGACAGTAATACAAGAGATTAAGCAGTAAAACTTTTAATATGATTACATCAAAGATCCACCAGCGGCAATAATCAGACAACACAGAGCAATATTTAAACAATAAACTGTTGCTAAGACACACAGTAGCCACCTTTCTTGATAGTGTTTGCTGGGTATAATTCTGGCACTAGTTGGGGTGCTTGCTGCCGTGGGAGTGCTGAAGGAAATGTCCCCGATATGCCGGGCCTGCCACCAGGTGGGGTCGTCATCATTGACTATTTCCAGGATGTCGCCCATCTGTCAGACAGACACAAGGAATAATCTTAACAATGAAAGTACAGTGGAGCACAATTACACGTACACCTTGGGACTGACCAAAATTTTACTTATTTACAGAGGTACGTATTATTCATATATATACCCCAAGAGGAGAAAAATAATGATCAAAAATACTGTATTCAGTATCCGTTTTTACATACTAAGTGTGTCCATATTAAGTGTGCTGCACTGTTATTAAATCATAACACAACTGGAGAAGCTACCAACTTGTTTTTCACCAAAGAGCCTTAACAAAGAAGTAATAAAATTCTAAAAGCAAGGAAATGAAAAGACTCTGAAATTTGCAAGGCCCCTATTTTACTTATTGTAAGACCTTAGATGCAGTTTGTTTAACTTTTACATAACTCTGGCATTGGACATGCCAAAAGTCTGAGCAGGTGACTTTCCTCATACCTCTTCATGAATTTATACCCATTCCTTCCCTTCCCAAAGTCCACCCCAAGTATGATATGTATGTCAGTTCACACAAGATGCATTTGTAAGATTCCACCCACCTTAAAAGCCAGCCCAGCCTCTCTGCATGGTATATGTTCATCTGTGTCAGGGTCAAAAGAAAACAGACACCGCACTTTCATCTGCAAAAAACATAAAAAGCACATATTATCTGTGTAATCAAAGCTTACATAAGACTTAGAGAATGACACTTTTATACAATATCCAGGATTGCCACAGAACATTCAAAACTGTTGTTTTGTTACTTTTTCCATTTTTCCAAGTGGTCTCATATTTTCTCCATGACAATATAAAACATCACACAACAACTTCTGGTCACATGAATTCATACTATGTTCAATAAATCTAAAATTATGAACTACCAATCCAAATCTTTAAATGTCCTTGATTTTTCCAAGAGAGCTGACCTTTTTTGTCAATTCCAGGTACTTTCCAGTCTAATGGCAATTTTCCATGATTTGTTCATATTTTCCAGGTCTGTGGTAGTTTGCAGTTTTATTAGATCACAAAGCCAAGTGGCAATTTACATACAGAACGCAGTGATGCCCATTGCTGAGACCCACACCACTCAACTGGCAGCATCCCTTATTCTCAAGGCACCTACTTGCCACTCATTCACCCCACAGTATTCCATAACATCAACATCATTAACAGCGATCATTCTTCATTGAGCAGATCTTACAGCAGTTTCTGGGTATTCTGAAGTAGGAGCTATTACATAGACATACTAAGGAAAACTTGTACCATTATTTCTCTTCTTTGTCATCTGGGTAAAGATAGTTCCTAGTACTGTGTGCTGTGTGGTGATAAAATACACACTGTGATGCACAAGAGTAATATACTTGTGGTATGTTGCTTGGATATTTCTGTGGGTTTGTGTATACAAGTTGTAATGTTGCTGATCTATCCACTGATTTCATGGGACATTATTTTGTTGCCTCAGTGCAATAGCCTGGTAACTGAGTATCATTAAATTTCACAAGAGAGCAAATAAACTGCTCTGTTTTTCAAATAATGTCCGCACATGTACAAAACTGAGACTGCATGCATAAAGTAAATGTTACATGACATAATGCACACAAAAAATGAAATTAAGAAAAATATGCAGATACAGATACAGGCTTACTGCACTGAAGTAAAGTTTTGCTCTTTGTAAAACTGCTGAACATGACATAAACACTAACCTTTGTTTTCCGCCCTAAGTGTGTTTTCATGCAAGGCACTAGTTTCAGTGTGACAGAACCCGTCACTTCTGACTGAAAAACACATAAGATTGAACACAGCTGAAAACGCAGTTGGCTATGATGAAATCATCTACAGAAGAATCTCACAGTCTCAAATTCCAAGGATCAGCTTCAAAACTGGAAACCACCAGATAAATTGATACAAATATAAAGCCTGCACCTGGTGCTTTGCTATGAAACGCAGGATTGTGCGGTTCTCCTGTATTTATACAGAAGGTGGCCGATTAATTTTCCTCCTCTTCTACTTTCTTCCCCTACTGAATTAATGCAGAATTCATTAGCCATAGTACAAATTTTTTGAAACTGCATAAATCCCCTCTGGCTGGAAGAAATTATAGCAAAGACTGCTTGCCCATTGGTTAGCTCAATTTTTTTCAGATATTGATAGGGGCATACTAGATTCAAGTGTTAGCCATTAACAAGCATCTCTATCACTTACAGCTGGGACACCATAAACATAATTAAATGTTTCAAATTTTTGAATAAACAAATTTAAAAATGCATCTTCATTTTAGCAGTGTGCTTTTATGACCTGGTCTTTCTGCTATAGATTTCTATTACACATGTGCTGAGCACCCCAACCCATTATGGAACAGAAACCGTAATCTTGTGACAAAAATCTTACCAGCATCTCTACAATCTTATCCGGGTCCAACCCTTTGACTGGCTCCCCATTAATTTCATGGATTTCATCACCAGCATTCAGTAAACCTGATGGAACAAGAGAATTCATGTCATCACACTTATTCCACAACTGCTTAGGTCATATTTTTGATGATTTAAGTTGTTTATATTACAGTGGACTCTCCGAGATAAGACCCTCTCATTTACATTTCCTCTCTTTTAAGACCTTAACTCTCATGACATAATATGGATTTTTCTATAAGAAAGAACTCAGAATAGTGACTTTCTTTGAAATCTGCCATACAACCCATTCCTGATCTCTGTTCAATCTGCGACCCACCCACATGTTTTAAACACATGTAACTGTAATTTGTCGCCAGTCTGTCTCATGGCATAACACCAGCATGAGCCGCCTGAGACTTGTTGATTCAGTGCACGATTGATAGGCTAGGCTAGGCGGGCTCTGTCCATTCCATATGAATAGGTTGGCAGGAATGTTACTTCCACTACTCGAATATGATTAGACACAGGAAATGATATCGCCTAAAGTAAACCAATGAAATTCTACACAGACCTTGTGGTATTTCTGTTTTTTTCCCATGGTGTCTTTAGCACCCATATGGTCATTCATATATTTGAATACTGTCATCAATTATCAGGCCATAATTTTTATCGAGACCTTGATTACATACATTAACTCAGATCTGCGACGATGAGCAACCGAAGAGAAAGGCATTCATGTTAGAGAAGCAAGTCAGCATTGTAAAGAGGTGCAGGGCCTGAGAGATTGTTGCAGAGGCATTACATGTGGGTGTATGCAAAGATAAAAATAAGTAAATTACATTTTTTTTTACGGCATTAGTAGCTACTAAAATTGGTGATCAGCCTCTGCTTATACTAGTGTGAACCTCTCAGTTAAGACTCCCTCTCAGTTAAGACTCCCTCTCAGTTAAGACTCCCTCTCAGTTAAGACCTTTTTCATGGACATTTACAAAGGTTTTATTTCGGAGGCTCCATGGTACTATGATCTTCCATTTATCCTCTTTTTCCTACCAAGATAAATGTAGAGGTTTGACTTATTACAGTATATCCCAATATAATGTTATGAGCTAAACCTCAACTTCCTCACTGTTTTGCTTTGAGCAACAGACTGAGAGCGCTAAATTTCTCAAAGCCTCAAAATATGACTTAGGGAAATGTGGAATGAGTATTATGATCTGTTATATTCATATAAATTTTGAGAAACAGCTCAATACTGTTAAATGAACACAATAAAACCCATGTTACAATATATCATCATCTTTTCCACAAAGAAGCACTTACACAGTGAAAATGTGCAATGTTAACATATAGTTTACTTGTGTGTGAAATCTTCTACATAGGTACACTAACTGACACAGAATGTTTATGAGCACTGCACTGCTGTAAATTAAAAGCCGGCAAGAAGACTCCAGAGAAACACCAAACTGAAATCTTTTAAATGTCTTTTGTTTGTTTTCTTTCTCAAATTCACTTAATCATATCAATTCATTTTAGTCTTCATCTTAAAATGAGAACAGAGCTCTATTAAAAACATATTTGCAGCTGTCTCAGTCTTACAAAATCTGAAATTCTTCAGAAATTATCATTTGTTTTGAAGATGTAGCACACTGGGTTTAAATTTATGTTGGCATACTGTAATGTTCTTGTTTATTTATTTAGAGCCAGTTTACACTAACCTTCTTGTGATGCTTCTGACCTATGATACTTAAGACCAGGAAATCTTGACCACCAGGAATTAATGGGTGAATATGAAGTCTTTCTATACTTTACTGTGGTATCAAACCCTGATGAATATGCATCGTCCTCTCAACAATTTGAAATACTGGATGTTTACTCACCACTTCTGTGTGCTGCCCCTCCATGCAAGACTCTAGCAATCTCAACACAACCTGTACGTTCATTGAGGTAGATTGTGGCACCCTGTGACATAATATTTGTGAGTAAATAAGTCAAATTAGTTTTATGTACAAGCATGGTAAGCAAACACAATAGACTACAGGGACTTTACAAGCACTTAAGTAGGATTTTGTCACAAAGACAATAAAAAATATCCCAAAATAGTAAATCAATATTGCATCAACAGAGGGTAGAAGATCATGGCTAAGGTAACTCAAAATGGCAACCGCCTTACAATCTCTGCCAAACAAGAGGCAAAAGTGGGAACTGGAATAAAATGTTCTCTGAAAATGATGGCCCCCGCCAAGGCCACATCCTTTGGTAGCTTGTATCAGTGAAAGTATTAATGAACTTTGTATCAGTAAAGTATTAATGAACTTTGTATCAGTCAAAGTATTAATGATCTGAATGCAACCAACTCCTTTTTTTAACCTCGTTCCACATGTGGAATGAACCCTCCAGGCATGTGGATATACTGCCTGCCTGCTCTGTACACTTCTATCAGCTTCCTCCCACATGGATAAAACCCATGTCCAAAGTTACACTGAGTTTGCTGTGAGGCAGCCAAAGGTAAAACCATTAAATACTTGCCAAGGGTTCGTTGGTTTTGATAAGTCTAACAATCTTGATAATAGTTTCATCCTCCCCTGTCCCGAAAGGTACTGGATCTATGCGTGGCTCGTAGTCTTCACATGCTATCTTGTCATGACTAAACAGCAGAGCCTGGGGGAGGAAAGAATACATCAGTGAGGCTAACTGTGTAACCCATGGCATTTATCAAGGGGTTTCAAGCACCTCTGGAGTTATTCTGCATAGTACATGAAAGCAACAGAAGAAAAAGGATTGAAGGAATGAGCAGCAATGGAGTTGGGCAATTCTGGTACCATGGTGGAAGCAAAATATCTTTCAAAGAGCCTGAAACATCTTTTTTGTTGACGTAGGGGATTAAGCATGCTTTCATGTAAAAGAAAAATGACTGTTTGCTTAAACTGTTAACATATGTGGCCAAGCACTGAGGTGGCCATGTTTGCAGTGATGTAGATAAAAGAAGACTGTGTCCCACACACAATGTTTGTGCCCCTTGCATGCACAAATTCCCCTCTCTTTCAGCTTGAGCCCCACATGCCTCGTGGGCAAAGGCATATTGCCTCTCTGAGATAGACAATTTTCAATACATCCATCAAATGTAGCAGACAAAGTACGTCATAAAGTCAATGGTTAAGAAACAGCACCAAACAGGGTTGCCAGCAGCTGACGAAAAAATTATCTGAAAATTTTGCGTCGGCCCGATATCCTCGCGAATTTATGCTATCATATATGCCCACTTTCCCCTTGTATTTGAAGTATCGGCAATCTCCAATAGGAAAAAAATATCGGATTTCCGATAATTATCGGCGAAACGGCAACCCTGACCAAAGCTTGAGATTGGCTTGTTTTTCTTATATTGTCTGGTGCAGTGTTTTTCGCTCTAGAAAAACTCATTTAAATCAGACAGATGAACTGCCTAACTTGTGCTGATTTATTATTGCCATAGAACTAAAAAAATCTTCTGTGACCCTCTATGTGCTCCCCGCTAAGTGACCCATTAAAAGTTCCCCTTTGTTATGTCAGCTGCATTCAAAGTGACATAGCAAATCTGAGATTTCACACATAAGCATCAATAAAATTAGTCTGTATTATCAAAAAAATACATCTATAGGAAAGGAAACACTGTGGCTATGACAAAAGAAGACAGAGTATGGACCAAACTGAACAGCATCAGAGATCAGAAACATGGACTGAAAAATGGACAGATATCCCAAAGGAATCTGACAGATACAAAAATAAATGCACAGACTGACATATGACATACCTGCATATGCGGTTTTGACAAGATCCCTAACAGTTCTCGAACTTTAGGGTCTTCAATTCTGTATCTAATTTCACAATAGACCTGTACAAGAGAAAATGGTAATTAATATTCAGCTCAGACATCAAAGTCAACAATATATACAACAACGAACGACCAAGGGCATGGACACAAGAGAGTAGGAAAGCACGGAATTGGTCAGCAATAAGCAATACCCAAAAAACATAGAATGGTGTGCTCTGCCCAACTGCTATATCTCAGGAGCATGGAAAAGGCTGCAAGTAAAGGAGTTATGATTATTCAGAAACTTTTATATGGAAATATAACATTTTGATCCAATTAGAAACTACATGGGTATCTCATATAATCTAGGAATTGTCTATCCATAAACACCCGCATGATGCTATGATGCTTTGACTACCCATGCAGGGCCCAGATTTTTAAAATTTTAACTGTTGCACACATTAATCTCAACATACTTTCTATATATGTTCTTTTATGTGTTCAATCCATACATCACTCATGTTTAGCCCATGAACAAATTCCAGTGGACCCACCTATATAGTGAGAATTACATATCTAGTGCAAGAACATCCTTTCTTGAAAAACAAGACAACTGAAAAGTTATGGTTGAGTGTAATAGGGTAACTACAGAATGCAGAATTGGTACTGTCCCTTGTGTAATTTCTGAGATGAAAAGGAAACCACAACAAAACCCTCACATGGGGTTCAGACTTTCAGGCAACTGGGTAGATCAGTCAGAAATGCAGAGAGCTGATGAAAGAAGCAGAATCACTGGTGCTCCTTTGTTTCATCTAGGCTTAGCAAGGAGATGGATGGACTCAAACTTACGCCACAAGCACAAGACTGTATTTACTTCAGCTGAGGACCCCTTCCCATAAACCATCACTTGAGGTAGGGATGGGAAGAGAAGAGGGCTCACCCTAATTTCTCTTCTTATCTTCAGTCTTTATCCCTCATTTATCCTTCTTTCTCAGCTGACCACCCCTTCAACTCTTGCCCCCCTCCCTGCCTGCCCCCCCCTCCCTCCACACTTCCAACAATCTTCCAACAGGGAAGCTGTGGAGGAGCTAGTTATGATCCTGGGCAGGTGATAAGTTTTGATTCATTCTGTGCCACTCCATACCCTCACACTCCATTTTACAAGAGATGACTTTCGTGGAACAGTCCAGCTAGATCCTGTAAAGTTTCAAGAATGGTCTCTCCTTTACATCTCATTTATTGACAGCTTTCCAGAGTGAGACAAAATATAAATATTTTGGTCTTAACTCATCTAATTATAAATGAAAAACATGATTTTGAGATACAGTGACTTGCTTGCCTCATTTTCAAAGGTTAGTATCACACCTCTCCCATCACCAAATCCTGAGGCCAGTTTATTCTACAAACAAGTGTGAATGACAAACAAATTTAAAAAAAAAACAGTAAACATAAATTAAAAATCTGAGTGTGGAGAAAGGGAATACTTACATCTGCTGCCTGGGATACTGCAAAGTTTGCTGCTGGCTTTTTGCTGCCTGTTTGAGCTCGAAATTGGCGGTATATCTGTAGGGATAGCATGGGAAAGGAATTAGATTATTTTTTAAGAGGTGAATGCAAAGCGAGAGTGGGGAAGAAGTCTAATGGATGGACAGATATCTGGAGACAAGGACAGCAATCAGGCAGGAGGGCCATGAGATCAATGATGCACCATTAGTTTTTTTATCTACAGACATTGAGAGGTGAAGCAACAGGTTGCTGAACTGGCAGACACATTTACAGTCAGGCAAATATGTGGAAAGAGAAGAGAATAGATGGATGGATGGATGGATGGATGGATGGATGGATGGATGGATGGATGGATGAATTGATGGATGAATTGATGGATGAATTGATGGATGGATGGATGGATGGATGGATGGATGGATGGATGGATGGATGGATGAATTGATGGATGAATTGATGGATGAATTGATGGATGGATGGATGGATGGATGGATGGATGGATGGAAGGATGGATGGATGGATGGATGGACAGACACTCAGAGAGCAGATGCACAGAACTGGCTGCCAGACTGACAAACAAAAACACATGTACACAGATAAATATTTATGCAGGAAAGATAGTCTGACAGACAGTTGGAGAGATAATCAAACTGAACTGACACACAAATGGAAACCCAGACAGATAGATGATCAAATATATATTTAGACAGTCAATAAAAGGCAAACAAGACAGACAGGCAGACACACTCATAAACAAACAGACAAGCAGGGAGATGTGCCAGGCAGAAATATAGCAAGCCAGACGAACAGATAAGCAAACAATGATGGAAAGTGTTTGGACTGGAGGATGATAAAAATAACAATTATATTTATTTACTAATCCTCACTGTGCTTCAAAAATGGCAGAAGTTATTTTTCATGTCTGAAAACTGAGAAAACGTGGAGGAAACCTATTAATGGTAAAGCAAAGAGAGCTGGTATGTATTTCTTTGCAACTACAATTTTGGTGGTAAAATATTGGTACATTCTATTTTTAACTCATCAACTTATCCATTTTCAGACCCCAGTGATGACATGTGACTCTCAATAGTGTAGACTGGTGGAAAGGTAAGGAGGGCGGAGACAAGGCGGGATGACTTCCTCCATGTGCCAGTAAACCCCGGTAACAGTAAACGATACCACACAGACCGAATAAAGTGCAGTTCTTGGTGAGGTGAAGAAAGGCATTGGCTCTCATGAGTTTGCTGAACCTTCAAACGATATTCACTAGAAAAGGACGGCGCCCTCCCTGGGGCTATCGATTTTGAAGTTTATATGCTTACTACTCCCTTCTTCGTCTCGTTGTTCAGCACAGCAAGGGACACCACTTCAGTAATTCCCTAGCAATGGTTCAGCTCAGTCATTTCTCACCGTTCCACAGTAAGGTCAGTATTGGGTTACTTATTAATGCAGTCAACTTTCCATTAATGTTTTGAATATGATGTAGGATGAGGAAGAAGAGAGAAACTTCCAATAATGCCAAGACTAAAAAAAATAAAACAAAAAAGCCATAAGAATGATCTTGTTAAGCCAGTGTTCATTACCCTGAGTATCAGGTGAAGATTTCTGTTGCGTAAAAATCTTCGTAGATAGTGAATCTCCGGCTCCTTGCTGGGTAGCCTGGACTCAAGGGTCGGGAGGGCAACCAACAGTTTCTGGGCATCTGGAGAGGAATAAAAAGGTGCATTATTGTTAGCACTCATCAAAGCACTTAATGGTATCTGCATTTCAATCAATATGTGTTAGGATAACTCCATATGCCTTTTCACATAAGTGGCAGTTAAAACAGACCTGTAACTTCTAGAGTAAGGTGCATTCCTCATGGCTTATATCATTTATTAGTTTTGTTCATTTATCATGGAGGTAGTGTGACCATGTGGCTTGGGGATAGTTAAAAGATTGTCAGGTCTTGGGTTTGTGGGTTCAATTCCTACACAGGATGAATTACATTGTAGTGTTCGTGGGAAAGACAATTCATTTCCATTGCCCTACTGAATTTGCTTATGAATGATCGTCTAGCTTTCAAGCTGGGAGGAATCAGGGTACTGCTCTGCAGTGACAATCAGTGACAGTGTTATATATTTGGTTTGTGATACTGTACTGGTATTATATATGTTTTTTATGTGCACTGATGTATGTTTGTATTATCAAGGTTGAAATGTGGAATACTGCATGGCATTGTAAAGCATAATTTCTGCTGGATGTATATTTTTGTTTTCTTTCTGTAACAAACATACCTTTAAACAGTGTGAGACAATGAAGAAGAGGAAAGATGGGAAAAGCATAAAGATGTTAGGAAAATGATGACATAGGGAATAAGAAGTGGTAAGAGAAGGAACAGTGTTCTGGCTGCATTACTGAGTTATGAGAAGAGCCCATTAAAAATAGTTAAATGGGACAGAGAGCAGAAGTGCTTTTCAACTGCCACTGGAGCAGGAAGCAAGGCAGACATTGGGATGTCATGTCACTAGCTTAACCACTCATCAAACATGGAGCTTGAGATAAAACATTGATCCCCCGTGGGTTGATGAGCGGTCATTAAAAAGTGACATTATCCTCAGGAGCTCAAATATTTTGAAATTTTGATATCATCTTACAAGTATTATCCCTCCAGTGGTAGGAATGTGCCTGGTATTTGTAAATGATAATGAAAAGTGTAAGCAACTAGTTCAAATAATAGGAAGTTTAAACCTGTGTAAGAATTTTTAATAGAACTATTACATGTAAGAATACATGTCACAGTAAAATTAAATTGCACTGTGACTTTTATCAGCTCTGAACCTTCTTAAAAGGTACAGTCTTGTTAGAATCCTTAAACCAGTTAAAACTTCTTATTTAGACGCTTCATATATCCTTTTTGGAATTGCTCACATTTTGACTAAGGGTAAGCAGATGTAAAGTATGCCAGTTATGCCTTTAAAGGCCAGAATCAGACATCAAGCTCTTACCTCTGGCCAGTAAGTAAATCATGAGAGATGCCCACCTGCCACTGTAAGGTAATCGTTAGAATTCAGCCCACAGTTCATTCTGTGTTGGCAGAACAAAATTTTTAGTAGGGAGTGATTTTCAATTTTCTAATCCATATTTCTAATTCCTGCTGTTTGTGGAAACTCAATCCTGCTGTTTGTGGAAACTCTTTCCTGCTGTTTGTGGAAATTTAATGCTGCTGTTTGCGGAAACTCAATCCTGCTGTTTGTGAAAACTCAATCTTGCTGTTTGTGGAAAACCCAATCTTGCTGTTTGTGGAAACTCAATCCTGCTGTTTGTGGAAACTCAATCCTGCTGTTTGTGGAAACTCAATCCTGCTGTTTGTGGAAACTCTTTCCTGCTGTTTGTGGAAACTCAATCCTGCTGTTTGTGGAAACTCTTTCCTGCTGATTGTGGAAACTCAATCCTGCTGTTTGTGGAAACTCTTTCCTGCTGATTGTGGAAACGCATTCCTGCTGTTTGTGGAGACTCAATCCTGCTGTTTGTGGAGACTCAATCCTGCTGTCTGTGGAGACTCAATACAGCAATATTCCCCACTTGTTTGTTTGTCTAATTGCAGCTGTGTGTTCCTCCTCACTGTTTGTGGTGCAAAAACTGACTTTATTCAGCCTGACTTGCATTCTGGCTCACAAATTAGTGAGTGCTCATGGTCTTTATCACTTATGATGAAAACACAAATCCTTATGCATGTTTTTTATTTGATTGATGTGAGCATGTTGACATGAGCTAAAGGGAATGTGTACTGTTGTGTGAATGTGTGATTATGTTTGTAAGTCTCTTTTTCTTCCTGTCATATTTATATTATATAGCCTTAGAGAAGAACTTTACAAATTAAAAAATCTGGCATATTGTAGTCTTTATATTCGGAACTGTTCACCTACTAGATTTATATCTTTGTTGTTATATATCGAATTGTTTTAAAGTTGACTGGTAGGCAGTTTACAATATGTATAATAATATTCTTCTGTTATTGAAGATGATGATGATAGTGATGGTTTAGTAGTCCCTGTTTTTGCCTGTCGAGCTTTTTTAGATTTGATGAACATCTTGGTGACACATGTGGTAAAGGAATATTGGCCAGCACGACAAATATGAGGCAAGAGATGGATGGATGGATGGATGGATGGATGGATGGATGGATGGATGGATGGATGGATGGACAGATGGATGGATAATAGATGGATAGTAGTAGATGACAGTAGGTAGATGGATGATGTTGTGTAGCACATAATGAATGAATCATAGTATGAAACAAAGATCTATACCAATAATATGTGATGAGCAAAATCTGTGGACTTATGTCGTGATATTGTGGATAAAAAGAATAACTGTTAAATTTATCAACAAAATGAATTCCATTCATGAGGGAGCATGAACAAAAATGTAGTTTTTAAAGAAGTTGCAATTATTAAGTGAAAATAAAACATAAAATAGCTGACTCTTATGTGGGAAAAATGTGATTATGCATACGTTATGATTGCATAGATTGCAATTAAGCGGACCTGTGGTAATACATTAAGAGATGCATTTATGTCAAGCCTCTTATCTCTTCCATGTGAGAAAAAAAAAAGCATTACAGCATGGAAAACTCTGTGTGTGTGATCGATGTTATGACATTTCTACAGCATGCTCATATTGGATTAACCTTTGCAATACCGCAATAAAGATATGGCATCAAACTGAGTCATTAAGCTTTAGTTTCTTCACACAAAAATGAGCCTCATATTTGAGATTAATAATTTCATTTCATTTGCTCTGTGAAAAGTTTGTTTGGTGATAAAGGGGTCAATGTTTAATTTGATACCATTTCTCCTCTTAATTTCTGTGATATATAATTTGGTGCCGTGATTGATAAACAAGTTCATCGTGCTTAACTAAGGAATTTTCCTGAGGCAAACTAAAGTGAATTCCCTCTGAAGCCAGACAGGAATTCATTCACATCACTGAGAGGGGAGGAGATGAGATAAGATAAGGACAGGAAGGGGAGGAGAGGAAGGGAGTCACACATAGGTCGAGATACTAAATGTCCTTTCATTTTTATTGTGGGAGAAACAGAAAGGTTCCACCTCACAAGTTTTGCTGTTTTGCTCAACAGTCATGCCATACAGATCTTTTCGCCATAGTGTAACTGCAGTGACAATTGCATTTTTATTTCTATTACAAAACCTTCTATTGGTATGTTGTGCATGCAGTCTTCTCTTATAAGATGCTTAACCATCTTTCTCTGTTATAAGTTAGTTAACTGTCTTTCTCTGTTAAGTATAACAATTGTCACTTATTGGAAGCCGAAGACAGTAGTAATTTCCCTAATCACATCCAGGACTATTAGGCTGCCTTCAAGAGCGCTATGTAAAATAGCTGTAAAACAGTTTGGCTTAAATTGATTATTGGGCCTGTGGTCTTGAGAACAGTCTACCCATGGTGGAAGCATGGCTTAGGTTGAAAGCTTGGGTGATGAATTCAGCAGGATGCTTTTTGTGCATTTTTACCGACACTGAGTTCATCGTATGATAGCCAGATGCTTCTTTGTTGTTGTGTTCATTTTATGATTGCTGTACATTGTCAATGAAAACAATGTTGACCATGGCATGCCAGATTGTTGCTGTCTGCTGATAACGTGCTCATGCTATGATTTTGGTAAATTTTTTTNGACTGGTATATTTGTATGTGGCCAGTGATTGTGCTGAGAAATGAATTGTATGGATTTAGCGGTTAAACTGATAAATAGCATTTTGTCACTCAAAGGATATGTTTGTTTTGTGTTTACTATGTGACACACCACTTTGAAATGATTACTTCCAGTAGCACACTTATTGATCTCTGTTGTATCTCAACTGTGGTCTTGAGGGGACCTTTAAAACCAGGTCTTTGCTGCTTGTGGTGTCTTTGTCAGTAAAACGAGTTGACCTGCATAATGCTTGTCAGTCAGCTGCTGTTTTGAGTTGGGTTTATAGTTGTACCCTTGTCACAAAAACTGAGGTAAACGTACACTGCCTGATAGTTGCTGCTCATTACTCTTGTGTTGGTGTAATGGTTGCTATTCTTTGGAATTGTAACTGAGTTGACAATGGCTGCTGTCGTATTGTTGAATGGTTGTTCTACCATGTCATTCAAAATGAGCTGATAATATGTGTGCTGGACAATTGCTGTTTATTATAGGCGAGAGGAAAAATTTTTTAATAAAATTCCAACATTTAGCAATGACAGCATAGTGGCCCATGTGAATATTGAACTAGTCAGCAGGTAAGTGCTGTGTTCACATTAAGACAAATACAGCTCAGCTGACTGGTAAAGTGATGGATTTAAAAATTTGCTCTTAAAAATGTGTGGCTTGTTATAAACAAAGTTCATGGCTTATAACTCATGGTATTTATTTGCCTCACTTCAATATGTATAACAATGCCTAAATTGTCTTCAGCTTTCCCCAAATACTGACAAAGACTATTGTCTTGGCATTAGTATTGCTGTATCTTGTCACTAAAACTGGACTGACCATACAAGAAAAAGACAGCTGATGAAGTATTTGCTGTTGTGGCAGTGGTTTGATTGAAAGTGGGTCAACCACACTAGTTCAGATAGCTGCTTTTAATGTTGCTATGATGATGTAATGGTTGTTGTATATAACCTGTCACTAAGACAGAGGTGGCCATAGACTTATTTACTTGCTATCTGATGCTTTGTGTTGGGTTTACAGTTGTTGTACCCTTGTCTCTAAATATCAACTGACCCTGCAAGAGCCACATAACTGCTATCCTCTGTTGGTGTATAGTTGCTGTATTCCATTTCCTAATAATGTTCTTTCCAAACCATTGGTTTCCTTCATACCCCATTTTTATCTCCTTTCTTGCCCTTCCTTCTGAATAATTCCCACAAAAAAAAGTACTCCCACCTTCAACTTAACAACGATTACAAATTTACTACCCTCCATCTATCTCCTAACCCCCACCCCCCCCTCCACCCCCCCAAAAGAAAATCCATTCCCATTACATTTCACATCACATTCCACCCTCTCTTACAATGTCAGCCCCTCTCTCTCAATTTCCTGCCAGACAAATACATTACAATTATTTTTCCATCCTATTTTCCCCTCTCTTCACTTGCTGTTTCCAGTAATGCTCACATTTAAATCTCCCCTATTTCATTTCATGCCTTTTTTCCCACTTCATCAATCCCTCTCCCAACATTTACAATCCTACTTTATCCCTCTCCCTTGCTCCTTCCTTCCTTTCCCATTAATTTCCTTTCCGACAGTTTCGTCCCTCAATTCTGTACTTCCCTCAAAAGATGAAAAACACTCTCCTAACTCACCATGTCCATGTTTATGCACTTTGAGAAAAACCAGGTCAGTTAGATGGCTTTATCTAATGTCCCTTGGGGCAGGGCAGCCTAATTCAGAGACTAGGATTAACAGGTGATTGGCTGGTTATTCAGAGATATTTATAACCCCCTTGAGCACAAGAGCAAGATGACCTATTCAAGCCTTAAAAAAAAACCTAAAAATGTCTTTCTCTAAAAGCAGTACATCAAAGAATGTTATCAACCAGTTGATTGGTTATTTGGCAGTTCTTCTAAAGTGAGGTGCCCTATTTGGAGATTTCCAGACAACCTAGAAACACATTTCACTAGATCAAAAATATTAAGGAAAGTTTTTAATCTCAATTTTCAACAGCTGTGACCCATGAGCCTCTTTACTGAATTCAAAACTCCAAATTATTCCTGGTTCATATTTGTATATCATAACCTTAGTGCTATATCATAACCTTAGTGCTACAATCCTGAAACTAATAATATTAATAATTTAGAGGAAACAGTAAAAACTGGTCAATTTCTCAGTGTATGGCCATGCATGTACGAAAATCATAACTTGTGTCTGCAACACTAGTTGGTGTGCAAACTTAAGATTTCAACACAGTGTGCCTATATAAAACTGCTTAAAATCATGCAAAGAGACAAATATTTTTTTAAGGAATGCGTAAACAGGTTTATTGCACTTCGGATACCATATGCTTAATAAATGACAGGAATTTTTGCTGCTTCTAGAGTTTTTTGGATTGGTATTTTTTTTCATTCTTTGGTAACAGCAGGTCTGTAAATAAATTTTTCTTGCAGTCTATGATGGCACTGATATTTCTGTTCATTGGTCAGTTCTTCCTCCCATACACCACAGACCATTAAGAACTTGTCATCTCAACAATGCACCTACCTGTGTCGATCTTCACATGAGGGAAGAGTGGCAAGTTTACCGGCATGATCCCACATCAAGCATTCCTCCGAGGCAGGCTCTGTCTCCCCCCATACTAACAATCCACACAGCAAGCATGGGCCCCTCTCATAGCCTCATCTGACAGTGTTCAAAAGAAGTTCAATGTGAGCAGTTGGGAAGTGTGATAATGTTAGGGATAAGCACTAGGCTTACACAGGGAGGTTGGAAGCAATATACAGCAGTTGATATTTAATGTTCAAATTGTTGTGAAGCTGTCATCCCTATGGGGTAGTGGTACCACATTTAACCTGCAAACTGAGAGAGCCTGGTTCAATTCTCAGTAGGGACTGGAAATTTTCTACTGCTAATTGTTTCTATCTTTCTTCTCGTATTGATCTTTTATGACAATTTAGTAAAGTCCCTGGTAGGGCACTTTCCAGATATAATCAGCCAGGCTCACTTTCCCCTCTCTCAGTGAATAGAATAATGCCTTTCATTTAGCATCATGGAAGAGTACCTAGGTCAATGTATATGGACCGAGATAAACATCAAGTTCAGAAATACAACTTGATCAATATGAAATCAGAATTTTCTTTTTTTTTTAAATTTTATATTTCTTTCAATTATTTCTTTACTTGCTGTAATTTGGTATTAAGTCACTGCTGCGAGAAAATGCAACACAAGTGAAGACAGAAATCAGTCTGTTAGTTTAATGACATTATTTTGATTGGTCCTCCTCTTCACAATGTCATTTAGCAAACTCTTGAAACTGTGAATGTTTCATCTCTATTTTTTTAATGTAACCAAGAGATTTTTTTTTTAACTCTCTCACTCTATATATTATATATGATCTATTCCATCTATTCTGCATGCTTCACTACTTGCCCAAAAGCTAAATTGACCAATTATATAAATATATAGTGAGATTGTAAAGTGACTAATTTAACTTTTCTAAAATAGTTAAGCATAGATGTATGATATTCNCAAATAAACATGAAAGATAATTTGACTGTTTCCCTTTGGAGAGAATAAACCAGTCTACTCTGTATATCATTCATCTGCTTGCTGCCTTGTTCTCCCACTTTCTCCTCTCTCTCTCTCTCTCTCTCTCTCTCTCTCTCTCTCTCT
>JAWQUT010000470.1:392140-407644 GCA_033807755.1 Ellobium chinense
AGAGGACAATCTGCCCATATAGTAAATCTAGAAATGGTATCTCTTCTTTTCTAAATTAACTGCTCCCAGTCAGGGATAAGGTCATCATTTCACTCCTGTCATCCAGAGGTTGTGTAACTTCTGACAAGAATCTGTCATATTTGAGAGCTTGCGCATTAACAATGTGAATTCTTACCAACCTAAGACCCTCATTAATGCTTCAATGTGGAATGCACCCTTATCAGCTTTCAACATGCAGATATAATGTCATTCTTACGATGGTAAGAGATTCCATCGTTACTGCGCAAGTTCTCCATTTTTTGTTTAGAGAAAGACCGGAAACGCCAAAGTAGGTCGAACGCACATCACAGCACTGCTTGTACAGAGCTTTCTGTTCTCTACCTTTCCTGCTGGGTAATTCACACTTCCGAATAAGCCAGCCCGGACAAACAATATCGTATTTGCCATGACATGAGAGGGGCTCGAAAGTATGAATGTTTAGAGCTATTACAGTATTAGTAAATGAACATTGTGACTGGAAAACAGTAAGTAAATAGACAGTGGGCGGCTCTGTCCTTTACTGGCCATGTAGAAAGCTTTATATATATATATATATATTTATTGGAAAGGTCATTTCTCTCGTAGCTGCTATAATTCCCGAGATAGCCAATCAATTGCCCCATTCATAAAGTGTAGCGCAGCAAGGAAAGTGTTTTCTTTATGTTTTTTTTTTCTTCTACTGTAAAATCAACTGATTCTAGCACTGCTACGATCTTTTCCGGAAATATTTCCCCCGCCGCCCCCTCCCCACCCGCTTCCTTTAAACTGCAAGCTGTCTACAGCGAAGAAAATTAGCCATTAAAAGTGCGAGTATCGATATTATCCTAAATCACGTGCTTCAGAGATCGCCCAACTTTAGTCGTCTGCTATCCGCACGAGAGCGCAGATTTTCGCTGTTTCCTTGGTGACCAATCAGTTTGCAGCATCGCCATTGGCGGTTTGGTAATGGCGGGGAGGGGAGGGGAGCGGAAGGGAGGATCGACAGGGGCGGGCGTGAAACATTTCTGCAATTATCGATCCAAAAGAGATGTCTGTGAGAGAATTTTGGGGTCTTGTGCGTGCTTGAGAAGGTTATTTAACGTTAGAATGGTGTCAAGTTGTAGCAGAAGAACAGCTCCTGTCGCGCTGTGCATGGGTATGAGTGTGTGTGTGTGTGTTGGGGTGTAGGGGGGGGGAAGGGAGAGGGGCGTCAATATGTTCGTATGTATATATGAGAGAGAGAGAGAGAGAGAGAGAGAGAGAGAGAGAGAGAGAGAGAGAGAGAGAGAGAGANGAGAGAGAGAGAGAGAGAGAACGAGACGAGAAAGAAAGAAAGAGAGAGAGAGAGAGAGAGAGAGAGAAAGAATGAGAGAAAGAGAGAGAGAGAGAGAGAGAGAAAGAGAGAGAGAAAGAAAGAGAGAGTTCTTAAATTGAGCTGTTTGATCTTTACACTAAATTAAAGCATTTCTTCTGCCTTCTGTTTCTCTCACTACCTGGTGATATCGAGTGGCAGGTAGCATTTCAGAAATTCCTAAAACCCCATGGTGAATTGTGCACAGTATTCAGAACTTCAGAGTTATTATAAACTACACTTTTTTGTCTTGACTCAAAGTGAAAAAAGGGGAATGAGATATCTCACCTTCCTTACTCCTCTCTCTCTCTCTCACCCCTCCCATTCTCTCTTCCTCTCTAGCACATAATTATATTAGGATGGATTATATTTGACAGATATGACCGTATATTATGTATAATGTGTACGATATGAAAAGAAAGAAAGAAAGAAAGAAAGAAAGAAAGAAAGAAAGAAAGAAAGAAAGAAAGAGTTGAGTTTTCAGACTTCTGTGGCCATAATTATTAGTATACGTACTTTTCTGTAAATATGCAAGTATTTCGTCTGTTAAGAAAAAACAAATGAAGTGTCAGTCTGTATCGTCCAGTCATTCTGTCTCACTCGAGAATTCACTGGAACAATCGGTGCTATGATCCATCCGAACCCAACCCAGTCATGATCTTTTTACCCGTAGTTGATATTAGTTTCCTCAGGTTCACCTAATACTGATGTTCTTTACATAAATTAGGCTTGGGCTAAAAACAGGGCCATCCACAACCTATACATTTACCTTCAAGATACAAAAAATCAAACACCATATAAATTTATGTTCATCAGTGCTTTTTTCCCCCTCTTTCTTTAAGTATTCCTGTGTTTGTATACCCTGGCAATTTCTCTGTTGAGTTTTAAAAAAAATTTTATGTTTGTTTCTGTTCAAGGAAAACACCTTCATCTTCAGTCGATGCATTACTTTGACCTCATCATCGAAATATAGATTTTCGGAGACCGCTAAAGTTAGGCCTAGCTGGACAGACACTGATCTTCTTTCTAATTAATTTATACCTTTTCAGCTACATGAATTCCAATGCTGTCACCGGAACTCGCTTAAAATTCTGAACAAACTGACACAGGACAGGAAACTGCACTTGATCTAAACTAGTTTCCAAACTTTAACTTTTACGTCAACACGAACTAAATGCGAGAACAAAGCAATCGTAATTCGGCAGAGATAGGCCTGGTCTCAGTGTAACTGATCAGGACTGGTTAACAAAAAACAGGGCACATCTATACAGGGCAAAAGCTTCAGGACCTTGCACTTTTCACAGATTGAAGACTGGATGTAATCTAGTTATCCCTAACTGAAAAATTAAGAGATCGGTAGATTACATTGGTTAAAGCTTGAAGAAACGAGTCTATTTGTGCTCATTTTCATTGTAAGCAGAGATTCTCTGTCAAGATTTTAAGAATGTGCTTTTTATTTTCTTAAATTACGTCACACTTAGAGTAAAGACAAAAAGAATGGTGAGGCCATTAGTCATACCATTTTTGTGACGCACCGCCTGTGAGAAATTAAATGGCTTCCTCGCATTACTCAGTACAACTTTTTCCTAAAGCCTTGGGAAGACCTTGTCTTTCTCTCACACCTTCTCCTCCTCCCCCTTTTAACTGAGGTAATGACCTCGGTGTATTCTCTCCCCTGGATGTCCGTCAAAGGATAACAATGGGAGGCAAATGAGGCAGAGAGATGCAAAGGGACTTTACCGGAGATCGATATGTAAACCAGTTCGTTTCCTCCGAATGTGGTATGGATCTTTATCCAGAGAAGTGGACAGGCAAACAGCTGGTCACAGGTCATTAACAATGTAGGGACAGGAGTATTCATTAACTGGAAGAAAATTGAAGGCCACTTATAATTACACTGACACCAGTTACGTATAGGCAAAAAACACCACAATTTAGACGAGGAGAATATTTCGGGTGTATCTTGTATTTTCATTAACCATTATTGTCGATTTAGAGTTTTGGCCGAATTGGTAATATAATAACCCATATTATGACAAGGGGGAAAAAAAAGGCTTAGACTTCCACTTTCTCTGACCTAAAAAAGGCAATGTTGGAATAATCAAACCTGAGATTTATGTTTTAATCACTCAGCTTTGCAAGACTTCTGTCGTATATCAGCGAGATGCTTGTGCCTATTTTGGCGGTACTCACGCACCGGGACATTTTTTTTCCCTCCCTAGAAATGCAGTGAACGAAATATTAATTAACAGAATTCTAACATTCGAAATTTTTGTCGAACGAAATATCCTTATTTTGCCAGGCTGGCATTTAACGAAATCAATTAATTTTTTTGTTTCTATCATAAAGTTCATGGACACAATGGAAGTCATCTACAGGGAATCTACAGAAATACTTCTGCTGACAGATTTATTCAGTTATTCATGAAAAATTATGGTACTTTTGGGACACAATTTGGATTGTCACTTTGCTTGCCACCGAGTCAGGACTAAACTAAAAATCTGTCCTTGGCAGTGGTTATTCTTCCTCACTTCCTGTCTGAAAGATTTCTGGATTCTGTAGGTAAAAGTGATACAGATAACGCTCTAACCATTCTCTGTTTATTCTTTGCCAAACGAACCCATCACGTGCGATGTGACATAATCATACTTGTCCTTCACTTCTCTGCCCCATGTAGTCTGGGTAGACAAGATCGTATGTAGTCTAGCTGTTTGCCAAATCAGAAAGGCTGAGTTTGAACTGTTGAAGACCCTGCTGGGGCTGGATGCATCGGATTTCGTGAAGGTAAGGATTCGCAGTGAAAAATACCGCGTTTCGCGGGGAATTGTGTCAAACCTTTAATACAGCATGAAGAAGGAGGATTCATTCATGAATGGAAACTAGGAACACATGACAATAGCAGCCATTTTTGTTTGCATTCGTCATTTGATTTTGACCGCGGAGGGGTCACATTCTACTTCTACTAGCTAGGCTGTTCCATCATCAAGTGGACCGATATAGATTTATTAGTGGACCAATGCATGAACGGCCCAATTCACGAACAGTGTCACGACTATAATTTTCTCACATTTAACAAACCCTCTAAAACAAAACAAAACTGTGTGTTTGATTTTTGTATTTTTGTTTACGATTTGTTCGCTGACCAGAGAGAGAGTACTCTATGAATCATGGGAAATCTGGCAGACGACGACAACACTCTCATACAAGCCCAAATCCGTGCTGGCCTGCTGGAGGAAAATTTTAATAAGTAAAAGATCCCGAAACCTTCCATTGATTCAGGCGTATGAATTTATAAATCTCAAAATCACCTGATTCATTTCAGACTCAAACATTCAAACAAACAATAAAACGTTTACTTGTGAAAACTTATGACAGTCGCTAAAACAAAAGCCGCCATCTCCTTTCTATCTAACATGTCTATTTTTAGACATATTGGTGTTTGAGGAATAGTCTAAGTCTTGAAACCCTAGCCATTTTTTTTTTGTGTAGTTTGTATTGTAGTATTACAGTTTGGTGTTACCTCTTGGTAGTTAATATTACAATAAGCTACTTTTCTGTTGTGAATTTTGAAATGAAGTATGTTTGTGTCGCATTCTGCCCATTCCCTTCTCAGCAAACATTGCCCATCACATATATCAGGTATGTGGTCTTAAGAGGGTTAAATTATCTGTGTTTTGATGCTACTCTGTTCTTGCATTCCTGTGTTTGATTGATTGTTACTTTACAGTTGGAAAATTACAGCAGCTCTGCATATGTGTGAAAATAAATGGGTGTTTGTGCACTGGTCCACTTTCAATGGATTAACACAATTTCACCACCCAGTTTTGCCCAGCTCTCACTGCTAGCCAAACTGGCAAACAACTCTGCTGATTCCACTGCTTGACTACGATACTGGTCAAAATTGTAAATATAAATCACAAGCGCGTTAGCGGTGAGTAGGCATAACACTGCTTGCAGATATGTAGGTTTAGTGTTTGTGCATTGGTCCACTAAGTCTAGTCGTTATAGGCAGTCTGGACCGTCAAAGTGCTTAGTGTACCAAAAATAACCCAGTCTTTCACTTGATTATTATGCAAATTCTATTCAGATCAGGTTTTGTGTTCCGTGGCGAGGTCAGATAGTCAACCAGTGAAAATGCTCAAAACAAACATGTTTGTCAGCCATTCTTACTCCATTCATAAAAGTATCGCAGTGTGACCAACTTACGCGAGCAGTGAACTACAGAATGATTGTGAAATAGGCCTTTGAAAGATCCAAAAAGACTATCTGAGAGCAAATTTTTACAGTTCATTTTGAATAACTGCTTCAAACTACAATCAAACTTAAAAGTGTAAACATTATTTGGAAAGGCTATAAGAAAACCACAACAAGGAGTGTTATGCTCTCTGCTGGAATAAAACCGCAACCATATTTTCTGTTGTCCTACTGACCTCACCAGTAGCTTCCAGGGAGCCTTCTTTCACATCAGGGTAGAATTCAACAGGATTATCAGAAGTAAACTTACGAATAAAAAATAAACAAAAAAAGAATAAAAAGTAATAGTGAAAACGGCCATTTTGAATGGTTAAAAGTTGGAAAAGTCGATTTCTTACCTTGAAAGTCCATAAATCCATGAAATAACAAGTTTGCATAAAAGTGAAAAACACATCCTACTATAAACCACACAAAAATTACAACACCGTGCACGTACGCGGGCACAATCTCCAGTTAAACACATCCCCGCGACATTACATGCCTCATGAGAACTGATGCCTAGAGGATACAGTTAAAACTAGAACATGAAACACTTAATCTAATTAAATAGGGTGCTTCAGAATGCTGCTCACTGAAACAGAGTCCCCCAAGCGATCTATTTTTAGCTGCGCCGTCCCAGGCGGGGGCTGGCGGTTACCTTCTTGCCTGGATGAAAGGTCAGATCGATGCTGTCTTCGATGTTGACCATTTCTCATAATTAGGCTGTTAATGATCTAGAATATTATCTGTAGGCATTCGCTCAAGCAGTGCCTTGGAACAAGCACTGTGCTTAGTAATAGTATACTTGCCACTCTGACAGAGAAAAAAAACATCATCAAGATCTGAGAGAGTATGTTTCTTTCCTTTTCCGAAACCTTAGAAATTTCCGAAAAACAACTAGAATTTAAGACCAAGCTGTCAAGAGGTCTTAGTAATGGTGCTACAATTCAACAGAGCCCTTGCATTTCCCTTTCACACACGATATATAGTTTAAAATTGGAAGAGGGAATTCATTTTATAGAATTCCTGCTGATAAAAAAAAAATGCCAAGATTTACAAGCAGTCGTGTGGTTGATGGCCGCAACAGCTAATATTTTTTTGTGCAATGCAGCGCAACATCAGTGAAAAAGTAATTGAGTTGGGCAAACTTTAAAAGTTATGCCGCATGTTCTTGCCCAAGCTAGACTGTAGACAAAGAGAATTATCAACATATATGTTGATATCACTCAGACATGCTACACACCTTCTATCCACAAATACACCAATACACACGCAGTCGCACACACAAAAACACACACACACATGCGTGCGCATGCACACTCCTGCATATGCCCACAGTAGAACTCGATATAAAATATGTTCTTAAAATACTTTTTATCGGGGTATTCTTGATATTGAACTCTGCCTCACTAATGAAATGATGGAATAATAATGAATCTGTGGATTGAGATTAATACTTAAAAGCAAGGTTAGTCTTTACTTATTAACTGAATAGATACTTATATCGGGGTTACACTGAATGTATACACAAGGAGATAAAATCAATTTTTATTTACTCTGAAGGGAAAATGTTTTACAATGCTATGTCCGGCTGTTAGTATCAGTATTACCTACTTATCAGCTGCACGCGGAAGAGGAGGATGGGGAAGTCAAGGCAGTCGTCTTACTTATGTACTATTGTACTATCACACTTCGGTATTATGTTATTATATCAGTGAGTATACCGCATGCGCGTATTCACAAGTCCGTGATAAGTACAATGTATACTTTTTTCATGCACCAAAAGGCATATATGATACATAGATACCTCGATTTAAAGTACATGTACACCCTTGGTGCACGGAAAAAATATACTTATTACTAAGATATTTTTAATGTCGAGGTCCACCTCATAAATGAGAGAATAATAATGAATCCGTGCATGTAAAATTTCATTTTAATAACAAGGTAAGCCTGAACATGGGTTCCAGCCTCTTACTCCCCAAGTGAGAAAGTTGGCATATTGAGATAGATCCATGGATTCCATTAATTTCGTGAAAATACCCTACAGAAGCACAAATTGATGAACTAGATCATCAAAGCAATTTTAGCTCGACTGATGTTACGCACCGACATGCATTTTGATCCCCCAGCCTCGCCAGATGGCCTTCGATTGATGACGTAGACAGTTATCAGACTTAGTTGCGCGTCAGTTTCAGGAACAAGATCTTAAGAACCCTATACAAGTAAAACTTGTCACGCTCCTAGTGAAATAAGGTGGCAAGCAAATTCTGTTATGACAGTTATACCTTCCCTGACATTGCTCTTTAGATAATTATGTGAATGAAGATGGCTTGACTTGACTATTCAATTCTTTCAACAGGTTGCATAACCTTGCCTTGAGGGTGATGTGATGGCTAGATGGTGAACAAAACTAAAACAGCCTTAGCCAAGATGCTGAGGACCAGCGAGGTTAAGCTAGGTTAATCCTCTGCAGCTGGTCTAATGATGAATGAAAAGGATTGGTTGTAGATGGTTCTTGAGGACCTGTCAACAATGTGTGGATGACAAGTTCTCAGAAGCACTGAGGATTTTAGAAGGGGAAACCATGTTGGGTCTCAGCAGACTCAGTCGCACCCATCGCTTGATTCTTGGCATTGTAATTCTGCTGATTGTAGATGTAATCTGGGTGGTATCAGCAGAAATAACCAAGGTTTGTAGAGTTAGTTTCCTTCTCTCATTCCCTGTCAACTTACACAGCATTTACATTACTCGCTCAAGATGACCTAAAAATTTTGAATATGAACTTCATTATTTAACGAATTTTACTTTTGGCTGCCGAAAAGTTCATAAAAATATTATTACATATCAGATGATACATCTCAGATAAGTCTTGTGGTTAGAAGAACTGCTGGAAAATCTTCTTCTGGTTGCTGAGCTCTGCTGGAATAGAATTAGTCTGAGTTTTCACTGCCACTGGTAGGAGATGTGTATTGTTTCTATGGCACCATTTGAGAAGCATTTTTTTTTTTTTTTTTAAGTTCCTTCTCAAAACACTAGATCAGTGTTTGAATTACTCATAGGAAATTTAGGTTGCAAACTTTCCTTGGAATGGCTATTTAGATTAGAAGATGAGTTTGCTTAGTGAACAGTATGATCTTGAAATACTATTACTAAGTTTCACATGTTGGTTACATTTAATTTTTGTTTTGCCTTTTAGTTTATATTTCAAGAGGGCGACTTCAAGAAACCATTCTTCACCACCTACACCAAGACAGTCATGTTTTCCATGTACCTTTTGGGATTCATTGTGTGGAAACCCTGGAGAGACCAGTGCTGTCACAGAAGGGTATGTATGTCAGCAGGAGTGGTCTGACCAAACATTAGTGCAGATGGTATAGTGCAGCAGGTTATTAAAAGCTATGATGGAG
Source organism: Ellobium chinense (assembly GCA_033807755.1). Lineage (NCBI taxonomy): Eukaryota > Metazoa > Mollusca > Gastropoda > Ellobiida > Ellobiidae > Ellobium > Ellobium chinense. The sequence continues at coordinate 401,153 of JAWQUT010000470.1, forward strand.
CAGTTGAAAATAATAAATGAGATGAGGAAGGATAGGTTTGAATACCATGGTGTTCTAGAAACAAGACCTCTACTGCATTATTATCATGTCAGGATCACTCATTATTCTTGATACTAGTTATGAGGCATTAATGGCACATTATTCAGTTCATATTGTCTGTCGCAAATGAACTGCATGACAACAATAAACATTTAAGCGGCCGAAAAACAATTCTAGGGGTAACAACGCTAATCATCAGAAACAACCGCACCAGTATTATAATTTGAAATGATCTGTAGTAGAATGATTAAGTAAAGAAAAATTGTGTCTTTACTTCTTTGAAATGGTAGAAGTGGTTGATGTTTTGTTAATTGTTTAATGCCTCAATACAATGTTGTGGGATCACCTGGTATGAGCTACAGTGCAGCTCACCAGCTTGATCCTTTTTGCCATTTTTGTGATGAGGTGAGAGCCAGGGGAATAAGGATGTTGTTGTTGACCATACAGGTCCTCTAAGCCAGAATGAGGAACTTGAAACAGTCCTTTAATCTGGTAAAGATGGGGGTGGAACCAGGATACAGTGAGAGTAAAAATGACAAACATCATTGAGAAGTCTTAAGATGGCATGCAGTCAAAATGGCCAGTGAATTCGGTGCTTGTGCCATGAAATTTGTCTTGTGGGCAAATTAAAAAGGGGCAAAGGCTCCTTGAGGTAGTTATATTAGCAAGGAACCTGTAGGTAAAGGTTAATATGAAAATGCCTCATAGTACTAATGCTATAATGAATGAAATTGTATTGTATCTTCTACTAGATCAATGCAGATGAGACCACACCGATCTCACCGCCCAACATTGAACCAGATGTTATGATCGTAAGTTAAATATATGTGCAGCTCTCCTGAATTTGTAGTACTACTCTTAGAACATCTTGATATAGTTATTCTAGAACTAGAAGTGATTCAGCTGAAATTTCCGACAAATTCGAACCACAGATAGCAAGACTGGGTATCTGTCCTGTAATAAAATGATTTGGAATAGCTCTGATTTCAAATAGAGGCATTTTGTGATAAATATGTTTGAGTGTGTCATTGTGTTCACAAAATATTCTGGTGTTAAATCAATTTTTGGCTGTCTAGGGAAGATTTTATGAAATTCTTATCCTCTGACGTGGCTTCATGTCAAAGAGCTTGGCTAAGTTGCAAGATCCAAATTGTAAGCCTTTTTAAGCCATTTATTAAAATTTTCTCCTTGAATCACAGGAACATTCTGAGATGGCCGAGACTAGTCCACAGGTGTAATGCCATCACGGTTCTCAAATTAGGTTGTTTACAATGGGGGTCTTCATTTAGACATTTCACAATTTTAATTTAGAAGAAGAGGGGTTAAAGTCTTGGCCTTCTTTTGCAAACTACAGAACCGCATAAATAGAATCCGCTGAAGCCATTGGGAAATAATGCCTGCAACAATTTTTACAAGTTCAGGACTGAATGTGTGTGGTTTCATATTATATGATTATTTCTGTTTTTAATACTCTGCTATTATTGATCTGATATTCCAATTTTTTTTGACCACTTAGGCTCCTGTAACCTCTGTTGACTGTTGTGTGATAACAGAGATCAACTTCTTAAAATGAATGACATTTCAGTCAGCTTTTGTTTGTCGAATATTTTTAAAATATTCTTTGGAGTGCAGTGACCACATATTGTAAGGCTGGTTTACAATATGTATGTATGACTGTATGTTTACTGTATTAATTGATAACTTGAAAATGTAACAAGACTATCATCTTAATATGATATGTCTGTTGACAGTTGCAGCTAAGTGGCCACCATTGAACATTTAACAGATAAACTGCATCTCTTTCAGGGCTCACCAATTTATGTTCCAGTGAAGTATGAAAATTATGACAGTCACACCAGTGGAGGAGAATCAGATGATGCCAGCAGTGAGTTGGTCTTCTTTAACAAATTTTCATTTTTGTTTTAACCATTTCGCATTGAACTTTCTTTGGTCCAAACAGTGCTGGGATGTACATGTCTGTTATACAAACTTGTCACTTACATGCTAATGAGCTCATGATATTTTGGTTTCATCGGCATTTGAAAGAGGTTAAAAACAGTTGATTTTGCTTGATCACGGCTCATGAGCACGGAAGAAGTTACAGTGAAAAAGATTTGTTATCTTCCAGTGACTTATAAATCCTAGAAACGCTGGAAGTTGAAATTATTTTGATAAAGCAGAAGACACATCTAAGGAGATAAGCTTTTGTTTCCTACTTTGTGGCATTCCGGACATGAGAATTTGGTAATTTTTACTGTGGTGATAGTGTAAGGTTATGTTTGTCTTTGCCTGCCATCACTTTTGCTACATCAGTTTTACCATAAGAGAGCAAGATTCCTTTACGTTTTTATCATCTGTTTCTTCCTCAGGTGGAGGCAACAGCAAAGCAGTTAGGTTTAGTAACCTGTCTGAGGTTCGGCAGCTTTCAGGTTTGCTGACATCATTGTTATATTAATCACACTGTTGTTTTCTTAGACACTGAAATTTCAAAATGAGTTATGAATGTTTTGTTTTGGTTTTTTCTTTGGCTATGCCAAAATATTGGTATCACTTGGAAGCTAACTCTGTGTACTGTCATGTGGTAAAAAAAATGTTTATGAACATTCTTCTTTTCTGAGATATTTAGTTACTTGATGTGGCAGGGACACTTGTGCAGAGACAGTAGTTAAGAATTTATCTGCGAATATTTACCATTAACCCACTAATAATCATCTCCTGGTGCACAAATGATTATTCTTTTGTTTTCTACAGTCAACATGAATTGAATATTAGTTGACCCCAGTGATGTTAAGAGCTAATGTTTCCATTTTTACACTTGTGACTTAATCCTCATTCGAACTGGTATAAGAGTTATTGATTATGATTGTGTGACTTGTCCTTCCTTAATCTTCCAGATACCTATGCACTGGAGCATAATCTGGCACGGCTGTCATATCAAGCCAGTCTTGATGCAGCAGAGAGACTCAACATGCTCCAGAATCGGTTACCTATCAAGCAAGTTGTAAAACTGGCTTGTATTTTCTGTCTTTTGGTAAGTAAGCTATGCTGGCGCCCAGACTTCATAAGTTTGAAGCAGTCTGATAATTTTGGACAGTCCAAAAATGTAGTGATTCCGAGGAGGCCATTCCATCATAGCTTGAGATATAACCCAAGATGAACATCATCACTGAGAATGCATTCTGAACTTACCCATAAATCTTGATCAGCCAGAGTTATGCGACCATTTCCCAGTTGATCAGGGTTTTTATCTGAACACTGACTTGCAGGAGTCTGGCTTTTATCTTTGCCTTAGGAACATGCCTAAGTAGGTCCTGTCAAATATCTTAATATAAGTACTCTCCCTTCATATCATCATAGGTGCCAGATCATACTGTGATGGTGCAGAAAAAGTAAAGAATTTCATGTGGAAGTAGTGGCATCCGTGGTATTACTGTATACTTTGCACAATTCAGTTCCTTTCATGCTTCATAGTATTATAGAGTAAATTTCCCTGTTCTAATTTTCCTTCAATGTAAAACATGTTTTAACGACTGCGAACTAATATGAATTAAGTGTTATCGTTACAATTTCTGTTATCATAAGACAAACGTGATCATAATTTATGAATTCCGATTGCTGGTGTTTTTTTGTTTTTGTTTTCTGCGGGCAGCGTGGAAGGAAAAAGGTGAAAAATGGGAATCAATAAATGTACACTGACAAGTTAGTTTAATCTTATGCCTAATCCAATGAATCTATGACTTAGTTTAAAGAGAGTGTTGTATCTTCTTTTGGCAATTTCTTTTGGGTCATGGTAGTTAGTGTGGTCAGTTTTTTCGCTCGTATTATGAATTTTATACACCATTTCCATTAATTCCCTTGTTTAGGGATTGGGAGCCACGTGTTTCTTGTAGTTGGCATGTAGTTGGCATAGATATCTAAATACAACTTTTTCCAGCAACTGTTTCAGTAATGAAATTGACCTTGTGGAAATTCTGCTTTCCTAGGTAATCATTTGGCAACCACAGCATCATCATGTTAAGCTTTGAACAACTGATGGCAGGTATTTGAGAGTGATCTCATTGCTAGTTGCGATTTTGTTCAGAGCTTGACATGATGACAACATTGTTGCTAAGGAACATGAACAATGGAAGGGTGAATTTTTTTCTCTCTTCTTTTCTCCTGATGCCAAAGTAGTGAGTACAATCTGGCATTACTGATTTTGAACTGATTATCTTAAAAACGTATAAAAGGGCGGGCAGATCTGTGTTTCTTGGAAGACCCAAGGGTATGTGTCTTGCATGTCTAGATTCAACTTCCCAAGGACATTGATTTCAATCTTTTTTTTTTTTTTTTTTTTTTNTTTCTGTCTGTTGCAGTGGTTCTTTGCCAATTACAGCTACCAACTTGCCATCACCCAGACAGAGACAGCCATAGTCAACGTCTTGTCATCCACCTCAGGGCTCTTCACTCTCATTTGTGCAGCAATTTTCCCAAGTGGATCCACTGACAAATTCACTTTATCCAAACTTACAGCTGTCCTCATAAGGTGAAAAGCCATGAAATTTCTAGTGATAATACTAATAACAGAAGTCTAGTTTCCTGCCAGTTGCCCACTCATGAATGTTTTCATTATTTCTCCGAGCAGACCAGGTCACTGAATTATATTTTCAACTCCGTGGGGAGGATTTACAGGCACTTATTATTAGCATTCTGAGAATATCTCTCACTGCTTATAGGTAGATGTTTGAGGAAAATGTGAATGCAAGGCATTTACTTTGACAGAAATTGAACTAATGAAGTTCAGATCCCAGATTCAATGCTGAACCAGTGAGCTTTGAACAACCATGATACCAAAATTTTTCTTATGTCTGGGGAACGACAAAGTTTTCTTACATCTGGGGAACGCCCTGGCTTTCACTACAAGTTATGGAATCTGTCAGCCTTCAGAGGTCCGCCCATATAGTGGTGTAGTTTGTAGCTTCTTCTGTAAAGTACTTTGTTTTGCTCTATAAAGCATTTAGAATTCATTTCTTTGCAGTGGGATTGAGCAATTTTTTTCATACATGAACAAGGAAAGAAATTAAAGCATTGGAAAAGGTTATAGGATTACTGCGGAGGAGTGTGGATTCATTTGTGTTAGGTCGAATTGGTGTGATGTGGTTTGGGTGTAACATGTCATGGTCTTATCAACTGTGCAGTGTGGATCAGCTGCTTTCCACCCCTTTCTGGAACTAAAAAAATCAGTTGAAAGCCCAACATTTTATTATCATGCGTCTGCAGTTTTTATTTATTTGTCTTGCCGCATCATCCTGTTAAATGACGTCAATTAACAACATGTTTTAAACATTTTAGTAAAGCATTTCCCCTAAGACATGTTGTGTTTCAGTGTTAAATCTATTATATATGTTAAAAAAAAACATCACCATTTGTTACAATCAGATACAGTCAACTCCACTCAGTCACAACTCCTTGGGAGCATGGAAAGTTTTGCAATTGAAGGGAATATAATGGAGATTCAGTGAGCTTCTTTATAGAATGAAAACATTTTGTTATGTGGAAGATAATATAATAAGCATAATTTGCAATAATCCAGATTGCTGTTATTGGAGTCGAGTAACTTTCTTAAGAAATCTGAGAAGTAAAACACAGCTGTTTGTTTGCCTGCAGTGATCAGTTCTGGTGTTTGTCATTTCTTCCTTCAGTTTGGCTGGAATAGTTATGGTCTGTGAGTCTGACCTCAAGCTAGAGGGTCCAATTCCAGCTGGAGCACTATGGGCGCTGGTCAGTGCACTGTTTTACTCATTCTACCTGGTGCTGATCAGACGGAAAGTCGAAAATGAGGATAAAATGGATTTTCCCATGTTTTTTGGTAAGTTGTCAATCTGAGGTGAAGATTTTAATTTTATAATATTTCATCAGCTATTCCTCCACTTTGCATTTAGTTTCACCTTCTCTATCTAGACATTCTGCTTAGCATGTTTGAATCCTCCTTTACTCTCTGCTAGTATTTTTGTCCCCTGCTGTCTTAACACAGGGTTTACACAGACTTGGACAGTTTGGAAACATTATGGAAACCTGTCATTGGTGTTTCCAAGACCTGAAAAATGCCAGGAATCAGGAAAAATGACCACCTCTTATGAGAAAGTCATCAAAGAATTTAATCTGTGGTCCATGATTTTGTCTGGAACTGATCTCCCTTACATCGATGTGAGAGTTGCTGAAAAGAATGGCATGAACAGGGATGTAAATCTTCCGGTTTTCGTCGAATTTTCCGGCCAACGGACCTTTCCCGGCTCGGCCGGACGGCTGGTCGGCTGGTCGCGCCGAGAAAGTAGTCGAGCGCCGGAAATAATAATTATTTTTCTCGCTTGATTGCGAACGTTTTTAACTACGAAGTTACCGTTTAGAACTGGCCGGAAATTGCTTGCTTGTTGCCAGGCTGGACGATTGGACTAATGTTGGCCTGTGTTTGGC
>JAWQUT010000470.1:408575-441221 GCA_033807755.1 Ellobium chinense
GCCCACATTACTCTTTCTGTTCCAGGTTTTGTTGGTCTTATATGTGCATTGTTGATATGGCCTGGCTTTTTGATACTCCATTATTCGAAAGAAGAACGGTTTGAGTGGCCAAACAAGAGACAGTGGTTGTTCATCCTTCTGAATGGAGCCATAGGAACAGTCCTTTCAGAATTCTTATGGCTTTTGTAAGTATGACTTGCATTCTGGACATACCTGATTATTCAGGACACATCCCACTGAGGCACCAGTACATGTGATATCTGTTTCCATCTGTCCATTAATGTATGTGTTCTGATCCCTCATATCTGGCTTTACAGAATTTTACTTGATCACAACGTACTTCAGATAACAGAATTTCAATATAAAAGTTGCTGGATAATCAGTTACTTTTTTAATTGCAGTGTAGTCCATGCTTTCAAGGAGTTTCAATTAAAAAGAATCCATTTATCTAATATTTGTCATCTACATGCTAATGTCATTTTCCTGATGTGAACTCCTCTGGGAAATGTATTTTTGTGTGCTGTATTTTGACTTGATTCTGTTTTTTTGTTTTTTTTCATCAACTGTGAGATCTAGTCATTGATTTCTACTTTCTAAAAGTCTAGACTATGCACATTGTTAACATTTGGGATCAGTTCTTCAGGCTTTTTACTGATAGCTTAATATGGTTGTCCATATTTACCGATAGCTTAATATGGTTGTCCATATTTACTGATAGCTTAATATGGTTGTCCATATTTTGAATTTCAGAGGTTGTTTTCTGACATCATCTCTCATTGGAACATTGTCACTGAGTCTGGTCATACCACTCAATATGATAGCTGACAGAGCGATCAAGGATGTAAGTCAATCACTTAGCTAGTGTCAATCTCATGTTCCTAGACAAGTATTTCATGAAACATATTCATTTATGTATGCATGCAGTCATTCTTCACACACTGTAAACATGGACTACTGCTGACTTCGTGAAACTCTGGACTCAGTGTGTTTCTCTGGTCTGAAGACCCCGCTTCTTATACCGGATTTTATATTTGAACTTGGATAGTTTAATATTTTTTGAAGAAAAGGTTCTCAAACTGTCTTGCGATAATGTGAGTGGCAATTTCTGTGATTTTACTGAATAGGGTGGATTCAACCAGGGAGATGAAAAGGTGCCACTCTGTCATTTCCACTTTACAACTGTTGACAGATTTATACCACTCTTTCACATCAAGACCAGATGGCAAGTAGACTTGCTGAAAAAGGTCCTAAATATATCTGTAGCGAGCAAGTGTCAATCAGTATTGGCATGTAGTGAAGAGGCACTGAATACGATAGCTTCTCCTTAGAAACGCCACTGACGTTGCTACTTTAATTCACAAACCAAGTCTGCTATGCAGGAACAGAATACTTCTTTATTGGTAACAAGGTGTAACCAGCAGATAATTCACAATGCACAGACCATAACAGCCAACTCTCTCAACTCTCTCACTCTCGTGCCTTTTATAATAATTTCAGTAGAAATTCTGGAATAAATGACGTCATCATCATATGTTGCGCCCAAACAAGCATGCTAGTCTAGAAGGTACGAACAGCAACTTCTAGACTAATTAGAATCAAAACATTCCGATCGTGGCCCCACTCGAACCCTCGGGAAGGCTAATACCGCGTTCACTCAAAGCATCCCACCCGAACCTTCGGGAAGGCTAATACTGCGTTTACTCAAAGCACTATACAGTCGAGCTGACCATGACACTAGACAGTCTCAATACTAGCGGGCGGGACGCACTGCCACCCTAGTTAAAGGAGAGATCCCAACAAGGTCAGCTGCTACTTAACTAACTGCAACAGTCTCAAATCATGAAGGACCGGAGCCGCGGTCCAGGACCGTATAGCAAAAGGGGGGNGGGGGGGGGGGCACTAGCCCAAACAAACAGCAAGCATCACAGATGTTACAATATCCTTATTTTCTATCATGGAAAAGTGGCATGAAGCCTGCTTGAACACCTCATAAACTCAAAACTGTATATACACTTCAAGTTCATGAGATCTTCTTGCATTCATCACTGGATATGCCTTGAACTCTCAGACCACTATAACTATGTTCTATGATCAAGGAGAAACTCGTATTGGAAGTGAAACATCTATTCCTTTTCCCCCACAGCTTGATTACAGTGTCTTGTTTTACTTGGGAGCTCTGCCCATCATCTTCTCCTTTGTTGGGGTCAGTTTCCTGACCCACTGGGAGAACTGGGACCCAGTGATGCTGGCGGTCAAGAAGGTCCTTCAGTTCTTGTGCAGGAGGAGGGCCACAATTAGGTTGGTGCACTGTTGTTGTGACATTATTGTTGATGTTTCTTGTAATTCAGGCATTGTTTAGCAATTACTCTCATCAGATTTGCGTGTGGTCTGAAGTTGCTCTGGACTTCCCAAAAGGGTAATCTCATTGCTGAATGTGCTGAGTTGGGGATGGGGAGGTGGGGAAAGGTAGATACAGGTGTGTGATGATAGAAACAAGCGTGTAATGATCTTGTAGCGCTGAAAAAGATGAGGGGTCTGATCAGCCCTTTGGCGTAAGAATAGATGTTCTAGGTCAATACAATGTATGTTTATTAATGCATAATCATGGTGATTAGAGATTTGGTGGTTTGAAAAAATAGTTAGTATCCTGAACGGAAAGTTTCATTAGCCTTTCTTTTGCTCGCATACATGTCACTGCAGTTAAAACATTGTCTTTGTGTTTTACTTTTGTCAGTTTGATCTTTTAATTTATCCATCTGTCCCTTCTTCCCTCCCACCCATCCACCCCATCCACCCACATATCCATTATCCATCTATCCTCCCTCCCCCCTCCCCTCACCCATCCACCCATCCCTCTCCTTTACACACTCACACGATTTCTTGCAATTCTCCATTCCAGAGTACGAGAGTTAGACAGAGAACAAACTGCCAGCTTGATAACAGAAGAGTCCCACCACTGAGACAGCAATGGAATGACTAACATGTAAAGCCGAACAGGAACATACACCAAAGACCATGTACGTGCAGTGAAGCCTTCACTCACAGGACTGTAGATCCAGTAAATGGAGGAAATATTTTCCTGGTCCACGTATAGTTAAACCATTACTGTGCGGGATATTCCTCAGTGCCAAAATAATTTGAAAAGTCAATGAGACAAATGTTTGATTGTAGGAGGGGTAATACTGCTGTACAGCTGAAATGTAGCAATGCTGCCTTTCACTATTGATTGACATCTGATTGTGAAACTGATCACAAGTAGCAGTTGATTGATAATGCTAAATAGGAGTGACACAATAAGGTTAATGTGTGCGGATCACCATTGGAATCACATGATTGTTGTGTGCATTGTGCCAAATGCTGTTAAGATCACATATCTAGTAACTAGAGGGATCATCTGCAAGATCACCTACCTAATGAGTGAAAATCTCATGTGGAATCACATGCGTCTTGCCAGAGGATATCACTGAGATCACATAATTTGCTATGTATGTTATTGTTCCAGAAGTTACGAACTATATTTATCCCTGTGTACATGCCAGTTTGTGAAAATTGGGATGATACAGACTGTCCCAGTGACTCATGAAAGTATGGGCCTAGCCTGAATTTGACTGCTAGAATATTGGGAAGGGAAAGTCCTCAGTCTCGTGCTTCCTTGCATACAGACGTCATAGTCATGAATATCATGTACATAAGAAGTATCCAAAATCACAGCTTGTCAAGCAGTCATATCATGCACTAGTCTCGGGTGGTCAGGACTGTAAGATATTGTGACAAGAGATTTCGTTATCCTTCTTTCATGGCCTTTCTGTGAAGGTTGTAAACAGACAGTCCTGGAAAATCTTGAAAATAATCATGGAAAATTGCCATGGGAATTTTAAGGTCTGGAAAATATCTGAAATCAGCAAAAATGTCCGAGTGTGAAGGAAAAATCTGGAATAATAGGAAACTTGGAAGACATTCATAATTTTATTTAGGACTACTCTACAGTGCATCGGCCAGAGTAAAAACTTCACAGAAGCTGGATAAATTGTATACCATTAAAAGTTAGAGTTTGATATGTTATATCAAAATGGAAAACTTGTTAAGCCACCAGAAAAATGTCATGGACAAATATTTTTTTATATATATTTGGTGACCCTGAGTTGTGGTTTGTGGATGATAAACTTTGGCCGTCTTGAGGTTTGTCTGAGAAAGACTGAGTTCCAGCCACAAAAGGAGAGGAGGTTCACTAAGGTAGCTTCTTCCCAACCCTGTTAAAGGACGCAAGACAGCAGAAGTCAAGTGAGATTATGAGTGTAACATGTAAGCCCAACTTGAATTGAGAATTTGAAAGTTGTGAAAATTTTTGAAATTGTGCTTGATGTGTTGTGATGAACTGTGCAATATATTATGCTAAGCCATTCATTTATTGGCAGTTTGATGAAAAAAACAACCCACAGGACTCCCGACTAGTAGGCAATTACTGGGACCGGCTCACAGAGGTGGTTTGCTGTGCTTGCTGTGGTTGGTTCAGAAGGGTTACCAGTGATTAATTGTGGCCAAATCCACAGTGTGTTGTGCCATGCCAGGTTGTTGTCAAATGAAGGGTTGTGTTTTGTTGAGTGGATGGCAGATAGTGGCTGGAATGAATTGTCTGCAAGAGTGAACCTAATTATGAATTCTAGCCATGAATTCTTGTTCAGGCTATGAAATTTTGTAGTGCCAGACCTGACATGAATACACTCACTATTCATGTGAAGTTATAATTCAATCACAAGATCATCATTTTAATTTTGTCATGCAGTAAGGAGAGTTTATTTTGAAACTTTTGTGTATGTATTTATCACAGCTAAGCATGAGTACCTTGGACACATGGAAATCAAAATCATGGTTCCCTTGAACTAACCTTTCAGGCCTGGATTTATTTCTTTATTTTAGTGCTTCATTTACGTCCTGAAATTCAAACAAGATGAGGTGGCTTGGAAGAATGTGAATTATCTGTGCTTGGCTGTATAATGTGAATGTGGAAAGCCGATTCGATCGGAGATGGTCTTCAGTGAAATGGGAAAACTGGCTATGGGAACACAAGGTCAATGTTAATAGAACTTTTATCACAGACTTTCATGCTAGTTTATGTATCTCAAAAACCATCCCACTCAAAACAATACAATTATTCTATTTAACTTGCTTGACAGCAACTTCTGGTTGGAATTCAACATTTCCAAATAATAGAATACTGTATTTTCTTTATTGTATACACTTTTTTGTTCAGACTGCAACTTCTTCCATGCTCCCAGTTCATACTTTCTATGAACGAATTTTTATGTGTAAAATTGACGCGTGAATGCAGTTTTCCTGTGTTGGCTTGACTAAAAGCTATACAAATGATAGGAGGACTTGTGGTATATGAAGAGATGGGATATTTGTTAAGGTAATACGAAGCAGTATATATGTGCGTTTGTGACTTCTTTCTTTTATGTCTCTGCCTATAATTCTGGATCAGAATATGTGTAATATCTACTGCGTTTTGCAATGTCATAGAGACAATATTATTGTATTAATTATATAGAAAGTTTTATCATGTATAGAGAGAGATTTAATTTTACACATTGTAACTCTCAGATGCACCACATAGAGATATTTTTAAGAATTTGATTTTCCTTGTCTCTTGACCTGTGTTTCATGTACAACAGTGGCCCCAAAGTCGTTTATTTAATTTAAAATGCAAAAACTTCAAGAGTTACTAAGAAGTTGGGATGAAATGTTAAACTCATTTACAGAAAGATATAATCCGTGATTGTTGTAGGTGTCATCGATCTAGTTGCTATACTTTTGTCGCATCAAAAGAAAATTTAAACACCTCTCAAAAATGATGTGGGCCAAATGTTTAAAATGTCAGCTGTACTTGACATACGATTATTGGAGATGTGGTTTAGATATATCAGCTGTGACATAAGTAAAGCACCTAATGTTTGAATTTTCCGCATTAAGAAGTAATTTCCATCTGCTAATATGTGCAAAATTTCAGCTGCATGAAATATGAATTATTGAAGTTTTTATACTTTGAATTTAAGTAAACATTTTTTTCGGGCGGCTTGTATATATTATGTTATGCTTTGGACTCTCTGTAATCATACTGGGGCTTGTGGCGTGTGAAAATGATCCTGTTGTTGTGTGAACATGTGTTTGCATGTGTTTTTTAACCCTTCGCTCCTGAAAGTTCTGATCTGAATCACAGTTTTTGGCTCCAGGCAGAATCACTGTTTTTGGCTCCAGGCTGAATTACTGGGCTTACAAATAAAAACATTATGTTAAACTGCTGGAGAAATCTACAAACAAAGCAATCAACAGAATGTTCAGTGTCTAGTAAAAATGTTTATGGTCACATATATTATGTATTCTTCTTTCTTGTGAACCACAGGAGACTCATTCTAAGATGCATGTCAGATTTTCATGCATTGCAAACTCTGACACCTTTGCAAGCTCTTGAAAATCATTGGGGCAGTCTAAGAGTTGCAAATTAGCGAACTAAAATTTGTGTGTGAAGCACCCTCAGTTATGTATTACTGGAAAGAAGTGAGCAAAATTGTTTTTTTAAAGACATGGAATTCCATTGTAATTAGATCATCAGTCCAGTGAACACAACATCACTCCAGAGAACACATTCACTTTCATGTAGTGATGCAATTTCTGTAAAATGCAAGGTTTCACTAACATTTCAGTTATTGGCCATTTGCCAGCTCTCTCAGTATTACATGGACTATAAGTTAGAAATATAAATTTTTATGTTCCTATTCACTGAAATCCTTAATGTTTAATTACGTTACTTTAGCAAACTTGCACAGACAAGTGTATGATAATTAATGACATTAAAATACTTTAGTTGGTATCGTGTTATCCTGTAGACTTACATGACATGCATCAAATAATGTTGATTCAATGTAGTAGATGACATGAAGCAAATTGTTTGGCATATATACCTGTGGATAAGACAATGATGACATCAGCTTTTTACCTCCAGACCTTGTTTGACTCTTGTGACTCCTCCCTCCTTAAAGGAGGACGCATACTTCAAAAGTAATTTTCCATTTTCCAATATTTTTTCTCTCTGGAAATTATCTACAATGCCCACTGAGTCAATTTTACGAAGAAAGAGCGTTGTTCTGTTAGCGTGCGCGTATGTACTATGAAGCGATTAGGAGAGCTAGAGTTACCGGGTGCCCTTGCGTCCAGAATTATTCCCCTTCCCCGATCGGCAGCAGCTTGTGGCAAAAATGATGACATCACTGAAGTTCCAGCAGCAACACACACCTCTATCTGACAATGTATTGTTCATCTTTTAATTAAGGTTCTGGTCGTCCAAAATCAAATGTAAATTTTGATAGTGGATGCCAATTAAAGTTTTCTGCATTTTTGTTGCCTCGGCATGATTTCTTTGACATATCTACTGTTCATAGAGGAATTAAAACATACAACACAACATGTTATCACCCGTCCGCAGAGCACTGGCTAGACAGCTTGGCCATGTGGCTAGAACGTATTTGACGTAAGCTTATGGCTGCCACGCGTGCAGTGGATGTAACAATACGGACTTTGGATAATGTAACCCTGTGGGTTGTCTGGGGCCAGCAGAGGCGTTATATCGTTATGGCAGACGCTTGTAAGACTGTTTTATTGGAATAATAGATATTGCATGATTTAATATGGTCTGTAGGACAATGCAACTTTCCTTTATATTCATCTTATGACTGAACCATTTTTTATGGTATACATGTGTAATTGGTTGAAGGGATTGTGCAATGGGGAGGAGTAACTTTTAATGTTTATGATTAAAAAAGAAAGATTAGATCAGTTCTGGCAGAGGCAAAGGTTTTGAAAACTTTATGGCATGGGACATTTGTTGTCGGTTAAGGCATTAAAATATATCTTGGATCTCATTTTCAGGAAATCTGTGACAACTTCTGAGAAGTTTTTCAATGATAATTATTATGATTTAATGATTTGCTCTTGTAGAAGTCTTTTTGTATGTCACAGCTTTATAGATAACGGTGATTTTATCACTTTTTCTTTGTTGGATACTCTTATATGTAGCGGTTTTATCATTGCAACATCCTTGCTTCAGCTGGAACTCTAAATCATTTTGTCTGTGGGTTTACTCTGTAAACCAGAATGATGATTTTTTTTTTTTTTTTTTTTAAAAGGAGATTTATGAGCAGAATCATGTGTATATGTGTTTTTCTTGGAGAGTTGAAGGTGAAACGCAGGAGGTATATATGGGTTTTGAATGTAGCCCTTGAAACATATTTACTAGAAAACTATGAATATTTGAAAGCTGCTCTACATGTACATACCACAATGAGAACAAATTTTTAATCATACGCTGTGTGCTTCCGTTACAAGTATGTGCATAATTTTCAGTCACTTTACCATAATATTTTGGTGAAATGTGAATGTCTTTCAGTTGTGTATTCTTGTACTCTGTCATGCATCATATTCTAGCAGAGAGACTGGTGCTTTAGGCGGGGAAGTGTATATTGAGTTTAAAGTACAGTGGGTTTATTAGTTCTGTATGATTGAATAAATGGTTGTTGAGGTGAGGAGGGGGAGGGAAATTGAAAAGCCAAGACTCCAATAACACAGAATTTTTAAATCCATTGATTCTGTATCATAACAGGGAAAGAAAGAAGCTTTCCAAATGGAGGAGAGGGGGCAACCTTTCCCTGAAAACCTTCAGAGAGACCAACCTCTGACAGAAGGCTTTCAGTAAAATAATAATACATGTATGAGGGTTTTACAGAATAGGCTGATGTATCAAAGACTTATCCTTTGAAGCTGATGATTTCCTTTGTAGGTCTCTAATTTTGTTGAATATACAAGATGGTTGATTCTGTGCCCCATTACATTATACAGGCCGCATGCAAAGAAGATATAGACGCTTATTCCCTTGCATCTCTGATTTTCAGGAAGTTTTCAAGTCAAGGAAGTTAGCATTTTGCCCTTGATAGGCTGGGTGTTTGGAAATCTTCAAAAATTATTATTTCCCTTGCACATTGGTGAATATTGACAGGAGCATAATTCTTTGAAACACCTGGTCTGTAAAAATTGGTGTAAATATGTATTTTGCAGATGTTTGTGCATCTGTTGATTTTATTCTACTCAGTAACCCATTCTTTGAAAACCACCGCCAAATGTCATTGTTTACTCTCATGAAAATTTTATGTAATAAATGGTACTTGATTAGTACTTGTGATGCAGAAACTGATTTTTTTGGTTTGGTGAACTACAACTGTGTGTGTTTTTTGGTTTGGGGGACTATGACTGTGTATGTTTTTTGGTTTGATGGACTATGACTGTGTATGTTTTTTGGTTTGGTGAACTATGACTGAGTATTTTTTTTTGGTTTGGTGGACTATGACTGAGTATTTTTTTTTGGTTTGGTGGACTATGACTGTGTGTTTTTTGGTTTGGTGGACTATGACTGTGTATGTTTTTGGGTTTGGTGAACTATGACTGTGTATGTTTTTTGGTTTGGTGAACTATGACTGTATGTTGTTTGGTTTGGTGGACTATGACTGTGTATGTTTTTTGGTTTGGTGGACTATGACTGTGTATGTTGTTTGGTTTGGTGGACTATGACTGTATATGGTGTTTGGTTTGGTGGACTATGACTGTGTATGTTGTTTGGCATGGTGGACTATGACTGTGTATGTTGTTTGGTTTGGTGGACTATGACTGTGTATGTTGTTTGGTTTGGTGGACTATGACTGTGTATGTTATTTGGTTTGGTGGACTATGACTGTGTATGTTGTTTTGTTTGGTGGACTATGACTGTGTAATAGGACGTCGAAACTCGATTTGCAGGTGGGGAATTTCACTGCTAGCAACAGTAGGTACACTGTTATGCCTTCATATTAATGAAATGTTTTCATGTAATCAAGTCAGAATAAGAAAAACGGCAACGACCGCCAAAATGGCGCAACAATAACCGACTGCTATTCCTTACCAACACGCCAGCACATTTCGTTATCAGAAATCACCAGTTTTTGGGTCTCAAACAACATGGCCGTCATTGACCACCCTCTGTGTTTGCCGGTGTTTGATCTGTGTAACTTCTTTTACTTCCTAAGGAAGAAAATTCAAGTGAAAGGAATGAAATTTGAATTTGCAGAAGAGATAAAAGCCGAATCGCAAATGGCGCTTCACAGACTGATACATGAAGACTTCCAAGGATGCTTCTAGACTTGACAGCGGCGCTACTGTGGATCTTTGTGCTGACACCCATTGGGACCACTTCAAAAATGCTGGAGAAATGTAACGCCTAGAGCAAGTCTACAAACTTATATTATTATAGGGACAGTCTGGGGATTTTTGGATCGCACCTCGTATATATAGTACAGCTTTTTTTGACACTGGGTCATTCATCAGCTTTGGCGGGTCGACCTCGGTTTGACCCTTTATGGCTTACTTTATTCAGGTCATGGCACGGAGTCTTTGTTAATAACAGGATCTTAATCAGTGCTGTGTCCGAGAAGACTTGTATATCTGTGAAAATGATAGGCGAACTAGAGATTGTCCATGGATGGTAATTGACTACTAAGCAAATGTGTTGAAAACTGAATAATAATGTAATATGTTGTTAGTCTCATGAAAAGTTAGACGTGAAAAAAAAGGGAAGGGGAGGGGGTGGGTGGTCGTGAGAACTTATAATCATGAGCCGCTACATTGATACGAGTTTGCAGGTTTTTAAAGTAGGTTTATGAGATTCGAGATCGTATGATTTTACTCGTATTCATAAAACCAAGTAATATAACCATTCTCACAGCCACGGCTAGGTCGTGAGCGCACCTATACTCTTCATTTGATCTCTTCTCTGTCCTGCCGTCTTCCTACACTTCTTCTTTTCTCATGTTGTTACTTCGCTCTCCAAGGTGCTGACATGACTTTTTCTCCAAGACGCTGTCATGACTTTTTCTCCAAGACGCTGTCATGACTTTTTCTCCAAGGCGTTGTCATGACTTTTTCTCCAAGATGCTGTCATGACTTTTTCTCCAAGGCGATGTCATGATTCGTTCTCTAAAGCGATGTAATGACTGGTTCTCTAAGGCAATGTCATGATTGGTTTTCTAAGGCGATGTCATGATTCGTTCTTTAAAGCGATGTAATGACTGGTTCTCTAAGGCGATGTCATGACTGGTTCTCTAAGGCGATGTCATGATTCGTTCTCTAAAGCGATGTCATGATTCGTTCTCTAAAGCGATGTCATGACTGGTTCTCTAAGGCGATGTCATGACTGGTTCTCTAAGGCGATGTCATGACTGGTTCTCTAAAGCGATGTAATGACTCGTTCTCCACGGTGCAGTCGATCACGCTCTCCTCCTATGTGTAATGTGCAGTCGAGTCTTCGTTCTACTCCGTCATTTTCATATGAGATGAACAATCACACCATCCAGGACATACACACATTGGCTACGGGTAGGAAGGAGAAACGGGAAGATGTTAGAGAGGAAAAACTAGACAACAGAGAAAGTTATTTTAGCAGTTCACTAGGAGATGAACTCCATGTTTCATTTGAATTTGAACAATCAATAACTAAAACGCATAGATTTATGGATGGGAATTTTTACGCACGACTTGACATGTTTAAGGCAAAGGAGCTGTTTGAGAGAAGGAAAACGAATATTTTAGTTAGATTACCAAAGTAAACCAAAATTGTGTTACACAAAATTTCAGTAAAGGTTTAAAGCTACCAGGTAGTTAGAAGAAAATAGAATGCGTGTAAGGACTGAATGATTATATTGTGTATGCGAGTGGTTCATAATGTGACTCAATGTCAGATATGCGAGTACGTCGTGAACATGTGTGAAGTTAGAAATCGAGGTGCTTGAAATGTTCATATGATGTCCTGACGTAAATTATACTTTAGCCCATGTACTACAGTTATAGTCTGTGCTTATCTAAAAAAAAAAAAAAAACGTGTTAAACTTGTTAATTTTTTCCCTCGTTAGCTCTTTAGTAATTGTTGTTGCTAAAGAAGGCATCTCTGCCGAAATTTTCAGCATGTTATTTTGGTGCTTTCTAAAACTTAATAAGTCTTTCTGTTTGCTCTCGACTTTGCTCCCAAACTCAATGGCAGCCATGTTTGCATCTTTAACAGCCTGGGAGTAACTCAATCCGAGGTCTGAAAAGTTCCTGCAAACGTCCAAGACGATACGACGGTAGACAAACTGTCGGAAAATGTGGAGATTTAAAAACAAACAACAGCAGATAAAAATTATGAGAGGTCAAGAACGAGTTAACCCTTAATTTAGAGCATTATCTGACCCCAGCATAAGAAATTCTAAAAAGACAAGTGTTGCACCATCACTGCTTGAATTCGCGTGAGAAACACCAGGTGTTGACAGTAGACACTCACTGTAGACTTCCATTGTAAACCACGACCATAATGTAACCTACAAAGGTTGACGTCAGAAGACAACGCAAGATGTCGCGGCAACCTTTGCTCAAAACTTACTGCTGTGGCCACCGACAAAAAAATAATTGTGGATCAGCGTGGCCCAGTGGTTTTGGAGTAGGACTCCGGACCAAGAGGGAGTGGGTTCGATTCTGGTCACGGTTATGTTATAAAATCCTTTCAAAAGCATTTCATATTACACTTTCCACAGTCCACCTGTTGGCTGTGAAATGGGTGCCCTTATGCCGCCAGCATGCTTCTCAATATGTATTGACTGTGTGGGTGAGCATGCATGTTAGTGTGTACATATGCGTGTGTGTATGTGTGTGTGTTTGAGCGGGCACGCGACTGCATGGTTGAGTGAGAGGTATTATTAGAATTATGTACGAGTGGCTATCGGTAATTAGGTATGGGTAAGAGAGTGAACATACTGTTTACAATTGTTACTGTTCTGTTTGCTCATATACAGCAGACGCTGTTTGAACTTAATAAAATTATTGTTATTGTTGTTGTCATAGGTCATGAATAATATCCTAATATAACGATGATGATATGTTATATCTCTCCTGATCAAATACGCCCCCGATACGCCGGTCAAAAGTGTACCAAACTACCTATTCTTTCTTCATCTGCTGCTGAAAACAAAACAAACCAAGCCAAAAAGGAAACAGAAAACAACCAGACTAGATCTAGATCTATGTTTAAGAGTCTTATCACAGGAAAACTGCAGACTAAAACATAACTAAGGTTACAGTGTTTATCTTGAAGTTGATGTTATTAATATAATTCACATTCATATTATGGACGAATGAAGGGTTGAAGGTATGTGTGGATATGTGTATGCGTTGTCTATGTGTGAACATAGGAGTATAGATGTGAGTGTGTTTGCGCCCGCGCACGTGTGTATGTGGAGGTGTATGAGTGTATGTATGTATGTGTGTGTGTGTGCGCGCGCGCGCGCGCGCGCGTGTGTGTGTGTGTGTGTGGGTGTGTGTGTGTGTGTGTGTGTGTGTGTGTGTGAGAAAGAGAGAGAGAGAGACAGAGAGAGAGACAGAGAGAGAGAGACAGAGAGAGAGTATTTATGCAGGTACATGTGTGTGTGTGAAAGTGTTATTTTGTCTGTGTGTTTACGTATACCGTTGCTTTAAATAACGAAGACAATGAACTTATCTCAGTCACTTTCACTACCTCTCTCAGTTGCTCTATTTCTGTTTCTGGCTCTCAGACATGTATTCACTTGCCTTTCTCTGTATGTCTTAAATTTGTTTTGTCAGTCTTGAGAAAGTGTTACACACGAAACGTTGGCTATTTTTAATAAATTCTTATACATTTTTCATAAAGTTTTGTGTCGTTGGGCAGAATCATACTAGTTTTATTAATAAAATTTCAGGAGTCTAAGGAAATAACATCTTTTCATTGGCTTAGGTGTTCGGTAGCCGTTTGCTGATTACACTATATTATTATTGTGTTAGTTGCTGGCCGACCACATCAGCCGAGCTAGACCGTCCTGCGCTTCTCTCAGCTGGACAGGGCATGACGGGATAAATCAACATCAACGTCACTGGTAGATGGTACATGTAGTTAAAACGACTGAGGCCGGGTCTGGCGCTACAAGAGATAAGACCAGATCTAATAATAACATCAAACATCATGTCATAGTTCAAAACAACAGCTGGCCTGCGTTTGTTAAGTTCCTGCAATTTGACAAAGTGGGATGCCACGTCCATGCCTTAGCAAAGGAAGTATCAGTCTCTAGGCAAGCCGAGATGGCTGCGGTGAATACGGAAGAGACTGGGTTACGAGTGATGTTTTCTTTCCTGGAATCTTTGCCTCATTCGCATCATACAAACCACTGTTGATTTTTGTCACATCCTCCTCCGACAAATGGCCGTTGATAAGCCCTGGTGTTGCCCTGGTGTTGAGCTACAGGCACAGTTAAATTGACCTTTTCGAAAACGTTGCTTCATCCGCTAATATATAAAATCCCCCTATTTCGGGGCCCTGCCAGCCAGTGTTAGGGTGTAGAAATATGTAAAATGACCTGTGATCTAAATAAAGCATCTAATTTTAAAGTTTCGGGTACAGTTTCAGCCTTCTAGATAAAAAATAAAGTATGTAGGCCTATGTATTCGCAAGCGGTCAAAACCAGCCAAATGAAAAATTCGGAACCAAATCAGAATTCGAGATGACTCTATGGGAGTTTGAATTTGCACAAGATTTTCCGAACATGAAAACAAGCATAAGAAGTCAGTAAATTTTTTGTTGCCAAAAAAGTATCAGAAGTAGGGACATTTCCTTCTGTAAAAACATAGTTAAATGTGTCAGAAAAGTAAGTGCAAAATTTCAAGCAAATAGCTTTAATATTTTTGAAATGAAACATCGCCCAAAGAGGACATTTACTACAAAATGCGAATACTGAGAAATTTGGAAAAGACGTTTTCAAGTTGTTATAACTTTTTTTCAGAATTGAGCTATCTTAAAAATTCTTTCAGCATAATAAGCATTGGCCATTATTTCACATTTGAAACACATACAAAATATGTAAAAATAACCATATCTTAGGAGTTAAAAAAATTGTGAAGTGTGTCAACTAACATGAAGTAGAGAGGACAAAACTCACAGATGACGACACAAACACGTCAGCAAGTTCTCCAGTTACAAATTGAAGCTAAAAGGGAACCTATTCTCTACTGAGCACTCTTTATTTATACCCATCATACATCAAAACCCCCCCAGCTTCATAAACTGGCCCTCCCTCTGCCTCCTCCATTGTCTCTTGGTATTTCTGCGTGGCCAGTCTCCTGCTTTCTCTCCTCCTCCTCTTCTCCACCTCCAGCTGAGCAGCATCAGCCTTCTTTACTCTCTTGGTGTCTCGTTCAGTTCCAAGTATTCTGGTGACATTGGATACTGAGCAGCCAACTGCTGTAAGGAACTGGTGGGTTGCAGTTGAGCACATATTAAATTCCCCAACTCCAAGAACAGCAGCGATGAACACACGTTTGTACCCCGACCAAATATGTTTCAGGCACCGGGATCACATCATGCTGCGCAGCGATTCGTTTGTATTTTGTGTTTTGCCAAGGAGACAACGACTCAAGAGCTCGGAGTTTGTCAGCCTTTCGTAGACCTCCTTAACATGTTCACCGACTCTGCTGTTCAGGAAGGTGGACTGCTACCGGTTTCCAAGGGTTGGCTCCGTGATGCCACTGGCAAGGTCACGTTGGTACCAACACCAGGAGTCTTGACCTGCAGGGCAATCCTGGTGCTGCGGTTTGTCGTCAGTGGAAATGCTGTGATAGTACCCTGCTCCAATTGCCTTTGCCATCACCTCCACAGACTCGTTATGGGTGCCTACAGCCTTTGTGAAATAAGACTGTAAAAGTCCTATCTTGGCCTGAGAATGACAGAAAGGTAAATAAAAAAAAATGAATTAGAAAACTTCAGGTTTGGCACACACAAATATTACATTGTTGTGCAAAAATCTACCATAAAAAATGTCTAATAGTAATATTATGAATAGAATACCCAAAACTTCTTTGCTGTGGGCTGTTTCTGTCTGTTACAGTAGCCAGACCAAGATCTTAGCTGCACCTGTAGAAAAAAAAAATAGTTCATCAATCTACTTACATCGGTCAGACTCCCTTTTACGTTTCCTCCTATCCTGATGTTCTTCTTTGTCAGGGTAGATTTGAGGTTGCGCAGGCCAGTGTTGAGGCGTTTCGACACGTGGTTCACGCACTCCTCCTTCGTGATGCCAATGTCTCCATAAGGTTTCGCCCGACAGAGAGCCAGGGAGGTCTTTGTGTCCCCATCTCCCAAGAGAGTGGTGTACTGCATGCCGAAAGATGTTGACCTCCCCCAAATCTCCAGCCACTTCCATGCCCCCCAGAAGTTCCGGTGTAATTCTGAGTGCATTGTCCCTGAGCCCTGTGTTGATGAAGCCATTCCTTGTAGATTCTATCATTTCTCGCTTTCAGCTTCTCGCCTGTTGTTGTGCATAACTGTGAAAGGTAAGAAAAAGAGAGAAAGAGAGAAATTCAATTTAGTAGTCATACTATGAGGTGAAATAGTTTGTTCCTTATAACAGTGGCAATTACATCATCAGCTGAAAAAAACATCTTATTATCTATAGTTTGTTTGTTACATTACAAATCTAATTCTTGTTTGTTTTCATTATGCCCACAATTGCACACTCAGTTTTATATTGTTATTATTATGCTACACATAGGCTACACTCTGATTGTATTTTTAGTATTATGTCCTATAATGCTTCCACATTGTTTTTTCCGAAGAAAAAATAGGTCGTCTGTATGTTGAAAATGGTACTTTGGTAACTGGTGCTTCACTACACTTGTGGAGTGGTGGTAGCTGAACGGTTTTGGTGCTGGACTCACGATCGTGGCTTCGATTCCCGACGACGATTGCGCTGTA
The DNA here is from genome assembly GCA_033807755.1 of Ellobium chinense. Classification (NCBI taxonomy): domain Eukaryota; kingdom Metazoa; phylum Mollusca; class Gastropoda; order Ellobiida; family Ellobiidae; genus Ellobium; species Ellobium chinense. The sequence goes on from JAWQUT010000470.1 coordinate 425,437, forward strand.
ATAAGAGCCTTGGGAAAGCATCTCATTCACATTTTATTCAGTCCACCCGTCTGTAAAATGGATATCTTGGCTATTGGCAGCGAAAGATACTGTGAAAATGCTAGTGAGCAGCACCTATAATTGGCAGCGACACTGTATGCTTCTCTGGGAGTTGAGAAAGTCATAGAGTGATCAGGCCTGTTGGGGTTATAATAGTGTTAAAGTTTGCGTGAAGGGGCACTAGCCTGAGTATGAAACTTATGAACTGCATCATTATTACCTCTCTCTGTGGAATACGACGTTAAACATTGACACAGAAGTGTCAGGAAAGCATGGAGACACACTGGAAGCATGACATCATAATCACCTTCTCTAGTCTATTTATAGTCTCCTTTTGGACATTACGCCGTAGGTAGCAGTTCATCTGTAAGCTCCGGGACTCCTCTAATTTATTCTCGGCCAACGCCACTGCATAACGTGCATTACATTGTGGCATGACTTTGTTTGGACACTTAGCAATATTAAGTAATCACCGTATGAAACAAAACAAAACAAATAAATCCAGCACAGACATGCCTGGTAGTTTTTGTTTATAGACTAGACGATCTTCATGAACATATATCTTATCTCACCTTTCAGGTAGACTGGTTAAAGTGTATAGCAAAGTGTATGAAAAGTTTGTACACAAACATTAAGTGTATGATTAACTCTATCAGTGAATAGGAGTTCACGACTCCAAACACGTAACACAACTTTTGTCATGGGGAAACTCACAACAGAAGAAGTTTTAGAAAAAAGCTGACAAACAGTTTCACACCTTTTCTAGCTTGCTGAGTAAAAATTACTCTGTTCATGAAGAGATATTTTGCCTCGAAGACCTTGAAATTTATAAACAAATGGGTACCTCTAAAATCTAAGAAAAGATACAAAGGGACTTGACACTGTAACATTCACCACCATATATTTCAGGTAGAAGTCATTACCTACATGTATATTTTAACATTGTTCACAGTGTGCGCACAGTTCTTACTGTTGACTCATTTATACCTATGCAGCTTCATAAAGAGTTTCACTCTTCTGCATTTGTTCAGAAAATACATGTAATTTAAGTATCTTTATACAAATCTGTGAGACTTGTTTTGTTTCTTTTTTTTTTTTTTTGAATTTCGAAATTTGACCTGGTTATCATATCATTAGAAAATGCATGTAAAAGGGCGACAACTCTATAATGCTGAGTTCGTAGCGTAGTTGGGTCGAGAGTGAAAATGAAAATTTAACGAAATTATAAGACTTGGGATGAGAAGAATACTGTTAATATTTCACAATGCATAAACTAGTTTGGCAGCATCTTATTTACCAAACAAATCCCAAAAACTTCGAACAAAGTTCACAGTGTAAGCTTCCAACTGCAGTTATTGCCCTCACACCGTAGAACATCACCTTTTCACCTGCTACACAGTTTTTTACATGCCAAGGAAAATACCTGCTTGAGGATCGAGTCCCAGCAACAGAAAACACCATCCTCTAGCCCATTACTTAGCCACAAAACCCTCAACCAGTCGTAGACTGGCATTCATGGTCAGCAAGAGATGCTGTTCAAAGATAATGATCAAATGCAAGGCAAGGCAAGGCAAGTCAAGGCAAGGCAAGGCAAGGCAAGGCAAGGCAAGGCAAGGCAAGGCAAGGAAAGGCAAGACGGTTGTATGCAAAATGGTCAGACAGGAATCGTGACTGTACTCTTGCATTTGTCAAGCAGGAAAGTTACAGGGTTGTTGGTGTTGTAAAGTGGGCCAAGTCGGGACTTGGAGCTGTTGATTTCCGCTTGCTTGCCAGTCTCCCAGTTGCAACTCTCGTTTAATGGCAACATTTCTAAATGACACAGTATTCCCTTTTAATTTCTAGAATATGTCACCGACTCTACGGCAACTCTTTCTATTCCCAATATTTCTCATGCTTTCGAATCGTTCAGATTAAATGAAGCAATGTCAACTTGTTATTTTTTTTCCTCTGTTGTTGTTTTGTTGATAAGAAGCCTAAGATAAACTGAAACTCCTGCTTATGTCAGTATTAACATTTTTTTGTCTACTCGTTATCGGGAGTGTAAAGGAGAGACTTGGAAAACAAGATGTTTGCTTTTGGGTTGACGATTTTAGCGGTGTCCACCGCGGTATTCGCTGAACAGGGTAAGTGTAGATCTAAATTTGGTTTGAAGTCGACTATCAGCGATTTAGCTTCTTCATATTTTTATTCTTCAAAAAAAAATTTTTTTTTTGAGTACAGGTGTGATTCAGGATTTTCCGCAGTTTTCTGCGTATCTACGGCCGAGCTCTCAATCTTTGTTTCAAAGGTAGTCTTGGCTGCCTAGATCTTGTACCTGATGCAGTCCGGTTGTAGACTGTCTAGTCTTTTATTGGATGTGAGATGGAATCTGCTCTTTCCATACTGAGATCTTGAATCTGCCAAATCGAACAAGACTGGGATCCCCTCCAGCAACAAAGCCCTTTTTGAAGCCTGAAGATTTCCTTTTGTCCATCTGTAGTTCATTTGGACACCTAAGCTGATCAAGAGATTGTTCACTTCCAAGGAACAAAGGAAAAGAGTCCTCGAAAGGCAGTCAGAAAGAAAGAAAGAGAGATGAAGCCAAAAAAAAAAAAACATGGTGTGATGAGGTACGAATCCATGATCTGTGTCTGAGGGTTCTTACCGGGGTTTATGAGACTGTTTGAAATACCACTGTGAAAGCGTGGTCTTTCTAATATGTACTGTTTTATTGTTTACCATCTTCAGTGCCCTGCCTAACGGGAGTGTCGGACTGCTCAGGTCACAGCTCACTATCTATCATAGGCGGCCAGGTGTACTGCTGCCCCTCTGGCTTCCTGCATGGATGGACTACTGAAACCTTGGCCAACGGGACCACACACGCCGTGTGCACATGCAACAGACAGTATTATGGTGAGTAGTGGTGAGTCTTTAGAAAGGGCCAGTTAGGAGATGCATCCTGTGAATAGTAGTGAGCGATACCTTGGCTCTCGTAGTGAGAGGCATTTTGGGGGCAACCTTCGGCTGGCTGTATAACTTATTGTCACGGATTTATAATGACATTGGTGGCCAATCAGTTGACACCGGGCTGAAAAATTCGACAGCCGCATCACATGGTCGGTGCTGGCATGCGAATATATTCTACCGTCACATCACATTGTCGGTGATGGCATGCGAATATATTCTACCGTCACATCACATTGTCGGTGATGGCATGCAAATATATTCTACCGTCACATCTAGCGTAGTGGAGTGATGTTGACGAGAAATGATTCTACCGTACCTTCACAGTGAATAAGATAAGGCATCGATAGCGATACATCTATATCAGCATCGATTCTTTGACATCCGTTTTGACCCCAGTGAAAATGTCTTTTATTTGTTTTAGTTCCATTTTCTTTTTAACAAGATCCACTACTTTTCCACTGTAAATAGAAGGGTACTACTATAATGCGCAGTGCCGTTTTCTAATCAAGAGCGTTTTTCTTATTCATGAAAACTGCACAACAACGTGCAAAAAGGCTTTGTTTATCTGACAATACGGTTTATTTTTTTCACCACAAGATATCATAGGTGTGTCTAAGACACAGTAGTGAATAAACTTATACGTGACTTTTCAATATTTCTGTCTCAAGATTAAGTTACAGAAAACAAATAGAAAGGGCTCTCTCAAAGAGATAAAGTGAGATTAAGATTTTCAAAAAATAAAATGCTTCAGTAAACATGTGCATTATTATGTTTTAGATACTTATGGTGAAGTAACAACTGTATTTTAAGATACCATTTTCCAAACATCACTACCCACTAAATTACTATCTAGCACTTTGGGACGCAGTTTGCATGCAAACTACATGGAATTAGAAAAGAACAGTACGCATCACAATAATGCTCTACAGTCTACAATGAAAAGTTAGTGAATCTCCTGTTGTAAAGAACATGGCTTCATGGCCTCTTTTCTCAGTGTCTCCTGTACCTGACCATACTACACACAGCAGAATGTGAGTTAGCCAGGACTAACGTAATGGCACTGAACTGCGATAGGTCACCGCTTGGGATAAGGGTCAGTGGTCTCGATTTCCATTGGCCCGATGTCGAGCTTGCATGTGTATAATATAATATAGAACTTGTGTGATCTGCACGTCGATTTACTTTATTATCTATTGTTATTTACGTTATTACTTCTATTATTTATTACTTCAAGAAACCTGATTACTTGCGTAGCTTTCTTACTCTATACTTTCCGTGAATTCATAATTACTTCACGTACAACAATAACAACAACAGCAATAACAACAACAACAACAACAACAACAACAACAACAACAACAACAACAACAACACACAAACTGCCTGCGTTTGAAGGACTTGATTCTTGGTGCATTTTCTCTGCCAGAGACTGACTGTCTCCCATCGGCCAGCGACTGCCCAGGGTCGACACACGTCTTGTCAGATGGTCGGTGCTGCCAGACTGGCCAGGTGATGAGTTTAAGCTCCCAGACTCTCGTCAGTGCCGCCTCTATTGAGTGCAAGTGCAGGCAGTACGGGCCGCTGGCGACCACTTCCAACGGGACAAGGTAGGCCACGATACACTGGTGGATCATATCATACTAAAGACAGGTCGTTGTGATAGGGCTCTGCTTGCACTAGGAGGTCATTCATTTCACTTGTATGTTGATCTTGTATGTACATACAGAAGCTGAAAACTGTTGTTTTGTTTTCCTCCACCAAGATCGGCATCAAGCTACAAGAAAGCTAAATGAGTGACCCCACTAGCAGAAGCAGAATCTTATGAACATGACATGAACGACATGAACATTTTCTGATATCCAGTGCTGAAGTTCTTCGATAAAAAAAGATAAAAAAAATACTGGCTTACAAAAGAAATAAATTGGCTTACACCCGAAAAAGTCTCGCGAACTGCTGTGCCTCATTGGCTCATTAGCTGATACCTAACCGAAAATGTGATAATAAGAAAATAGACAATAATATTTACATCTACGGTGGCTTTCATTATGTAACTGTTGACGACAAAACGTGGTTTTGTAACATGCAGTGCTTTTATCACACTTCAGAAGGTCAATGTCTTGTTAAAGTGAGTGAACACATTAATGTTTTTCCCTGGTGTAATGGCGAAATTTATTGGCAAGACACAAGAACATAATCGTAATTATAGTCCCTTTGCCGACCTGTTCAGTGACAGCTGGACCTATCTTGCACTGTGGCCTGTCAGCGGACTGCTGGGGCAGACGTGCAAAGCAGCAAATGAAGATGTTGCTGTGACCATCTGATTGAAGATGAGAACAGCTTTGCAGCCATTAAAAATAAGATCAATGTCACTCGACCAGGAAAGCTGAAATATTAGGGTTTGAAAGTGCCATTCAATATCGAATTTTTGGTTTGTTTTGTGTGTTACAGAAAAAGGAAAATAATTTCTGTACACAAGGATACTGATTTCAATTGGTAAATAGTTAGGAAATTCTAGATAAATTTGAATGTTTGTAAGGCAGATTGCATTGCCTTTTTTTTTTCTTTAGTGAACATTTTTTTTTCAGTCACGATATTCTCAGAAGTTTTTTCTCCATTACAAGGGACTGAGCCACATCCACTTTAAACGACAATATATCAGACATAACTAACAATACGTAAGAAATGCACATACATTAAGCTTTCATTGTTATGAGTAAAATAACAATTACAATAACAATATCCTTATTTTGCTCAAGTACATTATATACATTTGAGTATTAAATATCATACTATTAAGCACTTACATTGACTGAAACAGAGCAGCGGTGGTCAGGCATGCCTAATGCAGTGGATCTGTTTATATTTAAACTTTATACATAAAACGCAATATCAGTTTTCATACTGAAACCGATATGGAATGCATGTGTTAGCCATACGGACTACCAGTAGAAATGGTTTTTTTTTGTTATTTTGTAGCTCAGTCTAACATCCCTGTTACATCTGTTGTTCGAACCATGTCAACCAATCAACCACATGGGTTTAAATGTTCACAGGGAAATGACGCCAGAGGAGAGCGCTAGCTTCACCCAAACCATGACCGGTCTGGGAGACAGCCTGAACACTTTACTGACAACCATCCTTGGGAAGCGGAACCAACCATAGCTTCAGGTGCTGATTAGCAACTAGACTGCTAGTTCCTGCGAAGGATTGAGGGGTGTGGATTTTGACAGGGTTTTGAACGAAGGAAATAGGAAGTTGTGTTTCTCGCGTTCGGCACTGCATTGCACTCTTGTTGAGCCTTGAACCCCTGCAAAATTCTAAACAATATATCAGAACACTCTCGCCCGCAGCTTGGCTTGGAATTAAGAACAGGGTTAGGGATAGGGTTAATGAAGAGAAAGCAAACTTGGGACCGTCTCTAGACAATATCATTATGTATAGGAACTTTCTCATGTGTTCTTTCTTTATTTTAATCCTGCCCGAAATCCTGAACCATGCTCTAGGTGAAAGTATCCTATACTACTGCGCATGAAGGAAGTCAAACAACTGATGTACACACTGCTAGTGTCAAGTAGTGTAAATTTTCTTTAATTAACGATTGAGGTTTACGCGTGATTTAAAGACAATGTCATGAGACTTTCCCAAGGCCAATATTGAGGGTTAGGGGCAGGAACCGCGGAAGTAAGATTTATTGCGTCAGTAGAGTCAAGACGCCGACTCACTCCCAAATCTAAGCACTTTGGTTGGTGGAAGGCATGGAGAGCCGTGTGCATAGGCAAACCTCTATCATTCAAGCAGGTTCTCTGTGTATATTTTGCTTTGCTTATCTTTCTGACACTTGAACGTAGGAAGTGGAGTCAATCAGAGCCTGATATATGACTAGGGGCCAGTTTCCGCGAATGAGAGAGAGAGCGTGGCTGTTGCTTGGACATTTTTAAATGCAAGCTATCGTTAGATTGGGGTTTCGTGTTTGTCTTGCCACACTTTTCTCGTATTCAGTCCACCCTGGTCCAGGCATCTTTTATTATATTTCAGATATCATGTAAAGGGACACAGCTCAATATGGACGCTATAAAATTAATAGAAAAAAATACATTTGATAGATGTGTATAGCGGGCGATTGTAGGCGGTGCGGTAAAACTTGAAGGCGGGCGATGGTGGACGATCTAGTATATACAGGGTTAATTGAGCAGCAAGTTTCAGTGGTACCCTTTTTGACTGTGAAATTTTCTAATCCTTCTGCGTCATATCTGTTATGTTCAGGCTACATAAGATTACAATGCTTAAAGTCTTCAAATGCACCTTGAAAAAGACTACCAAATATAGATCAACCAACACTCAAAATTGTTTGAGTCTCGCAATGAGTGCTTCGGTCTAAACCCCGGCTAGGATCAGTCCATCAAATAGAAATACTGACGGGCATTTATCACTTCAAGTTACCCAGGTTCCGCCATAGCACCATAGAATTTACTCTTGTGCTAAATCTGTAATGTTTAAATGGAAAGGTTTTGATGGGCTTCGGTGGGCTCATGAGTCAGGCAAGACGCATCTATATTCAGACTTGATTAGTTGGCAGATTCAGTGTGCAAGGTTCCGTTTCTCTTTTATGTAGCCTATATGATGCTAATAACCAACTAGTTGGTCTACTTAATGTTATATGTGCCCAGAAGAACCGTTATTAATTGCTGACACTAATTTTTCAATTTTGTTACATCCCATAGCTCCCCGTGAAAAATGGCGACTCAAGGCCGGTCACTGTGAGTGATTAGACAATACAGCAAGTCGTTGTGACGTAGACTAGAGCACAGAAATCCGTTCATCAGGAAATTTGGCACTTTTGATCGACAGTATGTATTTACTTGGCTTAATGTGGATGCTAAAAACGAAATAAACATTGCTCACTGAAAGAAGTGTGTTGGTTAATAGTTGAGCTTGCGAATGTGTGGGGCATTGGACTCAAGAAAACATAAATTACATGGGTTTGATATCCCCCATGATACTTGTAGGTATGAAGATGACAACAGCACCTGGCATAAAAATATGCAAAAGTTAGAACATTGGCCATGGGGAGGAGGGAAAGAGGTTGGATTTGAATTCAAAGGCTTAGATTGGTGCAAATACAATTGTAGACTCAAAATAGGTACGATTTAACCACTCAAGTATAAACTGTGTGGTTCTTGGTAGATGGGTAAGGTTGCCTAGTTTAATGAGTGAAAAGGCCTAAAATACTAGGTGGCCCTCTTCACTGCCTAAAGCTCTCATAATCTAACTGGTTCAGGTGCATTTTTCTTTGTGTCAAAATTTGGAGGAAGAGCCAAACAACATGTCTGGAAAGTATTTTGGTATGGGACCCCTGGATAAGTTAATGAGAGGTGTAAAACCTTATATAGCCAACATGCAACAGTGGAAAGAACATTGGCATCTTCATACCTTAAACCTTGGGAAAACAATACAATAGCACGGGCTTACAAAACGTCATTGCGATTTGAAATAGCTTTCGTCCCGGCAAATGATGAGACAAGAGCAAGATGGGCGTAAATCAGATTTATCATCTGCCTTACTTCCCTTTTTTTACTGATGTTTTTTGTCGACTCGACATCATACACCATTAGTGTCGTGACCAATTTTTGCTAACATCTACGTCATAAATGACAGGTGCAGAACCACAAATGTACTACTATAAAGTTATAACACTCCCTCCCCCTCCCCCTTCTTGTCCAATTGTGTTAGTACCTTGCTGCACACTGCAAAATATGTAGATCCACGAGGGCTCTAGTCCCTTGCACGTGCACATATTTCTTTACGCCTTACCCACTCCACAAGCTGTGACGTATCTAGACTAGATGTCACTTCTTCTTTTATGACCTGGGACATACAGTATCCGGAAATGATGTATAAGATCCATTATACACTAACATGTTGATGTTAGTCACATGTTGATGATGGCAGTAATTTTACACGAAACGAAAATGAACCGAACCCACTGCAGACAATATTAAGTAAAGTAGCGGATTTTATACAGTTTAGCACTTTCTTTCTTGTGTCGAGGTGATCACCTCGATCTGCTGGTTCGAAAATGAGCGTGAATCTAAATCGGAAACACTATATTCCCACCCTTACTCTACTGTTGATACTGTGCCCTGTTTACTCGTGTAAGCACTGAAGTTTACTTGGCATAACTCACCACAGAGGTTCTCCTATCCCAGTTTAAGAACCCCTGCTCTACAATATCTATCTATCTATCTATCTATCTATCTATCTATCTATCTATCTATCTATCTATCTATCTATCTATCTATCTGTCTGTCTGTCTGTCTGTCTGTCTGTCTATCTATCTGTCTGTCTGTCTGTCTGTCTGTCTGTCTGTCTGTCGACTGTCTGTCTGTCTGTCTGTCTGTCTGTACGTCTGTACGTCTGTCTGTCTGTCTGTACGTCTGTCTGTCTGTCTGTCTGTTCGGAATTCGTCAAGATACTATTATTTTTTTTTTATTCCACACATCGCACTACATTAAGGAAATTGTAAAATGGCATCGCAGGTAATACGCTGTTAGAGTGAATCTGTAGATAGCCAATGGTCACTTCTTTGTAATGTAAAGTTTAGTTTACAGTGGATAAAAGTATATATATATATATATATATATATATATATATATATATATATATATATATATATATATATATAAAACAACACAACACCGACCATGTCACAAATACATCATGTGACAAATAATCATGGAAGGCGAGGAATTTTCACCAGCTTTGATGGCAGATCGCAGTACATGACAATGTTTGATTGATGAATCACCACAGGTAACACAGAGCTACGAGGTTCGATCCTAGAACTTCGGACTGTGCCCAATACCGCTTGTACACCTACTCCTGCTATTATCTACACTCCTCCTCCCTCATCTTGGGAGAATCCATCTGGGAGTCAACACAATGATTCAAGCACCGCTGCCAAGCTCAAGAGAACTCTTGTAGATCTGTAAGCACGTCAAATATTATATGTGAATTCATCTTATCCTACTATTATAATCTTGTCCTATTATCTTGAATCTCATTTCTTACAGATGAACGGTCAATCATCTTGGAAAGAGGAAGACATCCTGTGGAGATATACGCCGGTCAGACGGTCAATGTTCACTGTGGGGGTCATGAGGTGGATGCGCCAAGTAATGAGCCGGCAGCCATCTGTAAAGATGTGTAAATATGGCTGAATGTGGCATGATAACAAAGTCCTCTGAGATCATCCTTAAAGTTCATCATTTCTTGACCTCGAACAACATGACCTTTATTTTGTCCATCACTCTCCATTATATTTGCCGGATTTTCTTCCATTTGGTTTTCTCCACCTCACAAAGAATGAAAGGTCTTAAAAAAGGAACGCAATTTGAAATTACAAGCAAAATATAGGAATATCTATAGACGGTGCTGATTCATACATATTTTCAAGGGTGCTTTTAGAATTAGCGGCATTGATTGAAACATTATGCTGACTCTTAATTAGAACAATTCCAAGATGATGGAGGAATGTAATTTCCAAAGTAAGTCTACATGCTTTCATAAGCACAGCCCCGGGATTTTTGGATCGCACCTCGTATATTATCTTTCCCATGACACATAACTATATTCTCTGTGACAGAACCCAGGTGGAAAACGATCACGAAATATACCAGCTGCTGCACAAAAGTTTCCTGAGTCCAGTCGACGTCGTTAACTCGCAATTCGTTTCTGTTTGTCCTCAACCTTTCTATTAATTGCAACACTGTTTAGACTTTTAATTGCAGCATCTTTTAAACAGTGGAATACATCGTGTTTTCGATGCAAAAGTCATTGGATATTTACAAATTTTTTTAATCGCGATCTGCAAAAAAAAACAACAAAAAACTATCCTGAGGTATTAAGGCAGAGTAAACTGTAATTCTGGAAAACAAACAAACAAACTAGATCAGGTAGTTGGCAATTTCTTCTAAGGACGACAAATCCATCCCCACTACCCCCTGCAACAACAACAACAACAACAACAACAACAACAACAACAACAACAACAACAACAACAAAGGCACCAAAATCCAGATATCATTTAAATTTCTACGTTGTCTATTATAGTAGGATCTCACGAGTTGAGAACTAATGCCATCTCAGAAACCACCCAGTCACTGCCTTGCTCTGTCTCTCATCGAGTCGCTTGTCTGATGTACAGGACGCAAATTCTACTCACGATTTCCAGTACCTCACGTATTCGAAATCATAGATTGATCACTGGAATTCGAGTTGATGAGGTCTTATTATTAAAAAAGACGAGAGAGCCAGGAGAGAGAGAGAGAGAGAAAGACAGAGAGAGAGACAGAAAGAGAAACAAGAGGCAGAAAGACAGGAAGAAACAGGTCAGAGAGAGAGAAAAAGAGAGAGAAAGAAAGAAAAAAAAGAAAGTAAGAAAGAAAGAAAGAAAGAAAGAAAGAAAGAAAGAAAGAAAAGGAAAGTGAGAAACATATTACTGTTGTCGCTGATGTCTGATTATTTCACAAGCTTACAATGTAGACATATGGTAAATATTCATCAAGTCAGTGTAGCTTGTCTGAGTGTGAATCGTGTTTATCTGTGTGATGTGCAATCCTTTATGTCAGGTCCAAAGAGAACTGCATCAAGTTTGTACATCAAGGCATATTCAAGTCATACTGATCTACATTCCCGCTCATAGACCTGACTGAATCTCTTATGACTAGTAATGAAGTACATAAAGAGGGTGGGTAAATGGAGGGACAGAAAGTTATCAGTTTATCCAGAAGTGACGCTTACAGCAGCTGGATAAATTACATGGAGAAACTTTCGGTAATTTGTTATGGTTTGCTGGATATCCGGTTACAAATACCTACTATACGTGATCGTTTATTCTCATAAACAGTTTGCAAATATTGATACAGTATAGTCTCAGTTTGTTGTCCAAAAAGATGATCTGGCATCTTGAAAGGTTCTTGCATACTTCCAAGAGAAGAACACGAGAAAGTGGGTCTACAAAATTCTGAAACTCCCAACTCATAACGTTTTGGAATTTATTTTTTCTCTCAGTTGCTTACATATTTTGGGCTTAGGTCACCAAGTGTGAGTTCAAATTCTTAAGTTTCGTGATAAATTGACCCATCTTTGCATTCCTGCCATTTTCACCTCTTTTCATCTTAGCGATCTGTATGTCAAGACTCGTCTGCCGAAAACTACTGTATACTGTGTATTGTGTGACCAAACTACAAATGGTCGTGAAAGAATTGTGTTCTAGCAACGACTGTTCATAAACATGAAAGTTCAAAGTTCAATTCTCACAAAATGTTAAAACAATATGTACAAAAATAATCCCCTTTTTGTTGCAAGATTTCAGGATTTTTGTTGTTGTTGTTGTTGTTGTCACTGTACAGAAATGCAAATTCAGATCACTTTTAGAGATTTCACATTATCTAACCACCTCTTGGCCTGTAGGTCAGAGAGAGAGAGAAAGACAGAGAGAGAGAGAGAGAGAGAGAGAGAGAGAGAAAGAGAAAGAAAGAGAGAAAGAGAGAAAGAGAGAGCGAGAGAGAGAGGGAGAGAAAGAGAGAGAAAGAGAGAGAGAGAGAAAGGAGAGAGAGAGAGAGACAGAGAGAGAGAGAGAGAGAGAGAGAGAGAGACAGACAGAAAGAGAGAGAGAGAGAGAATACAACTACGTGTAACAAAAATACAGTAGGTGAAAGGCTAGTAAACTATTTTATTTGACTCATAAAATAAAATATTCATATTTTTAGAGGGGTCACATATTTCCCGGTAACTAGTGACTGCGACATCCTGGCACTCCCTCAAGGTATGCTCTGGTTAGGATTAATGGCTGGGCTAGGCTAGTTTTTCCCAGTGTTTTCTTTCTCAATTAAAGTCTGTAACCTAAAGTATTTTCTAAATTATCGATCTTTCTCAACAGTTTTCGAGTTTTATTTCATACTGGTTAGTGACAAGCCTCAAAATCCTGGGGCTATCCTACAGATGTGCTAGGATTAGGTTTGAGGGAAAGGTTGGAGGCAGAAGATTATGCAGAATGGGCCCTAGATTTGCAAACCTGCCCGCGAATTAGTTCGCATTCTCTCCTGATTTTGTAAATTAAACCTGAAGTTTAAGCTATTTCTTCGGTTTTGGTGTGGCCTTCGGTGTGGAGCACTCATCGTCAAGGAAACTAGACTAGACTAGTTAGATTTTTTACGCCTTTGGCTATGTCTGTTCGTGGCTCGAAAACGAAATGAAAGATCTCCATTTTAATTATCAATTTTTAATAAGCTCATTGAATGCTAAAAACTAATACAAAAGACTTAGAGAGTGTGGAGTTTCTTATAGGTGAACGTAGAGCAAACAATTTCTTGGCTCAAAGAGACAAACTGGATCAGGTTTCTTCTTTTGCTTCTTCAGTCAAAGGAGAGTAGCTTTAGACTCTTTTGGCTTGTTGCACCCGAGCATGGGTGAGACAGGCAGGCAGGCAGGCAGGCAGGCAGGCAGGCAGGCAGGCAGGCAGGCAGGCAGATACTGGAGGCAAGGAGAAACAGACAGACAGACAGACAGACAGACAGACAGACAGACAGACAGACAGACAGACAGACGTCACGGTGGAACTGGAGGGCGGACAACAATGATACAGGCTAGTGGGTTGACATGAATATCAAGCAGGTAGATAGATAGATAGATAGATAGATAGATAGATAGATAGATAGATAGATAGATAGAGAGAGAGAGAGAGATGAGAGAGGACGAAAGAAGGAAAGACAAGAAAATGTTGGTTATTATCACAGTCATGACAAATAAGTAGAGCGACCATCTGTGCACATTGAACTCATGACTGACACAGCAAGCAAACATCACAATACTGGGCTCTCTGAAGTAAAAAAAAAACAGAAAAAAAAGAGGAATACGCGATTTGTTATGCAGTCATAAACAACATTGTTTCATTTAGAATTGCGCAGTAAAAGTTGCAGGAGCTGCGGGAAGAATAGGTCTAGGCGAGGAACTCTCAAAATTTATGGACGTGCTTGGACAGAAAAGCAAAGAATCCAACATCAGAAGATATAGCTTGCAGACGCCTGTTAAACAGGATCAAATCACTGCCTGTGTAGGATGCTATTCATCCACTAATGTAGGAAATATCCTTTTTCGGGCCCTGTCAGTCAATGTCAGGGTGTAGAAATATATTAAAAAAACTGCGATTTAGATAAAGTATTCAATTTTAATGTTTTAGGAACAGTCTTAAAGATATGCGAGTACAAATAAAGTGTGGCAGGCCTATGTGTTGGCACATGGTTAAAACCAGCCTAATGAAAAATTGGGAACCTACTCAGAAAGCGAGGTGCCTTGGAGGATATTTATGAAAAATGTGGCCGTTGACACCCCCCCCCGCCCCCCNCCCTTCTTTCCCCCGTAAAAGAGTGGGCTTTCGACGAACTTTGAATCCCATAGGGATTCCAAAATCACAGCAGAATTTTTGTAGAATAACACACTGACTTAAATTGCTAAGGCCGAAAGAAGAAACAAAACAATAGGTGCCAGAAATCTTGGAGGGAACTATCAGAAACAACATACACTAGAACATGGTTAGAAGAAATTTCACGGAAATTGTTAAATCTTTTTCGCATTTAGCATACTTCTGATTATCTATGATAAGGAAAAATAAAGGCACCGGCTCAGTCTAGTTCATAGTTCATGGATCGACTGTTTGTTCGATCTTTGCAATTTGACAAAATGGAAAGCTACACCCTTTCCGTACAAAGGAAGTATCAGTTTTAGGCAAGACAAGATGAATGCGATTAATGCGGAAGAGAAAGAAAACAATGCATTGATTTGCGAGTAGTGTTTACTATTCTTATATCTTTGCATCATTCAATAGCAAACACACCACCGTTGGTTCTTTCCACATCTCCCTCCGCCAAAAAGCCATAGGTAAGACGTTCCACTAAGAAATTTAACATCGTAGATGGTTCCTCCATGTTGCCGAGCTTTATCTTCCGATTTTGACAAAAGACAACATATTTCCAACAAACCTCTTATGGGTGTGCACCTTTCTGCACTGTAACTTGCGCGCACCAACCAAAGGCGTATATTTTGCTGAGGACTCCCCACAGAATACAAGGATGGAGACGCTGCAGAAATCAACCAAACATAGTCTAGACCTTATCAGTCAAGATTGTCCGTCCCAAAGGATCACGGTCCTGTAGGCCTTTCATAACTAACAAACAATGTCTGCTCTTGATCTGAGTAGTCAGAGTGTAGACTGCTGCGGAGGGGCTGATAGATAGATAGATAGATAGATAGATAGATAGATAGATAGATAGATAGATAGATATAGATAGATAGATAGATAGAGAGAGAGAGAAAGAGAGAGAGGGAGAAAGAGGGAGGGAGAAAGGGAGAAGAGAGCGAGAGGGAGAGGGAGACGGGGAGAGAGAGGGCGAGAGAGAGAAAGTGAGAGAGGGAGAAAGAGGGAGAGAGGGAGAGGAGAGCGAGAGGGAGAGAGAGGGCGAGAGAGAGAGAGAGGGAGAAAGAGGGAGGGAGGGAGAGAGGGAGAAGAGAGCGAGACGGGAAAGAGAGACGGGGAGAGAAAGGGCGAGAGAGAGAGAGAGGAAGGCAGAGAGAGACAGGGAGAGAGAGAGGGACAGAGATAGAAAGAGACAGAGAGGCGATAATAAGGATAAGGATAAGGATAAGGATAACTTTATTGATCCACAAAGGGAAATTTGTCTTGGTTACAATGTAAAATAAATAAACGTTCACACACACACACACACACACACACACACACACAC
>JAWQUT010000470.1:460545-476551 GCA_033807755.1 Ellobium chinense
TTATCTTATCTTATCTTATCTTATCTTATCTTATCTTATCTTATCTTATCTTATCTTATCTTATCTTATCTTATCTTATCTTAATATCCACGAGGGAAATTCCGTTCACAGTTGATACACATTCAACAATGAATTACATTTCACATTCAACATTAAATTTCATTTCAGGTCACACACATTACCAGACAGTGAGCTTTTTCAGTATAAGAACCATGGACTTAAATTTCTTTCTGGCTGATTTGGACAATCACGTTCATAGTCCAGTAAGAACTGACATTAACCTGGACATTTTGAATAACAGGTCGAAACTTACATCAAAGGTAGCTATGGGTCTCTACTATACGTCCAATTTTTTTTCATTTTTTAGAAGGTATGGAACAGTGTTATATAATGGATTACATAACAGCATCTAAAAATGAGGAAATAAAAAGGCAAATTTCAATAATAATATAAAAATACTAAAAAACATATCATATATATATATATAAACACTTTGTAGGTACGATACAACTAGTACAAAAGAAGTTGGCATCAAAACTAGACAAGAGTTGTCCCCCTTACCCGCTATAGGTTTGTGACACCTATTAGAAGGGCAAATCACTGATTGTGTACAACCCAATTAATCCGCTAATATATAAAATCCCCCTTTTTGTGGGCCCTGCCAGACAGTGTTAAGGTGTAGAAATATGTAAAATGACCTGTGACCTAAGTAAAGCATCCAATTTTAAAGTTTCAGGTACAATTTGAGCCTTCTAGGAAAAAAAAACAACATACTAAAATGTGTAGACCTAAGTATTCGCACGCGGTCAAAACCAGTCAAATGAAAAATTGGGGACCAAATCAGAATTTGAGGTGATCTTTTTCGAAAGACATTTGTGAAAAATTTTGAGCGTTGGGCGTTGACCCCCTCTTTTTCTTCCTGTTAAAAGATCGGGCAAAAGAAGTACTTTAACCTCCATGGAAGAAATTTCCCCAAATCACAGTGGTATATGTAGAATAACACAAAATGTTAATAGGGCCAAAAGAAGAAAAAACAATAGGTGTCAAAGACCTATATTAACTGTCAAAATGTGTCAGAGCTTATAAGGAAAAAGCAGGGCTAGAGGAGGTACAAACAAAGACACAGAAGCCTACGCCAGCCAAGCAACCCAAACAGCAGAAAGCCACCTAACAGCCCATGACCAAGCCGCCTCGTGTTGGTAGAAAGAAATGAAATGCGGGTTGATTATCTTCATGAATGTGGACAATTATTCGAATCCTTTCACAAGATAGCGATCAGTTTGCCTCAGACCACATGTAAATGGATTAAAATGGAGATATGCAATGGTGATAGAAGTGTACTCTGTTTTTATACATGCTATGAATTCCTTTGTACCTGCTGACCGAAGGGCCAAGTGGTATAGCTCTGCGCTTGTGTCGTAACGCGAAGGATGAGAGGTACAACTTCTTGGCTATTAGTGGCAGTGCTTTCAGGTATGAAGATGCCAATGTATTTTTCACTGTTGGCTATCTTAGGTTTTACACCTCTCATTAACTTATCCTGGGGTGCCGTTTCAAAATACTTTCCAGATATGTTGTTTAGCTCTTCCTCCAAATTTTGACACAAAGATAAATGCACCTGAACTTGTTAGATTTTGAGAACTTAGGCAGTAAAGCAGACACCCTAATATTTTAGGCCTTTTCACTCAGTAAACAGGGTAACCTTCCCCACCTAGCTACAATCACAAATTTTATACCTGAGTGACTAAACCTCACCTATTCTGCGTCTACACATATATTTGCACCTATCTAAGCCTTTGAAATTAAAATCCAACCCCTTTCCCCCCTACCCCTTTCTGAGTTTATAGGGACTATTTAAAATTGCATATCGAAATGCCAGGTGCTATTGGCATCTTCATACCCTCAAGGCACAATAAGAATATCATCTACGACCTGGCAGGGACGCAAGCTTGTCTCTGACTCAGTCTTAAATATTCTGAAAAGGGACGTTAAAGCCTAATACAAATGAGCTCAACGCTATAAAATAAAAATGCAGATCCGCCATAATTCTAAATAATACTGCACTTAGTATTCATGCTATAAAATGCCTTTGTACTTGGCTGGAAAAAAATGTGAGCTAAATTCGGACGAAGCGGGCTGCCACCTGTTTCACTTCTGTTTGCTAGTTCTAACAGAATCCGGTTTTATTTTGCAAGCAGTCAAAATGAGGCTTATGTCACTAGACTAAGAACCGAGATATTAGACTCTGAAGGTGTTAAGGCTGATCTTCCCCCTTCCCTACCCCCACACCCCCACGACCCCAGCTTCAAAGAACTATATCAACAGTTATATCTCGAGTTAGAATAATGCTATTCCAAACATTTTGTTGTTNTGAGAGGTACAAATCCTTGGCTATTAGTGGCAGTGCTTTCAAGGCACCATAAGAATCTCATCTACGACCTGGCAGAGGCGCAAGCTTGTCTCTGACTCAGCTTTAAATATTCCGAAAAGGGACGTTAAAGCCTAATACAAATGAGCTCAACGCTATAAAATAAAAATGCAGAACCGCCATAATTGTAAATAATACTGCACTTAGTATCCATGCTATAAAATGCCTTTGTACTTGGTTTGAATAAAAAATGTGAGCTAAATTCGGACGAAGCAGGTTGCCACCTGTTTCACCTCTGTTTGCTAGTTCTAACAGAATCCGGTTTTATTTTGCAAGCAGTCAAAATGAGGCTTATGTCACTAGACTAGGAACCGAGATATTAGACTCTGAAGGTGTTAAGGCTGATCTTCCCCCTTCCCTATCCCCACACCCCCACGACCCCAACTTCAAAGAACTATATCAACAATTATATCTCGAGTTAGAATAATGCTGTTCCAAACATTTTGTTGTTGTTGTTGTTGTTCACTTTATGAAATAACATAATTATATTAAGCTTTCATATTATCATAATATTAATCAAGTGATTTTGTCATATGCAACTTAAACCTCATTTTGACAGGCAGCAAGAATTTTGGAGTTATGTAGGACAATGCAATGAAACTCACTCAGAGACAAAGAGTCAGGGAGTGGGATGGGAGTAGAGGTGGGTGGAGAGTAGGGAGGAGGGGAGTTACCAGGAAGAAGACATGGCATTTTTCGTATTTCAACCACTCATATATGAACCAGTTCTTGTTCCTGGTGTAAATTTAGGGGAAGAGGTCAGTGAGATGGCAGCTTTACACGAACACCGAAATTCAACTTGAAATGTAATTATTTCAGGCAAGAAAAAAACCAATGACATCTTCTATTGCGAATGAAACCCAGGATGCTAAAGTCGATACTACTTAAACCCAACTCCTCGGAACGATAGACGGAGTTGTTATTATAAAAAAATAGATAACCAAGGTCCATTAACTTTAATCTTAATGGTTTAAGATTATGTAAACGTTGCAGTTAGGCGAAGTGGACTGATGACAGCGAAGAGTTGTTTAGGTTGCCATTGTTCGACAGAACTTACATTCAAAAGATTTTTGATTGCTGTGAACCATTTCTTAAAGTACCACCCATTGGTGTCTCCTAATCTTAGATTCAAACAAGGTACGAATGTACATATACTACGTCTCGGACATAGCATCCTGTGTCATATCTGACGTAACATTGCGTCTTATTTCGCTGATTTATAGCTACCTATAGGGGCGCAGTATAGCTGAAATCTTGCTAAAGCGCCTTACAAGCCCAGCTGAAACAAACGTTCATACTGGCCAATGAGCCCACAGCATTTTGGTGTCATCAGGACTAGAAAACCATGAGATAACGAACGCGTTAATGTAGTAGTTGCCGTGTGCAGCAGAATTACTAATATAACGGAAAGCTAGTCTTACATCCAATTTCCACTACTATACATATCCATATAAACCCCAACACCAACAGACACCTGATATCGTTGCAGCGCCCCTGTCTCTACCCCTTCTTCGTCTCCACGTCTGACATGACTAAATCAAGCTGTACCTCCATCAGCTGCTCCAGTGTGACAATGTTCCATTAACAGCTATCGATAGCAACGAAAAAACAAAAACCCATGCAACTTTGATCTCTATGTAAAAGAATCTCTAGGCCTAAATTGCTGGTTTTCATCAGGATGGATTAAAAAAAACAATGAAAACAATACTAGAGAGATTTATTCCAACCGCGGTATTGGCTTCAACAGACGTACCTGTCAGAGTGTGTGACAGAGCGGACACAACCGCCCTGCTGGCGTGCGTAGCGGGGTCACCGCGACCATTAAAACATACCATGGTAAAAGCACAATCTCTCTATTGTGATGGTGATGTGCTCATAAATAGTTCACACCGTCCTCATATAGGCGACGCATTTTATCCAGCCACTGTTATTAAAGTTTGCTATCCAGGTGTGAATTCATCTGTTCAGAGATACTGTGTAACTCTTCTTCTGGAGATTTTATACAGGTGATTCACAGCGGATGAAACCTTTCAAACATTTATTACGCAGTGTAATGCTTTTCTCTAACAACAACAACAACAACAACAACAACAACAACAACAACAACAACAACAACAACAACAGTTTTCTTTATCCTGCTTTCTTCTTTATCCCTTCATATAGTTTTTTACGTAGTCATCCTCGCATTTAATGATTTAGCTTCAATTTCTCTTCTTATGCATTCTATATTTTCCTTTCTTCTTTTCAGTGGCTTTCTTTAGTAAACAATAATCATAAATCTCTATTATTATGTTTTATACATACATACATACATANCATACTACATTTACAAACTGAAGAAGTGAAATTACGGAACATAGACCTACGGTGAAGAAAAGCCTGTTAAAAGAACTCAAAACAAGTTTGTCTCAATCTATTGTAAGCCTTCCCTCCCGTCACATGACACACAGAACACATTAAGTTTCATGCCTAATTATTTATCCCAGGCCCCTTATGGCATGTCACCTTCACTAGCTAATGACACAGCGGCCTCGATGTGTAGACCATATCCCTGTTTTCCTCAAGGTTATGTAGAAGAGTGACATATTAAACAAGATGTCCTTAGAGCATCTAGACAAGGGAGGTAATGATACAATTAATATACATATATATATATATATATGTATATTAGTTGCATCATTACCTCCCTTGTCTAGATGCTCTAAGGACATCTTGTTTAATATGTCACTCTTCTACATAACCTTGAGGAAAACAGGGATATGGTCTACACATCGAGGCCGCTGTGTCATTAGCTAGTGAAGGTGACATGCCATAAGGGGCCTGGGATAAATAATTAGGCATGAAACTTAATGTGTTCTGTGTGTCATGTGACGGGAGGGAAGGCTTACAATAGATTGAGACAAACTTGTTTTGAGTTCTTTTAACAGGCTTTTCTTCACCGTAGGTCTATGTTCCGTAATTTCACTTCTTCAGTTTGTAAATGTAGTATGTCGATTTGGTATAATTTTGGGGCTCTGTTAAGATGTATTTGCGTTAGGGTTAAGAACATATGTCAAGGATAAGGAGCATGGTTAGGAAGTAAGTAAGGGGATTTTTTAATAAAGCCGCTTTCAAGAGATTTTTCAAGGGGGCTTTCTCTGCCATAAGGCTGTCGCCAACACTAATCCAAAAGGGTTTTAGGCTAATTCCAAATGGATATACAACACAGGTATACAGCTATGGTGATCTGTGAAACATATTATAGTGAATAAGCTAATAAATAGATAAGTCTTCTATTTTGTTTGAATCACTATGTATATGGGTTTCGTGCATCATTGATGACAGGTCTAAGTAAAAAGCTGAGAGGAACTGCTCAAGATGTTGGCAGTAGTGGTGACAGTTTTGATGAATTTGGTGGCGGCTCCTGGAACTTTGGCAGAATCAGGTAAGATGTTATTATATTCTTTGAAGAAGGTGTAGTATTTCTTTGCGAGGGTGTCTACCGTACTGTCTACTTGGCTGAACACAAATGGGTGGGTGAGTGAGTGAGTGAGTGAGTGAGTGAGTGAGTGAGTGAGTGAGTGAGTGACTGACTGAGTGAAGTGAGTGAGTGAGTGAGTGAGTGAATGAGTGAGTGAGTGAGTATTAATATGTTTGAAAAGTCCTATTGATAAAGCCATTCGTTTATCAGTTACAAACAGTTATTCTCCTTCTGTACATTTTCACTGATTTTTGAATAAACCGACCATTATCACCCATTTCCCCCCCCCCCCCCCCCCCNCCCCATCTAGTGCCATGCTCGGAGGGTTCAGCCATTTGCTCAAGTGCTCAATCCATGTCCAGTATTGCAAACAACGTCTATTGCTGTCTGGACGGGTTCAGCATGTCATGGAGTGGCAGTATCATCAATGGCATCTCACATAGCTCCTGTGTCTGCTACAGACAATACCATGGTGAGATACTTCTGTGTATGTCTCTGTGTGTGTTTGTGTGTGTGAAGTGTAGACTTTGAGAAAGGGGGAAGGGAGGAGGAGGGAGAGGCTGAGAGTTGCAGTTCTGCCACCATGAAAAATCCTTAACGTGTTTAACAGTCAGAGCCTCACAAAATGAATCTTACAATACAACTCCTGAATAAATCAACTGAGAGATAACAAGCTATAAAAGTCCAGGTGAAGAGAAAAAAAGAAATGTGGCAACAGATGTGTATTCATTTACGCTGTCATTGCTCCGCAGGAGAGCGAACCCTGCTTTTAGCCACTAGGTATATTTTACNATCTTACAGTACAACTCCTGAATATTAATCAACTGAGAGATAACAAGCTATAAAAGTCCAGGTGAAGAGAAAAAAAGAAATGTGGCAACAGGTGTGTATTCATTTACGCTGTCATTCCCCCTCAGCAGAGCAAACCCTGCTTTTAACCACTAGGTATAATTATTTTACACAGACCGTCAGAATCCTTTATGAGCAGAACGTAACTTGACAAATGCAAGTAAGAAGACGGCACACCAAACATTATAAAGAATTATTCTCTCTCTCTTTCTATCTCTCTCTCTCTCTCTCTCACTCCTGCTGTGCTCACTTCTCTCTCTTTTTTTCTCTCGATTCCTTCCGTGTGTCTCATGCCCTTGTTTTCTTTATAAACACAGGGACGGAATTTAGCAAAATCTATTTCATTTTCAAGTTTCTTGATTTCTAATGAGGGTGGGGTGGGGGACATGGCGCATATTACAGGCTAGAGCAAAAGATTTGAAAATAATAACACAGTATAATCAGTATTTTCTAAACTTTGTTATTTTGTCCGAGTGATTATCGAAATTAATTCTTCCGGGTGGAGCTCATAAAAGATGTATCTTTCCTGACCCTAACACATGAAAACTTTCCAGTTTAGACATTCTCATTTCTGACTCGGAAACCTCAACACTGGTTGTCAGCAATAATGTAATAATATTATTTGTGCCAACAGTTTGTTTACATTGGCCGCGTCCTTGGCAACTGGACAAGGGTCCCAGTAGTTTATCCAAACCTTCCGTGGGTAAATGCGAAGTTGAGTGAAACACGCGATAGAGAATCGTTAGCGTTAATTTACTTTCGTATTTGGAAAAATCTTTCGAAAGTGGAGCATTATTAACATGTCTGTAGGGATTTGTAATCAAAGTTGTCTTCATAAACTTTTGAAACGAAATAAATCCCAAATACTTATGTGTTGTAAATATGTTCTTATGAGTTCTTATTTATTTTGTTAATCTCTACGACAGTTTAATTACACATTCTATATTTCTAAGCTTGCGTCAGAACTTTGGTTTTCCTAATCTTGAAGCACATGCTAAAAGGCACTCAATTCAGCACCAGGCGACTGCTAAAATTAAATTCATCCGCAATCGCCAAGTGGTTTTCTGGGAAAAGTTTTTAGGAAGAGTTCACGAGCACTTAGGAGGATCCATTCATTCTTTTGAGTAGCACTTGCACTTGCTTCAGATGTGTTTGTCGTCATCAGTTTTTCCCTTTGAGGACTCCAGTCAAGTGCCTTTCACAGGATTACATAGTATATTTAGTATTATCTATATTAATAAAACGCTTCAGCCAAATTTGTGTCACAGATTTCTTGAGAACTACGTAACGTAAAAACATGCAGTTTTCACCTAAATTCGTAGAAAAATACACAAAAGGTAACTATACACATCAGTCCTCTTAATTTTTTTTTTATCGTTTTAAAAAAAAAAAAGAATGTGTACAACAACGAAATACAATCTCCGATAGATCTTTTCAATATGCCCGATTCGCCAATCGTCCAACTTTTTCACTGAGTCTAATGCATTCGTCTATGATGCCTTTCGGTGCACTAGGTATTCTTTAGCCGGTGGTGCGTTGCCTGCCTACCCATTTGTAAAATGGGGTGTTTGTCTTGTATTTATTATATAGTATATAAGTTGGATATTTTTATCATGACCAATGTAGGAAGAGAGGCTTCCAATTTTCTCCATGGTAAGATCAACATTAGGAATGGACATCAAAATCTGTCTGATGTTTATAAAGACAGTTGTATCGTATTTCGAAAATTCCTGCCCCCCCCCCTCTCTTCCTCCCACCCCCGCAACTCCCAGAATTAAGTGCTTTTCTTGAACTTTAAAAACAATGTATATTAATTTACCTCGTAAGGAACTTACTTTTCAGTGCCATGTAGTGTAGTAATCCATAATACAGATGCATGTTTCAGATTAATACAAATCACAATGTTGTTATGCAGTAGTATAAGAAAAGTAGTGTTTATAACACAGTAAATTCTAGGTGCCCGAGTGATGCGTTCAGCCCCCCCCCCCCCCCNAAACTCCTCCAACTCTAAAGCCAGGTCATTTACACCTAACTGGAGTGAGGATCGGAAGTTCAGTGTTTTTTCCAAAGACGCTACAAATTAAACCAACTGACCAGAGAGCCGAACCTATCAACCTCAGATTAAATGGTGGCAGATGTTTTCGGCTGCATGGTACAAAATCACGTTGGTGTTTTTGGTTGCAGCATTTTGATCCTTAGGGTATCGATACTGCTGCAGAATCCTATTTTGCCATATAATCGTAATCGGCCAATAGGTTGAGTGAAAATTGAGGAGTTCAACGACACCGTATGATTCATTCGAAAGATCGAAAATCTCTTTATTGCAAAGTTTGATACGATCTTGAATCGAACAACGTTCATTATGCACTACGAAAGGGCGATGTAGTAGAATGACAATTTGTCGCTACTCTGATGAGACAGCTCTTCGCTTTATTTCCCCTTAAACACGTAATCAGAAACGAGTATTATTCTATATCATTAGTGAACATGGGGTAAGAAAATAACGTATATGCGACGCATTATGATAGACTTGTGGCTGAAGATAATTGCAATCGAAAAACAAGTGATTTATCTTGTAGGCAAGAACAACACAGCCGACTTAATAGTTTTTAGATTATGATTCCAACTCACAAGCCACACGTCTAAGCTGCCTCCTATATGTTGTCTCTTGACCACCACAATTTCAAGACTTCATTGCTATATCCATTATGACATTGTCAGAAAAAAAATATGGATACCCCTACATATTTTGGTGTTTTCCAGAATCTGACTGCGTCCAGGGAGTGGAGGCGTGCGAAAACGCTACGAGCAGGGCGTCAACTGACCAGTGCTGCCTGAATGGCGAGAGTATGCAGGTACTGTCTGGCGTCATTATCAATGGGACTCGTACAAACTCTTGCAAATGCAGGAGGTACATCGCCTATGCCACAATCAACGGTGTCTTTAGGTAAGTCTTTGAGGGACTGGGGGAGGGGGAGACTAGGATGGTTGCGGGGTTAGGCAGAATTGAAGTCAGCGCAGCTCACTTGATCTGAGTTTAATAGCTAGAATCGATCTGGATGTGCTGTGATTAGTTTGGGTTTTTGATCTGAACTTTAATTTTCTACCTAAATTTCATTTCAGGTCACATGTACTTCGAAAATCAGAGCCAAATGCCAATTTCAAAAACCGAGGGGAATTGATCTGATATGAAAACTATTCAGTTTTGTTGGAATCCAATTAAATTCGATCTTAGGGTGTTTCCCCTTGGTGAACTGAACTTGATTTGAACTAATTATTTTTAGATGAATTTGCCCAGCCCTGGATGGTTGTTAGTCTGAGATTCATTCTCGCAACGCTACACTTCCCTCTCCCCCTCCCCTCTTCCTCCCCAACTGCACCCCTCCCCAGCGGGACTGAATGTCGGTTGACTACGTGCTGTTACCGCATCGCTGTGTAAGCTACCAGTTGATTGCTTTGATGGATACCAGGGGATCTCGTGCGACTATCGCTCCTCTCGGTAGAGCAGGAAGTGATGGATTCATCAGAGGCTTGCGTTAGCCATCGGTGTTTGATAAACGAGTAGAGATTTGTCCACTGTGCTATAAGAGTTATATTTGAAGTTTGCAGTTAGCAGGTGACAAGCAAGCCTGGTCTCTGAATTTGGATTTACTGTAGCTCCATCGACATTATACCTGTCATAAATTAATCTCAGTGAAAGCTGTAGCTGCCATCACACATTTTCATGATCTTGGAGATCTCATTTTCCTCTTGACTACTTCCATGGAAGTAGTATCGTTTTTGTCTTCCAGTGAAAAGTAACGCAATGTTTAGTTTATTTCGCTCGGCCAGTGACATCAGGCCTTTCATCTCCGAGAAAAAATTAAGGCTTGAAGGACAGGCGAGGCAGAGATATCCACTTGTTTTTCTCTTAATGTTAACAAACTACGTGTGGATTTTTTTTTCTGATTGCCAAGGAATATTTTCCTGTTGTATCACTGGATCATTTAAACCATTCCTTACACTTTTGACAAGGTAATGATGCTTAAAAATGCTTTTTACGCAGATGCTTTTTCATGTTTTGGATAGTATGAGATGCTGTGAATCATGTCTCCACACGAAATGCATTGTAACATCGTTTTTATCCACTGCTCACTTTGACCAATCGGATTACGACAAACTTACATCTTCAACAAGTAAAATAGTGATATTTCTCCTTCCCGGCTTACATGGCAACACTCTCTGTGTTTCATATGGATTGTAGGATAATATCTTTTTCATTGTTTCACATGACCAATCATACTGCATTTTACATCTTATGCAGGGAGATGACCCCTGAAGAGAAAGCTCAGTTCGACGCCGCAATGGCGCAGTTAGACGCGGGACTGAACGCCGGGATGGCGCAGTTAAACGCAGGATTGAACTCCGGGATGGCGCAGTTAAACACAGGACTGAACAGCTGGTCCCATAACTTCAACCACCAAATGAATCAATTTTCACAAAACTTGAACAACGGCTTGAACCAGCTGTCCTATGGCCTGGCACACATGTTCGACAGGCGTGGACGGCGTCCCTCCGGTTCTTGTAAGAATAATATCTCCGTCCTTGTGTCTGTCAACAAGTAATGGTTTGGCTGAAACTTTAAAATCATGTACCTGTATACATATATAACTATGATAATAGTGATAATTATAATAACAGGATTTTTAGGTCAAAGATTTACAGTAATATCCGCGCATGTGACTTCAAACTAAACAGAGATGCTTATGTGTTAATACAGGGCTGTGGCAACAATCGGCTGCGAGGAAAGAGGAATTTGAGAGCAAAGGGATGTAATAATGTAGGGATGTGGGAAGATATGTGTGGAAATAAAATAGTGATTTGGGAATATAATGAGAATATTGGGTTGTAGGAATATATTATGGCTGTGGGAATACAGCGTTGAGAACATATGAATGTAGTAATATAGGGATGTGGACGGACGTGAGAATGTAGGAATGTGAGAACATAAGGCTGTGGGAACAGAGACTTGTAGGAATATAATTATGGGCGTGGGAACAATGGGCTGTGAGAATATAGGCCTGTAAGAATGTATGGCTGGGAAAACTTTGGCAGCTTCCTTTATATTTGTAAATAAGAGATAAGAGATTCGTAGCTGGAGCTAATACATTATTTTATAAACAGAGACAGAAATGAGAGTGTAGTTTTGTTCTGATATTATTTTTTAACCCATGATCAGATTACCTGTTATTTTCATCTCTGTCTAACATGTTTATTATTCTTCCTTTGTTTAAGTTCCATTCTTCAGGAGATAATTACGTCTGTGACTGCTCGGATATGCTGTGAAAAACGTTTTCAGGTGGGGATAGCTTTCAACTTCAAAGTTTTATAGAAAAAAAAAAACTATGGGATAAGAGCATGAATACAAACATGTGGGTTTTCAAGTATACAAGGTACAAAAGTACTGATGCGTTTAAGAGAAACAGGGAATACGCAGGCGATTGTATTTACAGAGAACGATTATAGCTCACAGTGGAAAAAAAAAGAAAACAACAACAGATTATCGTTACCTAGTCCCTTGTGATAAAATAACATAATTTTCTACAGACAGCTCAAACTTAGTGTAGACTTTATTTTATTGACATCAACGATACAAAATGGGCTTCAACTGAAAGCTGACAAAATTAATATTACAGAAGCCAATTCATATGTTTATAGAGATAATATTAACCTTAAAATCTCCCAAGGTATTGTGCGACATGTAATGGAAAAGTAGGTAGAGTGCCCTTCTTAGCAAGTTTATGAAAGTTTACTGGTATAAGCTCAGACAACAACTGTGTCACATATTATGCGGACGATTCAATATATGATGAAAGAACACCCATTTTGACTACTAACTTCACATCATAGCATGCATCCACTCAAACGTCTCGGTAGTTTCTTTCACTGAGAAATGCATTCTGGATAGCACAGCTTTCCGATAACTGTATAGACCAATTCCTATAACAATAAGATGGTCAAACAAGACAGTTTGCTTTTATCGACAATGTAGACAGGATGTCTGGATGTCCGTGCATGGATAATAACAGAGAATCGTTTATATGAATCAGAACCATAAGGTTATGCTGGTAAACAGAATATGTATGATTATGTTTTTCACAACTTTACTGTGCATTTTATTTTTGCAGGAATCTCCTCTTGAATGTTGACAGACCATGCTAGATCACCAAAGAAATAAAAATCGATGCGAAGACGTGAGGGTGAAACACTGCGACAGACCATTTTGAAATTGACTTACTACTTTGGATCGATTAGCATGGATGAAGAAATAAATGCATTGATATTAAACTTTGTGGTGTTTATATGTGGATGTTGTTTTCTAACAGAAGGAGATGCTGTGGATGCGATACCGTCTTACTGCTATAATTATTACATCATACTGTGCATATGGGCTATGTTTGTTTCGTTCCTGCATTTTGACAAAATGGGAAGCCACACACCTTCCTTGGTAAAGAAAGTATCAGTCTCTATGCAAGCAAGATGGCTGTGAAGAATGTGGAAGAGAGAGGAAACAATGCACTTACTTGCGATTGGTGGTTGCTATGCTTACATATTTGCCTCATTCATTAACTTACAGACCACCGTTGATTCTTGATAAATCCTCCTCCGACATAAGATCGTTCATAAGATATTTCATTGACAAATATGAAACCGTGGATGGTTGCCATTATGTTGCCGAACTTTTTCTTCTGGTTTTATACAAAATGCGACACATTTCTAAAAAGCCATTATTAGGTGTGCACCTTTCCTCGCACTGTGACTAACGCACACCAAGCAAGAGTGTACCCTTTGCTAAGGACTGTCCACAAAAGACAAGGAAAAGGTGTGGCTTCTCATTTTGTCAAATTGCAGAGACCAAACAATGTGACCTTGTAAAAGTGATAAACCTTCAACTACTAACCCTTAGATCTCATTGTGCATTACCATAGAATGCGTGCTTGTCATGTTGACTGTGTTAAAGGGAAGATCTTTATAGTTTTCTTTATATTCAACTTCAATACTATGGGAACCAGTTGGCAAAGACAACCACGACCATCAAAATCCTCATGTCCCAAATTATACAAAACAAAAGAAAGAACAGTACGGAAGAGGACGGTCAACTGATCAATGTAACTCCTAATAGTGGCTGTTTAATAGGTTTGCGGCCAACCATAATATGATTAAAACCGATTTTTTTCTATAGAGATCGACTTATTTGAACAAATTCTGATGGCCCCTGCTCTCCCAGGGGGAGGTTGAAGAAGGATTATGAGCAGGAGATATGTGTGTGTTTGTGTGTGTGTGTGGAGGGGGGGGTGTGTGTGTGTGTGTGTGTGTGTGTGTGTGTGTGTGTGTGTGTGTGTGTGAGTGTGTGATTGAGAGGGGGGAGGAGGGTGGAGACGGAGGGTAGGGTGGGAGGTTGGTTTTGATGGAGACGAATATGGAAAAAAAACAACCTGCAATTTTATATCACACAGTAGCTTTTCTTTATGTTCTTGGCAGATTTTCAGGTCAGCTGCACGACAACAGTGCGCTCTTGTGGTACAGTCTGGAGGCTCTAGCCCTCTCAATGCTCTGTTTTGAACTTACATCTTGCTGGTAGGCCTCTGACATTTTGGCAGCAATCTTAGCCTATCTGGTCTATGTTCGTGTCTCCGGAGTGGTCTCCACAAAAGATCGAGCACCACAACATAAAAATACAGATCTAATGTAAAACTTTGGGAGCTTTGTTTATAATTTCTTGGGAAGATGGTGTGATTTCAAGAGTTTTATTTAAGTTAGGGTTGAAATTCTTTTATGGGCGCAAATATTCAGCTGCTGGTTTGTAAAGTGTACTAATAACTTTAGTTTGCAAAATTGCACAGAGTATAAATACATTGCAAGATAACATAGAAATGATATGCTGATAATAATGGCAAATAAAGGAGTGAATTAATGTATGAATTGGAACCTATCTATATAAGTCTTTTAAACTACACCACACAAAGACATGAAGTAAAATTCCAAGATGCCCATAAAATTGAATGCTAATTCTCAAAAGGGAAACATGAATAGGTAGTCAATCTGAATAAAATAATGTCTTTTTCCAAAGGCGAAGTTTGCTACTTAAGAGTTCAATAAGTACAAGACTTCTGAGTAACTTTGACATCAGTAAGATCAATCCATTCCAATAAAGTATCAGTACATGGGTGTAATACAAGGGTGAAACGGAGCACTAAGTAAAGGGAGTCAAATAGGATAAAGGGGGAAGTGCTCAAGAAGACAAATGCAGAGAGAAAATGAATGAAGGAAAGAAAGTCATGAGGTGGGAATCGAACCCGCGACCTCTGCGTCGGCATCCAAACTGACGGCGAGGCGATGGGTGCCAAAGCAGAGGTCGCGGGTTCGATTCACACCTCATGACTTTCTGTTTCTTTCATTTTCTCTCTGCATTTGTCTTCTTGAGCACTTCCCCCTTTATTTTATTTATCAGTGCGTGCTTTACTCTGTCACCAATCGGATTTTTAAAAGTTTGTTTTATTTATCGTTGACTGCCTTAACAAAGTGACCTCTTGAATGAATTTATACTATTTCGACACTGAGGAGAATTCAATACACTGGGCTGGATACATATGGTTGTCACCATTGTCAATACATGCAGTCATCACGTGACACACTGGCCCCATATCTAGTAGGACATGTATCCATAGCAACTCATACCTTAGCACGAATTTTAGGTGCATTTTTTATTCTCATTCACCGGATGTGTACTGTTCTCAGCGACTTGTATCACTACTGACACCTACAATAGGAGTGCTACAGTAAACATCCGCTTCTCCTGGCCTGTCTGCGGGGATGGACGGAATACTCATGGGTTTGTCCCAACTTGTCGTGATGTCGATTCCGCACTCAGTAACGTTACGGGTATTTCCAGCTCACGAAGTACACATTCCACGAGGGAGAGATGATTTTATTCACAACATTATATGGTTGGGCGATTGAAATTCCTGAAAACCTCCACAAGGTAACTTGGTATTTTAACAACAGCAACACATCCACGCACCTTAGTCTCACATTCCTTTGCGTGTCCGGCCCCCGCTCCCTTCCTTCCCCGGCATAACAGAAATTCTGGAAAACAGCCAAACATAATATATTATATATGCTATATTATTATGACAGAGTTAACAGACAGACATTCCAGTGCTACTAATACTTCTCAAAAACAAAAAAAAAAAGCGAAACTCGCTAAGTCAAAGAACGTGCCTCTTCCC
>JAWQUT010000470.1:476561-492858 GCA_033807755.1 Ellobium chinense
TCTCCTCACACACACACACGCACGCACGCACGCACGCACGCACGCACGCACAAACCGGAAAGAAGATAATAATAGTCACCACAGTCAGTGGGTGTTTAGAATACAAACATTTGGGAAACATAATCCAGAACCCAATAAAAGTTTGCCAAGCTTCAAGCTGCTTAATCGCCAATGGATGCGTTTCTCCAAAATGAGAAAAAAAAAACAACCCAACGTAATCGTCAAACTTTCAGCAGCTTCCAGTCCCCCTCTTCCCCGGATAGGACCTCCCAACCATAACGGGATCTTTTAGCATTACTTAAATGAACAAATCAACTAGTGCAAACCAAACCACCTGTGGAATACAGGAACAGCAAAACGACTATTAAACTTGTCTTGATTTCCATGCAAAGAGTTTTAAAGGTTGTTGCCCGCATGCATCAGGTTGGAGGAATAATGAAAGTTATATCATATATTCTCGTAATGTTGTTTTGCATTTAACACAGAGATCTTGCAGTCATTCAAAATGTGGCTTAAGTCGGTCTTAGACTTAATGTTTGGTATCACATATAAGTTTGTTGCATGTACATTTAGTAGGTGCAAAAAATGAGTCAGCATTATTACGGCCCATGCTATAATAGTTTTAAGTGGCAGAGGTCATCTCTGTGATCAGGTGTACATTCTGAGAAAATCACACGTAAAGACAATACTTACACTGCTTTAGATTTAAGGCATGTGATCTTCATTACAAAAACTCAGAATTTATCCATAAATGCTTTCCTCAAAAAGTTATTCTTGTCTTGAAATTTCCACATCTATGAAAAGACTCCTATAGGAAGGTCCAAGTCAACTTCTGAGCGTATCTCAATTCCTTGTATGACGACATAAGCCTTATTTTGACTGGCTGCAAGATTAATAATAACACTGAGGGCCATTTCCTGTCACTTTTCGTATTTCGCCTAGTGTGCCGCATTTTTATGAAGGGGAGAGAGAGACAGAGAGAAAGAGAGAGAGAGAGTGAGAGACAGAGAGAGTCAGAGAGAAAGAGAAAAAGAGAGAGAGGGAAAAATAGAGAGATAGAGAGAGATTGAGAGGGAGAGGAGAGGGAAGCGAGACAGGAGCGAGCTTGAGAGAGAGAAAGAAAAAGAGAGAAATGGAGAGAAAAGAGAAACAAAAGAGAGAGAAAAGAGAGGATAGAGATAGGGAGAGATAAAGAGAGAGAGAGAGAGAGAGAGAGAGAGAGAGAGAAAGAATGAGGAAGGGAGATAAGAAGAGAGACAAAGGGAGAGAGGGAGAGACAAAAAGAGAGAAAGAGACTGGGAGAGAGAGAGAGAGAGAAAGAAAGAGAGAGAAATAGAGAACGAGCTCGAGAGAGAAAAGAGAAAGAACGAAAGAAAGAAAAGAGCTCAAGGTGACATGAAAAGTATGACATAATATCACTGTGTAGCATGGACTGAGCAGACAAGGAAAAGAAAACATTTAGAATTCCACAGATCTCTTGGCAATAGTACTTGTTATGTTGACTGTCTGTCTCTTACTCCAGCTTTTTCTTGCCCTACAAAATATGGCGTTTTGGGGGAACGCAGTTTGCTTTGTAAGCGAATGGGACAGGACCGACTTCAGTGGTACTAGAAAGCTTTTCTTTACATGTTCGGATAACTTGAGAATCATTATAGCAGATGTGACAATCGCGATCGCATTTTCTGGTATTGCAGTCATACAGCACATACAAACAAGAATCAGTTAATGAATTTCACATCTGCGATAAGATCACATTACCACCAAATACCACTGGCATGTCAACCTCTGCCATCATGGTCCATAGAGGATCAGAATTTGAAAATAAACCTCTCGATCCCTCCCTTTATGTTTGTAAAACAGACCACACGACATTGAAGGTGACTACACATGTTTTCCCCCAGTTACAGATCACCCCATGTCTGGTTTATTTGGCGAGTTCCTCCTATCTTAGTCATTTATTAAATATGACTGTTTTTTCCCCCTCAATTCCTCGGGGCCTTGGCTATCTAAGTATGTGTGTTTTGTGATGGCGGTTAACTTGTATATATTGAGTGCAGTGAAGAGAGAGCGATTAGTTGTGATCATCTCTACCATTGCAGCAAGAGTAGTACATATCCAGGTGAGTCACAGTGAAATGAAGATTATCATGTACCAAAGCACGTAGCGTTTGGTTAACTGGTTAATTTTGCTTTTTATATGGAAAAAGTGAGCTGAAAGCACTCAAACATTGTCAGTAAATTTTGAAAAAAAATATAAAAATGTATTTCTCATCAACCTGTAAATATAGAGTGAGCTGTGATAACTTCGACTTATCAGCATACACCATGAATGAACTGAATACACATTAACCTACAAACTGTAGCAGTCAGTAATTCACTTATTGCTGTAGTACTAAATTCAGCAACAGGATAGTATGTACCAAAATATAGAGTAATTCATGATGTTGTTATCTTCTGAATAAAAAAAAAACGCCATAAAAAAAAACCAACAAAGAACAAACAACAACAACAACAACAACAACAACAACAACAACAACAACAACAACAACAACAACAACACACAAACTTTAAATGTAAGCGCAGTCAGTAATTATGGCATCAAAAAAAATATTTCTCACCGAACTCTGAGATTAATCATAGTCAATAAAGATTAGGGACCTGCTTATAGAAAAAACAATTATTGGAACAAATAAACCAGGATTTAAATATTATAAAAGACAGTTGAAAAAAAAACAAATTTTTGGACTCAACTCCTTTCTGAAGGTAGTAAAAAAAAACCTATGGTGTTGAATCAAAAAAACAAATCAAACAAAATCCAACTAAGAACTGAAAAACCAACAACAGCAATGAAATGGGAAAGAATCTTAAGAGTAATCTACTATCCTGTTTTGTTGTTGTGAGTGAAGAATGCAATAAATATTGAGCAGCGAAGAAACATTAGTAGGCAGTAACAATGTGGTGTTAAACAAAGTTTTATATATGAACCAAATGTTGAACATATCCATTATGTTATTTCTGGCAGCTGAGGATAATGTACATTAAGAATAAACCCAAACCATTTAAGCTTAAAACTGTACCTATTAGCTAAATAGTAAATAGCCGTTCAGCACGAATCTTATTACAAAATAAAAATAAAAATCGTGTAGACATTTCAAGAATGANCTGATTAATCATCAGTGGATGCGTTTCTCCATAATGAAAAAAAACCCAACGTAATCGTCAAACTTTCAGCAGCTTCCAGTCCCCCTCTTCTCCCGATAGGATCTCCCATTCATAACGGGATCTTTTAGCGTGACTTCAATGAACAAAACAAGTAGTCGTGCAAACCAAACCACCTGTGGAATACAGGAACAGCAAAGCGACTATTAAACTTGTCTTGATTTCCATGCAAAGAGTTTTATAGGTTGTTGCCCGCATGCATCAGGTTGGAAGAATAATGAAAGTTTATCATATATTCTCGTAATGTTGTTTTGCATTTAACACAAAGATCTTGCAGCCATTCCAAATGTGGCTTTAACACAAAGATCTTGCAGCCATTCAAAATGTGGCTTAAGTCGATCTTAGACTTAATGTTTGGTATCACATATAAGCTTGTTGCATGTACATTAGTAGGTGCAAAAAAAATGAGTCAGCATTATTTCGGCCCAGGCTATAATAGTTTTAAGTGGCAGAGGTCATCTCTGTGATCAGGTGAACATTCTGAGAAAATCACACGTAAAGACAATATTTACACTGCATTATATTTAAGGCATATGATCTTCATTACAAAAACTCAGAATTTATCCATAAATACTTATTATACTTTCCTCAAAAAGTTATTCTTGTCTTGAAATTTCCACAACTATGAAAAAACTCCTATAGGAAGGTCCAAGTCAACTTCTGAGCGTATCTCAATTCCTTGTATGACGACATAAGCCTTATTTTGACTGACTGCAAGATTAATAATAACAGTAACACTAAGGGCCATTTCCTGTCACTTTTCGCATTTCGCCTAGTGTGCCTCATTTTTATGAAGGGGAGAAAGAGACAGAGAGAGAGACAGAGAGAAAGTGAGAGAGAGGGAGGGAGAGACAGAGAGAGAGAGAAAGAGAAAAAGAAAGAGAGAGATGGAAATAGAGAGAGCTAGAGAGAGATTGAGAGGGAGATGAGAGAGAAGCGAGAGAGGAGCGAGCTTGAGAGAGAGAGAGAAAAAGAGAGAAATGGAGAGAAAAGAGAAACAAAAGCAAGAGAAAAGAGAGGATAGAGATAGGAAGAGAGAGAGAGAGAGAGAGAGAGAGAGAGAGAGAGAGAGAGAGAGAGAGAGAGAGAGNGGAGATAAGAAGAGAGACAAAGGGAGAGAGGGAGAGACAAAAAGAGAGAAAGAGACTGGGAAAGAGAGAGAGAGAGAGAGAGAGAGAGAGAGAGAGAGAGAGAGAGAGAAGAGAAAGAACGAAAGAAAGAAAAGAGCTCAAGGTGACGTGAAAAGTATGACATAATATCATTGTGTAGCATGGACTGACCAGACAAGGAAAAGAAAACCGTTATAATTTCACAGATCTCTTGACAATAGTGCTTGTTATGTTGACTGTCTCTTACTCTAGCTTTCTCTTGCCCTACAAAATATGGCGTTTTGGGGAACGCTGTTTGCTTTGTAAGCGAATGGGACAGGACCGACTTCAGTGGTACTAGAAAGCTTTTCTTTACATGTTCGGATCTCTTGAGAATCGTTAAAGCAGATGTGACAATCGAGATGGCATTTTCTGGTATAACAGTCATACAGCTCATACAAACTAGAATCAGTTATGGATTTCACATCTGCGATAAGATCACATTACCACCAAATACCACTGGCATGTCAACCTCTGCCATCATGGTCCATAGAGGATCAGAATTTGAAAATAAACCTCTCGATCCCTCCCTTTATGTTTGTAAAACAGACCACACGACATTGAAGGTGACTACACATATTTTCCCCCAGTTACAGATCACCCCATGCCTGGTTTATTTGGCGAGTTCCTTCTATCTTAGTCATTTATTAAATATGACTGTTTTTTCCCCTCTCAATTCCTCGGGGCCTTGGCTATCTAAGTATGTGTGTTTTGTGATGGCGGTTAACTTGTATATATTGAGTGCAGTGAAAAGAGAGCGATTAGTTGTGATCATCTCTACCATTGCAGCAAGAGTAGTACATATCCAGGTGAGTCACACTGAAATGATGATTTTTTTTTTATACATTACCTGCTCAGTAGCAAACTCTTATCATGTACCAAAGCACGAAGCGTTTGATTAAATAGTTAATTTTGATTTTTATATGGAAAGAGGGAGCTGGAAGCACTCAAACATTTTCAGTAAATTTTGAAGAAAAAAAAATATAAAAATGTATTTCTCACCCAGCTGTAAATATAGAGTGAGCTGTGATAAGTCTGACATATCAGCATTCACCATGAATGAACTGAATACACATTAACCTACAGACTGTAGCAGTCAGTAATTCACTTATTGCTGTAGTACTAAATTCAGCAACAGGATTGTATATACCAATATATAGAGTAAAATTCATGATGTTGTTATCTTCTGAAAAAAAAAAACGCCATGAAAAAAAAAATAAAACAACAACACACAAACTTTAAATGTTGGCGCAGTCAGTAATTATGACATTAAAAAAAATATTTCTTACCGAACTCTGAGATTAATCATAGTCAATGAAGATTACGGACCCGCTTATAACGATAACATTATTGGAACAAATATAATACGATTTAAATATTACTAAAAGACAGTTGAAAAAACACATTTTTGAACTCAACTCCTTTCTGAAGGTAGTAAAAAAAAAAAACCTATGGTGTTGAAGTTTAAAAAAAAATCAAGCAAAATTCAACTAAGAACTGAAAAACCAACAGCAGCAATGGAATGAGAATCTTAAGAGTAATCTACCAGAGTAATATACTATCCTGTTTTCTTGTTGTGAGTGAAGAATGCAATATATATTGAGGAGCGTAAAAACATTAGTAGGCAGTAACAATGTGGTATTAAACAAAGTTTTATATATGAACCAAATGTTGAACAAATCCATTATGTTATTTCTGGCAGCTGAGGATAATGTACATAAAGAATAAACCCAAACCTTTTAAGCTTTAAAACTGTACTTATTAGCTAAATAGTAAATAGCCGTGCACAATGAATCTTATTACACATTAAATAATAATACTGCTTTAAAAAAAATATCGTGTAGACATTTCAAGAATGAACTCAAAATTATCAAAATTTTATTCCTTACTGAACAAGTATACTTAACTCATTCTACTGGTATTCTTCGCTCAATCGCAATATTTCTGGAAATAGCGATGTCACTGGATAATGACCACGTTATAAAATCTCAGCTTTCCCCCCATGCTACCGATCGACAAGCTTCTGTTACGTGAAGTCGATTGCAGGATATTAAATAACAGCATGTAGTGAGCACCGCTGGACATATTACATTTTGATGAGTTTCTTTTTCAGGAGAGCAAAATTTGAAGAAATCTGTGTCCTTCTATCATACAATTTGACAAAAAAAGAGGAAGAAAACTGAGGATAAACCTCGAAGTGGTCTGTTCCTATTTGTTTAATGACCTCGGTGATTTTTTTTTTTTTAATCCACATGCGCGATATGCTTTTAAATCTGTTAGTGCGAGTGAATTTCTTTCGGGTGTGTGGTGATTTATTGATTTTATGCATTCTACTGTCAATTCAATTAATTTCAGTTTTAAACAGAACGACCTCAGATTACACAGTAACATATGGATGGTTAGACATTGATAATGCATGGCAGTACAGAGACAGAACAATATAACTGCATATATTATCATACTCATAGCGAACATGAACATGTTCCTTACATCACTGCTGACAGGTCCAAGACGAGCGGCTGAAAGAGACAACTGAAGATGGTTGCTATTGCGGTGACAGTGTTGATGCTGCTGGTAACGGCGCCCGCAGCATTCGCTGATTCAGGTAAGATATCACTACACCCACTCAAGTAGTCCGCTCGAACATTGTTGTCCTACTTCCTATTCGACATCAACAGAGCTTTGTATTTGCACACGGCTCGTTATCCATTCCGCCAATGAGGATGCGTAAATTCAGGGGTGTGTCAGATTCTCGACATTGTGTACACGATTTGTCGGGCCCTCGCCACCTAACTTCAGCATAGACCCTTGGGAAAGTCTACGATATTGCTCTTAAATCATGCACACACCTGAAATTTAATATCTAACTTAAAGTGGACTTGGTCAGCTTGACACCAGCACAGCGTACATGAATAATTGTCTGACTTTCATAATGGGCAATATTCCAAAACACTCTCATCTAATTCTTGGTTTAGGGCTGTGGGCATCATTAGAAAAAAAAGAAAACATATATGAGAGATCCTAGATAAAAATACTGTCTAGAGACTGTCCCAAGTTTACTTTTTCTTCCTTATCCTTAAGCCCAACTCCTGTCCCTAACCTAAAATCCAGCACTAGATGGAAGAGTGTCCGGATTTAGGCTTCGAAATTTGCCGGAGTTCTGAATTAATCTCGAGTTAAATGCAGTGCTACGTGCAAAAGCCCAATCCTCGACTTCTGCTTATGTGTCAAATAAAAAAAAAGTAATGTGGCTGACATGGGGACAAAGGGTAAACTTTGTGTGAGACACCATTTGAAAGTGGTACCTATGTAGATTTACTTTTCTGTGCTATTAAGCAGGCCTAGCCAATACAGTAATAGCGTATCGGGTTTATCATTCGTTTCTCGTGGCACTAATGCATGTAACTGGTAAACAGTCATTACAGATCCATCACAACCGTGTCTTATCCCCAGGTAAACAATGAAAAAGACTTTATGTGTCTTACAGGTAAACGAGGGTCTCAGCGACACATCTTTTCTTTTTATTTTCTATTCCCACGCTAGTTGTTTTTGTTGCTGCTGCATTTCTTGGCGCCAGGCCAGCCCAGCAATCACAAAACTCTCCACTGAAATCGTCTTCATATGATTATTACAGGGGGAAAGATACCATCACTTTCAGCTGAAACACTGCGGTTCTATATTCTTGATAAGCTCTTGTACACATATAAATCAAGGATTTTTTATCACAATGGCTTTGGAATTTCTTTCCTTTCGACTACTGGAACTTGGTATACTGGCATTCGTGCTTGTCAAAGTCATTGGTAGATTAATAGCTGATAATCGATGCCCCCTACTATACATACCCCTCCTCTCCCATCCCCACTGATTCTAGTGCCCATTCACTAAACTCCAAAAATAAACGGTACATACTAAGTGTTTCACTGTATCACTTCTTCATCCTCATCCCCCGTGAGTATCTCAACCATTATCCCCTGATTACTGATATTCGCTCATCCTACTCAAAACTCAACTTTAAAGTAGTAAAACAGAACCCAGTACCTCCGAGGTGTGAGTTCTGAGATTACTGTTAAATTTAAAAAAGCCCCAAAAACAACCGTTTATTGCCCCGTAAGCAAATTTGCTTATGACAGCATGCAATGTTCTACACCTCAGTCCTGATAAAATCACATAGAACAGTCACATCTTACATGTACTGTAAATACAAAATACTACAAATGAAACTCATAAAAAAAGTCATCGCTGATTACTATTTTCACTGGTATTTGTAATTATTTTCGGAATCGAGTTTGCATCAGGACTGTGTCCAACTCACATCCATCCTGATACCTCGAGGTACATCGTATGATTACCATGAATACGGTACTATTACCTGTGATTACTTTCAGAACCGATGCCCACTGATGACCAGGACAATGTCGAAGCACCACCCATCCTTCCACTATCATCCACTGTCCAGTGTTTACAGGGTCAGGATGCATGCACAGGTGCTCACCACCTCACAATCACTGGCGCCACCATCTACTGTTGTCAGAGCGGCTTCAGCATGTCATGGCATAGCGCAGAGATCAACGGCGTGTTGGAGAGATCATGTTCCTGTCACCAGAGCTACGATGGTGAGATACTAGATTATATAATACTATACTATGCTATACTATACTACACAATACTGTACCATACCATACCATACCATACCATACCATACCATACCATACCATACCATACCATACCAGCCTACCATACCATACCATACCATACCATACCATACCATACCATACCATACCATACCATACCAGCCATACCACGCCACGCTACGCTACACTACACTACACTACACTACACTACACTACACTACACTACACTACACTACACTACACTACACTACACTGTACTGTACTGTACTATACCTGCACTGCACTGCACTGCACTGCACTGCACTGCACTGCACTGCACTGCACTGCACGGTACAGCACGGTACGATACTGTATGTTACATGACGTTACAGTCCGCTACTGTGATGTGCTGTACTGTCCTGTATTGTAAAGAACGAACATACAAACAAACAAACAAAAACTAAGACGTCTCTGTCCCAGTAAATGATAACAAAAGTTGATCACCTCAGTTATGTGAAAGTACAGTAGTTCAGCCTGTTCACATTCATTCACACAGAAATGGAATCTCTACAGAACAATGATACAAGGGCAAATTACGACATGTGACATATTTATTATGCATTATAGGCGGGTAAAATAACTAAACTTAAACAGTTACAGTTACTCTCTATGTCTGTAGTTCTCAATAGTTCTATGAATTAAAAATATTGATGTGCTTATGAGAATGTCTGGACAATGCTGTTTATGCTGCTCTATTTACAAACACGTGTACTGTGTCAAGAGATTTTTTTTTATTCTTTCTACGGTATGATGAACTAGTCAATTCATACTTGCAAAATCGTTATCTTCCATTTTCTCTTTAAAATAATATAAACTAGGTAAAAAAATTCAGGGTTACCAAAAAAAAACCAACAAAGAAAACAACAACCGGAATCACATATAAGATATGAAAACTCAATTTCGTTTAAGATCCAGATACTTCACTTGATAGCTTGTACTGATGTGAATATAACGTGAAGTTTATTTACAATTTTGATGCTCTTAAACAAAATGATGGCATTACACCCTAAAACGAATTCATACAGTAGTATATTTTTATGGTCTTATCTTATGTAAAAGTATGCCATCTCGGTTTCTCAAGAGCACTTTGTCCCCACTTTGAAAGGAATGCAACATCTTTAAGCTGATACAAGCGACACTGTAGTCTAAACATATCACTATTAACAATTTAATCAGTACTGGTCGATAACTATATCAAAGCAGTGCATAAACACATACACCATCATAACTGAACAAAGAGGCAAAAACCGAGGAAACAAAATTATATATTTCGAAAAATAATATACCGAAACAAAAAAAGTGTATGACAGTGTCCTCGAATTTCTCTCCTTCTGTTTCAGAATATGACTGTCTCCAAGACGCGGACGCATGTGAAAACTCGACGAGCGTGACCCCTGGTGGTGATCACTGCTGTGTAAATGGGGACAGTATGATCGCCACTCTCAGCCTGTCTGAGGTGACTTCCTGCAAGTGTAGGAAACTCAACACCCTCATCAGTGTCGGCGGTGTCATACAGTAAGTCCTAGGAATACAAATGTCAAACTTCATATATTTTTTTTTTATTTTTGTAAATTGTTATTTTTTTGTTTTTTGCTCTTCAATACTGGTCTGCGAAGGATACTAACATAGGCTCCTAATGTTTGACAATATAATGTAAAATAAATTGATATAATATAAAATGATAAAAAAAAATATATTATAATGAACTAATATAAATAATCTAAAATAAAATGATCTAGTATAATATAATATTATAGCATGGTATAGTATAGTATAGTACGGTACGCTACGGTACGGTACCGTACAGTACAGTACAGTACAGTACAGTACAGTACAGTATAATATAATATAATATAATATAATATTATATTATATATATTTTTTAGTAGCTGTTTAGCTGTCGTAGAGTTAGCTGAGTTCACGACCTCTGCCAGTAGTAGGTCACTGGAGGTCATAGTTTGCAGAGACATTCTTATTGACTCTACCCACCAGATATTGCAATACGTCAACTTAACTGAGACTAGCAACAGTGAGGTTTATATGAGCAGTCATTCTCCCAGAATACGCGAGCAGATGAAATTGTATCGTGTGTCATGATGTAATAGTAAATGAACAAAAGAAAAGGTTACTGCCAACCACTCAACATTGTGTTTTTGAAGAGTGAGGAGTTAATATTACGCGACATTGTTTTACCCTGGGAGCTTCACAAAGTTGTCATTTCCTTTTCACCCACACGGATCTGCTTCGCAGCTCATGTTATCGCTGTTCATTACGAAGAACCAGGTCACGTGATATGGTGCTTCCATAATTTTCCTCTTTCGGAAAGTCCTCATTGTCACGGCCACTACCAAAATATACCACTGTTCAGCAAAACAACAAAAATTCTAGGCTTGGGGATTTCATCATCATAATCGTATTTGCCTTATTTAATGCTCCTTCTTCATTGATTCCATCTTTCTTGTCTTCCCCCCCCCCCCCCCCCCCNCCCCCCTTATCCTCTCAAAACACCCTCTGTCTTTTAAAAAAAAAATTGTCTCATTCAAAATATCAAAAGACTGTTTAATTAATTTTAAAGCCATCTCCATTATACCGGCTAATTCATCTCTAAAGATGTTTCTAGTTTACTTACAGCTTCTTCTAAATTTTTAAAAATACTTTTCCTCACATACGCAAAATCAGAACTGCAATGTACTGTCATTTAATTCAGTAACTTACCAATCACGTTATTCGCAGGCAGTTGTCGCCTGAACAACAAGATCAACTCAACACAGCCATGACCGACTTGAATGAAGAGATGAACCAGTTGACTCAAACCCTCGGCCAACAGATCACATCACTGGTACAGAACATTCACAATCAAGTGCAGGACCTGACTGAGGGCTTGAATAATCTCTTCGGGAAGAGCAGAAAACGCCGGTCCAGACTCCGTAAGAGCATCTGATTTCTTTTACTAGAGCATTGAATGATTTGTCTAAAATCAGCCAGCCAGAAAAACCAACTTCATATCTGCCAAGAGCCCGGACTGAGGCTCAGAATCGTGAAATACTGAATATAATGTTTTCAGTTATTGGTAAACACAAAAATCTCGTGAGTAGATAATAAAGCTGCAAACATAACAGAAATTGGTTTATTTTAGCCATATGGAGACCTTGAATGGCGTAGTTTAGCTAAATCAAACGCTTTTTCGGAAAGCTCAAATACACGAGGCTTAATGCCAACATAATGGTGTACAACCATCAGATCTGACACCGTGATACGTCAAAAGATACATTACATGCATTTGTGACCCATAGAGAGCCTTCATCGTTTTACCGGTTACTTTCATGTCATGTCGTGCATCGGCGGATTTGGTGACTTCACAGGTTTGTCCAACTGACAGTGAGAAATAAAATTATCTAACTTTGCTTTTATCTGTCCGGGTCTTTTCTTTCACACCTTCCCGGTCATATTTCTGAAAAAAAAATAGCTGACAAGAAAATGAATAAAAATACATTTAAGCAGGCAGAGAT
Organism: Ellobium chinense; assembly: GCA_033807755.1. Classification (NCBI taxonomy): domain Eukaryota; kingdom Metazoa; phylum Mollusca; class Gastropoda; order Ellobiida; family Ellobiidae; genus Ellobium; species Ellobium chinense. The sequence continues at coordinate 489,107 of JAWQUT010000470.1, forward strand.
ACATAATTTGTTAAATTCTTTTTTGACGCTATCTATATTTCCCTACATTGAGTCACCTTATTTGGGAAGACCAGACTGTCGAGACACACCAAGCATCCTGTTTTTTTAAAAAATGCCAGAGGACTAACAATAAAATTACATGTGAGACCGCGTCATCGTATCACCTGCCTAAATATATCTTATTTGTTCCTCAGAAAACACAAAAACCTCTGCAGGCAGAAAAAAAACAACAACATTCATTCGTTTCGGGTCGGTTTTGTTCTATGCTCTCACGGAACTGATGTCAAGAGTGGATTGTAAAGCTGTATCAAGTTCGATAACTGATCATTGATTTAACAGTCGTTTGACCATTCCAGTACTGTTCCCTCCCGTCTTCACATGGTGCAGTGTCTGCTTTATAATATGGTATTTGGCCCACATCTAAACTTGTGTGAAGGGCGATGACTGATGATAAACTTATGATGTTATATCTACAGATATTTGTCTCCCTTTTGTTTCAGTGTCTTACCTCCGGAAGTAAAATGAGCCAACAACTTTCTGGCTGCACTGCAAAAACCTTTTCAGGTATGATTGGCCTTGGCCCCTCACCTCTCCCTCCCTCCTTCCTTTCTCCTCTCTCTAATTTTCTCAGAATTTATCACTGGTAGGTGAGCTCTCCTGACTCTTAAAATTCTCCAACTGTTGATTTGTTAAAAGAAACAACATCTTTGCTCCGCGCAAGCTCTTTTCCCCAGAGAAAAAAAAGAAGGCTGCATTTTTGCACAAGACGCTGCATTGTATATTTTTTGATCTGGCAATTTTTGAAGATACTCCAGACACCCCCACTTAGAGCTTGATTCAGGTTAGGAACAGGATGAGAAAATAGAAAGAACATTTGAAGGAGAAACTTCACTAGCCTAGTCTCTACTCTATGCCTCGATCATAGTAAAACTGCCTACCTCAACTCACGGCGACAAAATCAAAACATTACTCTCCCGGAAAATGAGATAGGCGAAATGTTTATGATTGTGAGAATTTGGTGTTAGGTGCAAGTTAGTGAAAGTGGTCTAAATATTGTAAAATGATTTCACTTAACTGTAATTATGTAACAAGTTGAACACTTCTGACAGTGACATGAAATATTGATGACATGGTGATGACATGTTGATACATCTGTGTAGACTATCTTCTCAGACGATATTTGCATTACACATTGGTGCTATGTGGGTTTTTTGTGTTTTTAATGGTGTGGGAAATAATTTTCGTTTTACACTTGTTTAAAAAAACCAAAAAAAAAACAAAAACAAAAACACCTCTTATTATACATGTATTACTTGCGAGATGATGCAGGCAAGTTGGACCGCTATATAATTTTTTTTTGTTTTTTGTTTCTTCAGAAATCTTCCCTTGGACTTGGAAGATAAGAGACCAAGTTAGATGACCAAAGAATGGCCGAAATGTTGTACAAAACATGGAAATTATCATTCTTATAATGTTAACCTTTTTGGCATTGACAAAGAAATAAAGGCATACCAATGACATAATTTTGTTACGTGCTGGCAATGTGCGTTGATAGAAAGTTGTGTACCTAGAGATAATGTGCTACTATCGACCACTTCGCATAATCGCAATTCCTTAATCACAACTGCCATTTAATAGCAACCCCTTCACATATTGTTTTATATTACATGTCATTCACTTCTGTAACACTCCACCCCAGTTAATGCTAGATCCTGTACTCTACTTTCCACACTTATCTTTACCAAGTTATGTATACTGTATACCAGTGTATTTTGAATGGCATGAAGACTGGAAGTTGAATGTATTTCTCCAGGACACAACATCGTAAACCGCCCAAGTCACATTCGAACTTAGGGTTACAAAACCCTCATCCGGTTTGCCTTTTCGAGCTAATGAACTATTTTCTCTACGATTACTCACAAGAAATTCCACTATCTCTTTTAATAGTACGCAGCATGATATAAGGTTATTCAAAAAGATGTTAAAATACAGGTCTTTTATGTCCTTTTCGAGCTACAAACCAGTACATCGAACAGCGTGAAAAATCTAACTAGTTTCCTAAACGACAAGTAATCCCCATAAAAAGCCACACTGAAGCCGAAGTAAATGACCCAAATTTAAGGTTTAGTTCACCAAGTCAGAAAAGATTGTACCTTAATCTGCCGGCTGGTTCATAAACCTAAGATCCATTCTGCAATACTGTCTTCCTAAGACATATGATAACATCTTATTTTCATTTAATGAGTAGTTAGTCTGTGTCCTGTACTGCCGTCCCAAGACAGAGCGACGTATCAGATATTCTGTGCATTTCATGATTTTGAAGAAAATGCAAAAAACTTCGGATGCTTAGCCTGTCTAAAGTTATGAATGCTTCTAATCATGACTTTTCATAGTGTTAGTTCTAAATATTACCTGTTTTTAAATGCAAGGTTCAACAGATCATACCATTACCTTTTGGCCTTGGGATATATAGATGCGTCTCTCTGCCATCGACTGTATGGTTGTAAACACTCACTTACGTGGGTTTGACGCTTTGAAAACTACTTTTTCGGGTGCAGATATGTCTACCTGCCTTTGACACAAAAAGGATACGGGGAAGACAAGTATAGTATAAACCTAGGCCTAGATGTCGGAGTGACTGTGAGAGTGGGAGTGGTAAGAGTAAAACGGGTGTTCTTGTATCTTTTGTCAAGTAGCAAACTGGAGATGCACTCCATTATCTTTAATGACACTAACATTATTTTGTAGAGACTTCACTTGAAGTTAAAGTATGTTCCGTAAAACTGAGTCAGTAACTTGCGATTCTTAGTCAAATCGTCTGAACTTGCCCCGGTTATGTTTTGGTTATCTGTGTTGTTATCGTTTTTGTTTTTTTTGTTTTGGAGGAGGTGGGGTTATGGTGAGATCACCACTCACAGATATTTTGCATCATCTATATCTGATCCAGGTTTGGAGATATGAGTTCATATCTTTGTCATAACTTGTAACGACCTCCTCTGCGTGACACTTAACTTTTCAAGCTGCTGATACAGAGAACAAACCTGCACGACTGATATGGAAAGTACTAGATTACGGAGACATCATTTCATGGTTTTTTTATGGTTTTATGCTAAGCAAGGTTTTTGCCAAACTGCAGATGAGAATTCGAAAAATGTAAGAGGCGTAAAAATAGATCGTACCCGATTAAAGCTCTGCTTGAAAACAATTACTCATCAGATTAAACTGAATACTAATCAGTGCGAATTAAAAATAATAAAGTTTATTTCGTGGCTGACACTCTTAACTACCTAGAGCACTTGACTGGTGTACTGACAGTGACTTCAACAGTCGAGAGTATCATAGGTTTTTGCACCATCTGCTGGGGAGGGAATTTGAAAGAACAAGATAAAGTAAAAATCAACAGGATAATTAAGAAAAACTAGGAAAATCGCTGAGACCACTTTCCAAATGTTTGATGAACTGTATTTGACCAGATGCACCCAGAACATAAAGTATATCTTGAAAGATTGCACCCATCCCCACGCGCCCCAAATTAACATCTCAGAACGATCAGGCCTAGCGAGACCAATCAACTGTAACAGAGAGAGATACTGTCGTTCATTCCTGCCATCAGCTGTTCGTTTGCTATGATATATCTTTGGATGAAGTGTGTATGTGTGCATGTGCGTATATGTGAGTCTTTGTGTGTGTGTGTGTGTGTGTGTGTGTGTGTGTGTGTGTGTGTGTGTGTGTGTGTGTGTGTGTGTGTGTGT
>JAWQUT010000470.1:492903-497903 GCA_033807755.1 Ellobium chinense
GGGGGGGGGGGAGGATGTAGCGTATAACACTTGAATAAAATCAATTGTGTAACCAGATGTGATACCAAATGTTAACACACCTGCTTTGTGCCCTCTCTCTTTCCCCCACCCCAAGCCCCCACCCTCGGGTGGACACATTCTGAAAATAATAATGTGTCCCTAAATTCAAATATTATTATCTCTGCGAGCCGCGTGATGGAAAGACAGATACTGCGTCATAATCTCACGAGAGACAAACTGTGACGTCAGCCTGCGTTGTGTGAGTTAAAACACTGCACCCTGGCACATTCCAGTGATTGCACTGCACCATTTTGCACCGCAGTGCGATTGTTGAAGAGCAGGAGGTCGGATAAAAGGTTGCTTCTAATAATCACAATTTGCAGTTCAAGATCCCAAGTGACCCCTATAGAGCCTCAACGACTTAAGTTCATGAATGATAAAATAATATATCTATGGACTTTGTTTCCTAATGCTTGAGTGTTATCTTTAGGGGCTGTATATAAACAATCTGCATAATATGTACAGCGGACAAACATACTAACACATTCAGATAACCTGTCAGACCGCAACATATTTACCGCATTATTTATTAACATCTCTNCTCTTTCACATGATCTTTTAACACGACATACAATACACTCTCTCCCCTTGGTCCATTCCAGTCGCAATGTTTTTTTCAACATGCTAATCTTCAACTTAGTCATAGTAACGAGGCTGAAGGATCAAGATTAGATTACTCGTAATAAGGTAAACATGACAAAGTGCTATAGATCCCGATTTCCCAGAAATTCATTGAGTAGATAGAATAATCTGCATATGTGAAACAAAAGTGTCCCGTGTCTCTCTCCATAAGAGTTTCTAAGCGGCCTTAATTGTCCGCCGTGGGTATCAAGACTTAATCTTACTAGATATATATTATATTGTTATGAGACTCATCCAATTGTTGAGGAAAAAAAAAGCAAGATCAATATTTGATACTTCTTAGAGCATATCAAACGTTCGTTGAGCCCACACGATAAATCTAATCTTAGAAAATATGAATCATGTTGCCTTCGCTATCGCACAGAAAAATAGAGAGTTTTGTACAACTGAAATCATCCTACTCATAATAAAAGATTGAGGCTGGACTTCATGACGAGGTCACTTTCTGCTCACTGACCTCATGCCTGCGTCTCACCTACGACGCTCTTATGCACGGAGTTTGAACTGTCTTGGGTCACGTATGTAAGGATCTTTCACGACTAATCTGGGGGCTCAGAATAAAATCACTCTCAGCGTGAATAGGACGGTGTCGTTGACCCATTGGGTTAAGGTTTTTCAAAAACCTGTTCTAATTGTGTCATAAACTTTCGGGCTGTCAATGCTTGGGCCTGGATGGAGGCCGCAGTCGGTCAACAGTGAACATGAGCCAGTGTTGGGGACCGGAACCGCCTGCCAACTGAAAGTGACGGCCAGTGCAGGGCCGGGTGTCACCACACCAATCGGAGCATTAATAATAATATATATCGACTTCGTGGGGGATGAAATTTGTGGGGGCCAGTGGAGGGCCCGAGCCGGACGTGGCTATCCATTAGTTTAGTTAGCTTTGTTTGTAAACGCGTATTTTCGGGGTTAGCTATTTCTGTAAAGGGAACATTTATTTATAATATATTGCTTATTTTTCTGTAATTTTACCAGCAGTCTTTGTTCTCCTCTTTCACTTTGGTGTTCGTCGTTGTTCCTGTTTTGTGTGGTTCGTTGTGTGGGCAGGGAATTTATTCTGGAAGGAGCCGGCCACAGGCAACTTCATTGCAGACTTCATCAGAAAAGTGGACAAATCTCAATATTGGCATACATGCCCCTTTCACCAGTTGAAGTGAATTATGTCGCCGCTTATATAACAGACACTGCATATTCCCACAAGGTTTAATAAATACACTTTGACACTGGACAGAAGACTTTGTAGAATTATTAAAGGAGAATGTTGAGCCTTGAACAAGATAACAGTAGGAGAATGACTGTAGTATCGTTAAGTTCAAGTTTCAGTGTAACTTCTCCCGATCTGAGATCTACTACAAATGACTAACCACCTCCCACCCAAACAAATTTCTGGCTAAGGGGTCGATCTATATTAAAGAAAACAAGGGAGATAATTACTTTTGCTCTGTAACTGCCTTCGTAGACGATAGAGACAGTTTTCACTTTGGTATCATCTACACAGTGCCTTTGATGCTCTGTCTTTTGTTTTGCCGACGGCTTGATTTTTCCGTTAGCTGATATCTAAATAGATAAACGAGATCCATCCTAACCTAGAGAGAACATGCATTTTATTGATAAGTCTCGATTACGTTTTGAAGATGCTGAAACAAACATGATTGTTTTTACTTTCATAATTCATATCCGCTTATTACAGTCAAACAAGGAGTGTAAGACACAGGCGGTGTTATGGCTCCATTAGATCCAGTCACGTCTCGCCACTGGTTAAAAACAGTGTTGTTGATAACAGACGCACAGCGGGACTTGGACCTGGTGTTGCAATTACCAACATCCACACTGCACTGAAAAGATTGTAAGGAACAATGTGTAACACATGAGAGCTGTATTTCCAATCACTTCATTGAACAACCAATATGGACTGTGAACGTGGTTTCATATCCATTAATTCCACAGCCGTCAGTGTCACACCTTTGGATATTGAATCCATTCGGACTTTACCATAATAATATTCTAGATGAATTATGAGTATCGTAACGATTTTATCCATTTCAAACTAACAATACAGCTGTGCATATATTATTATATATAGATCTTTATTTTGTAAATGGCGTAGCATGACACTGCGATAATTCATTCAGAAAAAAAAATCTTAGTAGATGATAAGACTGGAATGACTATTTCTACAAATGTCAAGAATCAAAGAGACAGACTTGTGAGTTGAACTCTATGAACATGGCAGACTATTTCTTATTCATGATAGTACTCCCAGCACTAGTCATAGTACGTCCACAGTGTGTTTCCTCTCTGACTTACTGCTTCAAAGGATCGTATGAAGTCATTCCTGAGAATGGCGGGACAGTTTGTCTTCTTTGTCCTGCTGGAACATTCATGCCCTATCATGACCACAGGTACAAGGAATGTTTCAAATGTACTGAGATAGTGGATCCTTCACTGGAGATTCTCATCTCACCGTGTACCGACATTCATGATGCTGTAATTCATTGTATTCCTGGTTACTACAGGAGACGTGGCAGGAATTCGCGCGAGGAGGCAAGATGTGAGAAATGTACAGAGTGTGAGTACCCCATAGTTCCATGTCGGACATATGAAGACACTCACTGTTGTCAAGTAGATCACTTTATTGTTTACCCTGACAGGAATGGAGTTCCTTTGTGCTGGGAAACATATTGGCTGTGCAGACGAGGACATTATTTCGACATTGATTCCTTTTCATGTGAGCCTTGTCGCACAGGTACATTCATGTCTCTAGACCACCACAGCATGACTGAATGTTGGCCATGCCAGACACCATCTGAACTTCATCACCTGCCTAAACACGCAGCCATTATTCAGGAATGTAACAGTACACACCCACCAATTATGGGATGTCAGGATGGCTTTTACATAGCCATGAGCTTGGTTACCTGGAGGACGACATTGGCTGCTCACCATGCACAGTATGTAATTCAGCTGATGGAATGTACGAGGTTAGAGCATGTGATCGGTTTCAGGACACCCCCAGTCCCCAGCAGACTTGATAGTTGTGGATACTCCAGAAGGGATGAGATGTGAGCCAGACGATGAACCTGTGTTAAGTACAGAAACTCAAATGGACGAGACAAGCAAGGCTTCAAGTAATCCTGCTGTTATAACTACCGAGGGAAGCCACGAGAATCTCGATGACTCAGGTGCTGAATTGCAAAGCGACAACTTTTCTCATCTTATACCAATTGCAATTACCGTGGCTGCCACGGCTGAGATGATTATTGTTTCCTCATATTTTAAAGTATTTACGGTTGTCCTGATTTCCTTCATTTTTCGAGAGGGATTTCTTTATTGTTCTCAATGATGTCCTTCAATCTTCATAATTTATTTCTTTATTGCAATAAAAACAACTATGATTCTGCCCAACGACACAAAACTTTTTGAAAAATGTATAATGGATTTATTTAAAATAGTCAACGTTTCGTGCTTAAAACTTTTTTCAGGATTGACAATTCAGAAATAAGACGTACAAAGAAAGGCAAGTGCATACAAGTCTGAGAGCCAGAAATAGAAATAGAAATAGAAATAGAAATAGAGCAATTGAGAAACGTAGTGAAAGGGATTGAGATATGTTTACTGCCTGACTAATTTAAATCAACGGTATTATATATAAACACACAGACAAACCTACACTTTCACACACGGCTACATGTACCTGCAAAACACACACACACACACACACACACACACACACACACACACACACACACACACACAGACACACACAGACACACATAGACACACACACAGACACACACACACACACCTATACTCCTATTCACACACAAAGACATCGCACACATATGCCAGTACGTTCTTTCAACTCTTCATTCCTCCTCATGTGAATGCACTCGGAGCAAGAGTCTCAGGTCAGGGGGGAGCATGAATTCCAGTCTCCATTGCTAAGAATTGTAAACAGAGAATGTGCTCCTACGCCCCGAGCGGAGACGCCTGTTCTAAGAAAAGCACGAGTTGTTTATATCAATATGATCTTCCACTTATTTTCTTTTTTTTTTTATTCCAATGAAAATAACTGTAGAGTTTTGACTCGCTGATATTCCGATGTCACAAGCTAAACCACTACTGCCTCATCGTTTTGCTTTGAGCAAAAGGTTGAGAGGGTTAAATTTCTCAAAACCTTAAAATAAAAAAAAAAAATAAAAAAAGTATGGGAATGTGGAATGAGGGTAACGATAAGTTACATCTCTAGCCTAAGATTGCACAAATTCTAATAATATCGCCATACTTGGCCAGTAGCT
>JAWQUT010000470.1:500403-509082 GCA_033807755.1 Ellobium chinense
GTAGCGTCCCTGGAGAATGCTAATTCGGATTTTAAGGTCTCATAGGAAATCTAGCGAAGGGACATGACAGCCGTAGCCATTAGAAGTTATCGCAGTTTTAGGTGTAATTTTTTTTTTCTTAAGAAAGATAAAGATTTGATTTATATTTGGCAAGCCTTGCACATGACAAACCACCTCTCCTAATATCAGTATCAAATATGGACGTCCCAGTTTTAATGTCATTCTCTCTGAATTATTATTTTTTTTTTTTGAAGCGAGGTCATGTCAACACATTCGTCCCAGACTTTATCACTGTTGTTGATATTACTTTTACTACTTCGATAACCTGTGCACCACACACTCGGTTCGTTGATAAGAAAACATTATTACCCCACAAACTTTATTATATTGGGAAATGTTTCACAGTAGGGTAGTAAATGCCACCATGCACATTGCCCCTTCCCAGTATTATCGACGCCTCCAAGACACCGTGGTCTATTTTGAAACTGGAATTAAAAAAAAAAGTGTTTAGAGTAGTAATCCGTCCTTGTGCCCGATGATAATGGTGTCTCTGACTCATCGTGATGGTCAGAATCAGGCAAATACAGTACCTGAGAGTGGCAAAATTTTAAAACTAAGGATTTCCTTAACACTGAAAGAAGCCTTGTGCAGTGTGTCAGGTGACGTATTAAATTTCAGGTTTCCTGTGGTGTCAGGCAAACAAAGTAGCTTCTTCACTCGGAGACGGTTATGTATGATAAGCTCCGCTCTTAACTCAAGAAAGATATCGGATTAAAATTTCAAATAAAGAGGTAGCTTGATAAAACTGTCCTTCGAGATAACATATTCTTGTTGTCGTCGGTGATGGTGATGGTGCTTTTTAAGAGAACCACTAGTATGGACATTTTAAAGAAGAAAGCCTGTATCTTAAAAGAAAGTTTTTCAGCCAACAGTGCTAAAACCTATACAGGGATATCTTGATTTCGGATTACCCCTCACTGGATGTTACAATCCCTGATATTAGCGACGTGTAATGTCAGAGGTTTACGGAACTATAAGAAAAGGAATATAATATTCAAATATATGAAATGTAAAAAACTAGATATTATTTGTTTACAGGAAACATTTATTACTAAAGATGATGAGGACGAATGGAAAAAGCAGTGGGCATCTTAATTTTTTAGTTCACCTGGAACACGACACAGTAAAGGCCTCATTACGTTACTAGGTAAAAGCATGGAAGCAGGAGAAAAACTTTATGAGGAAGATAGAATCTTAGTGGTAAAAGCCAAATGTATGGATGAATCCTATTTAATTGTAAATGTGTATGCACCATCTGATAGTGAGTTATCCAAAATAAAATTTATTAAACATATTGATAACATATTAAGTGATTACATCAGGCCACACACTTATGTGGTGTTGGCTGGAGATTTCAACACAGTATTAAGTAATACGGTAGATATAATCGCTGGTGAACCCCATAATAAGGAAACAGTTGCAGCATTCAATGATTTTGTTTCCTCAAATGATTTGAGTGATACATGGAGAATTTTTAATTCAGTGGCTAAAGAACACACATGGAAGAGAAATCAACCTCTCATAGCACGAAGGTTAGACTATATTTTTGTAGACAGTGATTTAATTTCTAAAGGGACAGGATCTGAAATACAATCTGTACCAATGACAGATCACAGAATGGTGATTTTCAAACTGGAAAAAACAAACTTCCAACATGGGGCATCATACTATAAATTTAATAACTCTATATTAAGAGAGCAACAATTCAATACTGAAATGAGAGCATATATTTTACAACTTTCTAAGGATCTGGAATCACTAAACCCACATGATAAATGGGAAACAATGAAAGTTAAAATCAAAGAAAAAGCAATTCAAACCAGTAAAAGAAAAGGACAAGAGAAGAAAAACTTTAAATTTCAGGTAGAACAAAAGCTTAATGAACTCGAACAAAAATTAATTTCAACAAGTAATAAAGAACAAATACTTCAAGAAATTGGAAAAGTGAAGGCAGAATTAGAAATAATACTTCTGTCAGAACAGAGAGGAGCAGCAGTCAGAGCAAATGTCAGATGGATAGAGGAGGGGGAAAGGGGAACAGCTTACTTTTTAGGACTAGAAAAAGCTCGAAGGAAGCAGAATATAATAACAAACTTACAAACTGGTAAGGGTAACGCATGCACTCAAAAAGAGGTTCAGAAAGAAATATATGAATACTTTACAAAGCTCTATAAGAAACAAGGTGACACTAACCCAGAACAATTATTCACATTCCATCGTGACCTAATGATACCAAAATTGAATGAGGAACAAAATTATCTCTTCGATCAGGAAATTACAGCGGAGGAGGTCGGTAGAGCTCTTAAGGGACTTAAAAATAACTCAGCACCAGGTATTGATGGCTTAACAACAGAATTTTATAAATTTTTTTGGAACGAACTAAAACAGGACTTGATGAATTGTTATAGATATAGTCAAGAAACGGGAACATTGACATTTTCACAGAAAGTGGGTGTAATAACTTTACTACATAAAGGGAAAGATTTGCCAAAAAATGTATTAGAAAACTGGAGGCCAATTTCACTTACTAATGTAGATTATAAAATAATAACCAAGGTACTTGCAGAAAGACTGAAAACTGTACTTCCATTTCTCATCTCTGATACTCAATATGGATTCATGAAAGGTCGTAGTCCGGCATACTTACTAAGACAAGTTGATGATATTCTAGAATATGCAGAACAAACTCAGGAGACAGGATATGCCTTGGCCATCGATTACAGTAAATGCTTCGATAGAGTATCACACGACTATATGATATTTGCCTTAAAATTATTCGGCTTCAGCGAAAAATTTATAAAGTGGATTGAGACGATAATGTATGATGGAAAGAGTTGTGTTAATAACGGAGGCTGGATGACAGATTTTTTTAAGCTGGAACAAGGCATCAGACAGGGCTGTCCATGCTCGCCGCTGATTTATCTTCTGGTTGCAGAATTATTTGCGCTTAAGATAAAACAAACCGAACAAATAAAAGGAATAAACATTCCGGGAAATTTGGACTCTATTAAAATCTTACAATATGCAGATGATACTACATTATTTCTGAAAGATGAGATAGATTTTAGGGAAGTCTTATCTAAAATAAAAGCATTCTCAAGCTTTTCTGGACTTGTTCTCAACTGTCATAAATCAAACATTATGCCCATAAGCAGTAGCAGCCTCTTAACATTTAATACAGAGAATATTTTAAAAGTACAAAAGATAAGAATATTAGGGATCATATTCCAAACAGGAGTAACTGCTGGGGAAATAGAAGAAAACTGGAAAGTGATAATAGACAAGATAGACAGACATATACACATTTGGTCAAAGAGAGACCTGTCTATACAAGGCAAAATCTTAGTTACAAAAAGTTTTCTGGTCTCCCAGTGTGTCTATGCGATGCAAAGTATTGGGCTGCCTGAGAAAGTAATAAATCAAATAAACCGGAAATTATTTAGTTTTATATGGCGTAGAAAGTATACAAATAAAAAGGCTTTTGAAAAAATAAAGAGGAGTGTCATGTGTTCTACAGAAGAAAAGGGAGGGTTAAAAATGATAAACCTGAATCAAATGCAGGACAGTTTTTATATCATGTGGGCAGTACGCATGTGCAATGGTGAAAATACAATATGGAAAGAGTTGCCTAAATATTTCCTGAGAAAGGTAGACAGTATTCATATTTTTCAAGCCAATATAAAAAATGCAAAGGATGTTGATTTGGTCAGTATACGTTCATCCTTTTGGAAGAAAGTTATTACATCTTGGACGAATCATAAAAACTCAAAAGATTGTAATTATGCACCAGTGAGCAGTTATTTATGGTACAATCATGATTTGAAGTATAAAGGCAAAGTATTATTCTTTAGGAAATGGACAGAAGCTGGAATAAGACACGTGGAGAATCTACTAGTAAATGGAGAATTTCCCACATTTAAACAGATACAAGAACGAATAGGAAAGAATGCATCTTTGTTATTTGAATACAACGCACTGAAACATGCTTTTCCAAATTTTTATGAAAAATTTCAGCAGTGTCCACGCCCATACATGTCATTCGATTTTAAAACAAATGAGATAGACAAAACCTCACTGACATCACAGGTTATAAGAAAATGAATAGTGAATGATGCTTATCGAGCCCCACATGTTTGTTTGTTTTGGGAAAAGAAACTGGGCACGGAAATAAATGCACTTCACTGGATACTAGCAAAAGAAGTATCTAGGGAAACAAGGCTAAAAGTAATGCAGTGGAAAATACTACACAATATTTATCCTACATCTATATTGCTACACAAACTTAAAATCAAAGACAGTGAGTTATGTGCTGAATGCAAAGAGAAAGATTATATTGAACACTTTTTTGTGACGTGTAAATTGGTCAAACCATTGTGGCAAGAAGTGGAATCGATAATTAACTCGTGGACAGGGAAACGCCTGAAGTTGACAGTAAAGGATGTTTTATTTGGCATTTTTGATGATATAAAAGGTATTGACAAAATGATGCAAAACAAAATAAACCATCTGATCCTGATAGCCAAAATGTGCATTGGGAAATTCAAATATGGAAAACGTTATAATCTGATAACTATGCTGTATTCTCAATGTCATCTGAGAAACATTGCTAATGTATCATAATACTTACTCAGAAAACACGGCAAGAATGAATGTGAGTGTGAATAGTCATATAAGCCAAAAAAAAAAAGGCAATGATGAACAAATGTGAAAATATGCATCTTCATAGTGCCTCTATCAGGAACTCTTATTATTACCATTACATTATTGTTATTACTGCTTATCAGAGAGAGTATTATTTTGTCAAGGAAAGATATATATAATATATATAATAATATATTAAAATTATGTATTTATTTATTTATTTAATGTTTATTTACTTATATAGTCGATAACACGTATCTATTTATGCTTTAAGCCAGTGAACAGTATAAACTTGCATTTGTCACTATCAGCTACTGAGACTGACCTGAGGCAATATTTACTAAATACAGCGTATATGCAACCAGCAAAGCTACCAGTAAAGGAATACGCTTGTATTGTCTGCTGTTACGATTATAGACCTAACAGGTCCGCCCACAGCTAACAACGCAGAGATCGGTTGAAGTCTCTCTGGTAAATACGACCTGGTAGCAGGTCCAATACACAGTCAACTCTGAGGTAGCTGAATAAGTATACTGAATATGGCACTTATTTTATTTATGTATTTACATTTATATTTATTTATCAGTATCAATTTGCAATATGTTTAAAGCCATAAAACAGTATGAACTTGCATTCGTCTTCATCAGCTACTGAGACTGACCTGAGGCACCAATTACACAGTACAGCGTAGAAACAGCCAAAGAAGGATGTCTATGAAATATCACGCATGTACTGTCTGCTGTTATGTATTATAGACCTATATAGGTCCGTCCACAGCTGACAACGCAGAGATCAGTTGGAGTTTCTCTGGTAACTAAGACCTCATTAGGTCCTTCACACAGTGAACTCTGAGGTAGCTGAATAAGTATACTGAAGATGGCACATATTTTATTTATTTATTTATTTATTTATTTATTTATTTATTTATATCTATATTCATTTATTTAGTTATTTATTTAGTTATTTATTTAATTATTTATTCATGTTTATTTCTTTGTTAGTTTATTTATTTATTTATGTACTTCGGATATTTATTTACTAAGTTATTTTAACTACTTTGGATATTTATTTACTGATTTACTTAGATAATTTAACTTATTCACATATATACCCATTTGTTTATTCAGTGACATATTTGCTCACTTAGTTACATAGTTATCTCTGTATGTATTTCATTTCTATCTTTATCTAGTTATTTACCTTATATTTTAAATTTGTTTATTGATATTTGGCACAATTACTGGATTGCATAATGTTCACGCATGGTCTGAGCCAAAAAAAAAGAAAAAAAAATCTTGAGTATTTTGTCTGTAGTATACAGTAATCCTTTCATGTATCAGTGGTGCCATACCTTCCATGATGATGGAGTTTTGTCTCTCTCATGTTGTTTCATGTATTTGTCCTGGGGACCAAGCTGTGTGTCATTGCAGCGTTTATTTAAAGAGTTCCTGACCAGACTGTGGACTGAGTCAGATCGGATGATCCGAGCTGAAGAATAATAAGGTTCTTACATTATGCATCATGATAGCTAGTAGAGTTATTTTTAAATTTGCCCAATGTGTAGAGTACTATTCAGATAAAAATTATGACCGTAACAGTAGAGAGAGGACATCCCTGTGTGCAGATAGTGCCTTTTCATGATCAGAAGTTTCGAGGGCCGTTTGTCGATGAGGTGCTATCAAATGGAGTAGATTCTTCCTCAATTTAAGGAAAAAATAGCGACAGTGAATCATAACAGTTATGGATATTAGGCGATGCGGGAATGTCTATGTGTGTGTGGGTGTGGAAGGGGGCGGGGAGGGGGAGGGGTGTTTGTGGGTTGAGGGGCTTATGGGGAGATTACCAGATCAGGTATTTTACAATACCTGTGTCTGAGTCACATGTGGAGATATGAAACAATATATGAATAACATATATTGTAATGACTTGGTGTGGGTGATACTGATAACATTCCAGGCTTCTGATCTTTTACAAGAAGCAAGGTCGCATGACTAAACAGGAAGGAAGGATTATTAAAATTTTAAAAATTGGTGAAATTTAGTGCACTTCTTGCCAACATTGTGTGTGTGTGTGTGTCAAATGGCGGGGGAGGGGGAGGGGGAGGGGGAGGAGGAAAACAAGAAAGACAGGGGAAAGAGAGAACGAGTTAAAAATGATTTTAAAAGAAGCGTCTGTCATGTAAACTGAGTCTGCAGCAGGTAGATCTATATCTAAGGTCCATACAAGCTGGATTGGGGGTTGGGTGGAGGGCTGAGGACGACCTCAGGGGGAGAGGAAGGTTAAAAAAAAGGTTTATATTGCCTAGATGACACCCCTTGACCCTCATGATGTAAACATTATATTTCTAAGTGGAAACATGCCAGGTACTAGCTACTGGTTAAGGTCTTTGACACCTACTGTTTTTTCTTCCTTTGGCCCTATTAACATTTTGTGTTATTATACATATACCACTGTGATTTCGGCAATGGAGGTTAAAGTACTTTTTTTGCCCGATCTTTTAACGGGAAGACAAAGGGGGGTCAACGCCCAAAATTTTTCAAAAATGTCTTTCGAAAAAGATCACCTCGAATTCTGATTTGGTCCCCAATTTTTCGTTTGGCTGGTTTTGACCGCATGCGAATACATTGGCCTACACACTTTTTTTTTTACCTAGAAGGCTCAAATTGGACCTGGAACTTTAAAATAGGATGCCTTATTTAGATCACAGGTCATTTTACACATTTCTACACTCTGACACTGGCTGGCAGGACCCCTTAGGGGGATTTTATATATTAGCGGATTGATTGGGTTGTACACAGCAAGTGATTTGCCTCTCTAATAGGTATCACAAACCTACAGGTTACTGGCACCTGGTTTGTTTTTTTTTTTGTTCTTTCGATTCTATTGACATTGTGTGCTATTCTACAAACAGCACTGTGATTTCTGGATATTTCTCCAGTGGAGGTTAAAGTACTTCTATTGCTCGATCTTTTGAGGGGAAAAGAAACGGGGGTCAACGCCCAAAATATTTCACTAATTTTAATCTCTATCAAAAAAGGTAGCCTCGAATTCTGATTTCTTCCATAATTTTTCATTTTGGCAAGTGCTAATATATAGGCCTAATATACTTTTTTTTTTTTTTTTACATCTAGAGGGCTCAAATTGTACGTGATACTTTATAACTGGAAGCACTTTTACATATTTCTACACCCTGACACTGGCTGGCAGGGGCGCAAAAAATGGGCATTTTATTTATATTAGAGGATTAATGGCGTTGTGCAAAACTAATAGATGCCTGAAACCTACAGGTTACTGGCACCTATTGTTTGTTTTTTTCTTCTTTTGGCCCTTTAAAGAAAATGTTTTATTCTACAAATTTTACTGCGATTTCGGGAGTTTTTAAAAGGAGGTTAAAGCACTTATCTTATCCGATATCTTAAGGGAGAATAGGAGTTGGGGTGCCAATACCCAAACTGTTTTAAAAGTCTCTTTCAAAAATAGTCACTTTTCCTCCTATAGAGACGGAGTGATTGGCAGAAGAACAGTAATCGATTGAATGACATAGAGGAGATGTCGAGGGATTGAAGGACAGACATAGGGACGCAGTAAGGGAGAGGGAGAGTGAGAGAAAGAGAGAGAGAGAGTGAGAGAGAAAGAGAGAGAGAGAGAGAGAGGTAGAGAGACAACTGACAGACAGATATACAGATATACGACAAGCATGACAAGCAGACAAAACAGGCTGAAACAGAGAGACCGACGGAGAGACAGAGATGTATTACTACAGACATAAGGACAGACTGACAGACAAAGAGATAGACAGACATACAGATAGACAGAGAGAAGGAAAGGCAGAGGTACAGTTATACGGACAGATAGAGGTGCAGAGAGACAGATAGAGAAAGAGAGATGAAATAAAGAGACGGAGAGACAAGTACAGACTTCAGTTAGAGTACACAAATAAGATAATATTACATCATTTTATTTGCCAGACCTATCACA
>JAWQUT010000470.1:509109-521561 GCA_033807755.1 Ellobium chinense
GGCGTGGGTTAAAAAAGCACTCTCTTCATCGCAGTGCTTGCAATCCACTTTATTGCACCGCAGTGCAGTTCTTGCTGAGAGGATGGCAAGACTTTGAATCTAATAATTTCATTTTGCAGTTCAAGAGCCCCACATAACTTCCCGTTGGGCTTAACGATTTGAGTGGAATGAATGAAAATTATTTTATGTCGGTAGAGTTTTTTTACCCAATGCTCGAGTACCGTGATACTTTTAAAAGTTTTACAGCAAACAATCTGGATTTTTATAGAGGACAAACACATCCAGTGAATCAGCCACAAATATTACTCACTATTTAATAACGTTATCTCCACCCCATCACCAACACTCCATTTCCACTCCACCTTTCTAGTCCTGCCACCCCCTTTCCCATCTCTTTCACTTTATCTTTGAACACCCCATACAATACACCATTTGCCCTTGTTCCCTCCCAGTCGCGATGGCTGTTTCAACTTGGTTGTGTTTACGACGTTGAAGGATCAACTAGTAGTGATAAGAGAACCAGGACAAAGTGCGGCAGGAACAAGTTACAACAGAAAAATCCTGATTTCCCAGAAATTCATTGTTGGTTAGATGGAGTAATATCCACTTGTCAATCAATAGCGTCAAATGTCTCTCTCCATAGGAGTTTCTACGCAGCTTTAGTTGTCTTTAGGTGACAAAAAGTAGACTTTCCTGTCTAATAGCAAAGTACTAACAACAAAGATCTTATTAGATCTGTATAAAATTATGTGATTCGTCCAGTTGTTCATTGAAAAATAAGAACCAAAAAAAAACCAAAAAACATCAGGCTCATCAATATTTGATACTTGTAACAACATCATATCGGACAATCATACGTTTATTGGAATTTTACGATAAACCTAATCTCAGAAAATATGAATCATGTTTGCTTTCGATGTCACACACACACACACACAAAATGTTTTGTTCAACTTAAATCAGTCTATTCACGATACCATTTAAACTGACCCTAGGCTTGGATTTTATCAAAAAGGTCAGTAGGTATAGTATAAGGTGGAAACAGAGCAGGCACATCAATAAATCTTAATGTTGGCATTCATGTCTCTTTCATAGGTTGAAATGAATTATGCCATTGCTTATATATCGACATCAATTTTATTTTCCGACATGTTTTAATAACTAAATATTTGGCTTTGGAATGATCACTTTGTGAAATTATTAAAGGAGAGGGTTGAACCTTGAACAGGATAATAATAGGTCTAGTGTCTTTGTCTCCTTGTTTGAATTTATTTAATTCCCCTTGGCTCTAGTGTTGTTAAATTCAAGTTTCTGCTTAACTGACCTTAGATATCTAATTTCACATAGAATAGCTAATCCGCTAATCCCTAATTCAAACCCCCTCCCTAATTTCTGGTTCGGGAATCAGGGTGTATCAAAGAAAACTTTGGAAGAAAATTCTTATGCTCTGCAGCCTGCGTAGCCGATGGAGACTGTTTAATGTTGGCTCCAGCTTCACTGTGCAATCGTTGCTCTGTCTTTTGGCTCCGCCAAGGGCTTAATTTTTGCGTTAGCCGATCTCTAATTGGATAAACGAGATCCGTGCTAAGATAGAGAGTGCATGCATTTAACAGAAATGTCTCAATTAACTATTGTTTAAAAAGGTTGAGACAAACACGATTTTCTACTTTCTTACTGTTTACTGCAGTCAACAGGGGAGTGTGAGACAAGCAGTATTATGGCTCCAGTGAAGTTACGCCACTGATTAAAAAGAAAAAAACAACTGCACTATAGATTACAGGCGCACAGGGAACTTGGACCTGATTTTGCAGGTGCTAGCTTTTACGATGTACTGATAACGATTGTATAAAACAGTTTGTAACACAGGAGAACGGTGTTTTTATCACTTCATGCCATGGCACTGAACTGTCAATGTGGATTGTGTCGTAATAAGTAGACTGTGTGTTGAACGTGGTTTTATCTCCATTATATCACAGCCGTCACTGTCACACTTCTGGATACTGAACCTATTCGGAATTTATCATGTCGTGGATGCGTTACAATCAACGTAACAATTGTATCCCTTTGAAATTAACAATACATCTGTGCATATATAAAGATCTGTACTGTACTGTGAGTGATCGCAGCATGACACTATGGTAAATTATCCACAATAATTTCTTAGATGATAAGACTGGAATTACAAGAGTAAAAACATAACAGACTGGTGGTTTAACTCTATGACAATGACAAACTACTTCATAATCTTGACAGTAGGCCTACTTCCACCACTAGTTCCTTTTGTTTCCTCCCTGACTTACTGCTTCAAAGGATCGTATGAAGTCATTCCTGAGAATGGCGGGACAGTTTGTCTTCTTTGTCCTGATGGAACATTCATGCCCTATCATGACCACAGGTACAAGGAATGTTTTAAATGTACTGAGATAGTGGATCCTATACTGGAGATTCTCATCTCTCCGTGTACCGACACTCATGATGCTGTGATTCATTGTATTCCTGGTTACTACAGGAGACTTGGCAGGAATCCGCGTGAGGAGGCAAGATGTGAGAAATGTACAAAGTGTGAGTACCCCATAGTTCCATGTCGGACATATGAAGACACTCACTGTTGTCAAGGAGATCACTTTATTGTTTACCCTGACAGGAATGGAGTTCCTTTGTGCTGGGAAACATATTGGCTGTGCAGACGAGGACATTATTTCGACACTGATTCCTTTTCATGTGAGCCTTGTCCCACAGGTAAATTCATGTCTCTAGACTACCACAGCATGACTGAATGTTGGCCATGCCAGACACCGTCTGAACTTCATCACCTGCCTAAACACGCAGCCATTATTCAGGAATGTAACAGTACACACCCATCAATCATAGGATGTAAGGATGGCTTTTACATAGACCATGAGCTTAGTTACAATAATGACGACATAGGTTGTGCGCCATGTAAGACTTGCGACGTAACTGATGGAATGTACGTGGGTAGGAAATGTTCTTGGGAACACGACACGGTCTGTTGCCCTCAACCAAATATGGCAGTCATGGATGCTGTAGACGGATCTGGACCGAGGTGCTACGTTGACACAAACATTTTCCCAGCAATAAAAACAACAGAAAGAACAACACAGAAAAAAATAACAGAAACAACAACAGAAATGAAAGACCATGATGTGACTCAAACAGTTCTAATAACCAATTCAGCAAGTGGGGGTCTTTCTAAAGTTGAAGGAGCTATAATCGCTACACTTAGCATTATCATAAGCATTGTGATGTTGCTCATAATTTTGTCCATGCTAGCCCGTTGTCGTCCCCACTGGCTCGTGAAAATGGTCAAGCTTCTTCTGCATCTCTGCGTACCTCGGCAAAAGCAGGACGCAAACAAACAGGAGCTACGGGAATGTGTCGCACTGCTCTCGGTTACAGAAGGTAAGTTGTGTGAAAACACGCCTATCAGACAAATCGTCGAAAATAAACAGAACATACCACATCTTATTTGGTGGACTCTTTGTGTACGGAATATTTCACTGCTCTAAACGTAATTTTACTTCGGAAACTTTCCGTAAGTTTCGGAAATTAGCGAGAGAGTGTCCGGCGCGCGCATCTTCGTCACGTGGTCCGTGGCGTGCATCATGTCGGCTGCTTTTCTGTGGAGAGTGAGTTCGTAACCGAAATTCGAGGGATTTCTTCAATTTCTCCAGTGATATTGTGGTAGCAGCTTCGCCCAAGATCTCGTCCTACGTGACGGATCATTTTGTGGAGGCGAAGGCCTTTGTCCTTCGTGACAGGCCAAGTGTTTTTTGTTTCCTGTCGTGCTCGACACGCGGGATGTGGGAACCAGATTTTGTGAGCGGGTTCGAGGATGGTGCTTGATTCTGATTGGAGGATCTAGAATTTAGTCTAGTCTAGTCCAGTCTAATCTAGATCTAGACTAGTCTATACCCACGTCGTCTAGTGCAATTCCTTGAGGATGGATTAGATTTCCATGTGCGACTTATAGTCTATGGATAGCCTGTGTGATCTATATGAAAATCTTTCCCAACATCTGTCAAATATAATTTAAATAATGTTTTTCATTTTCATTTCAGTATCTTTAGACCTAGTCTAGACTTCTAAGTAGTCTGATTCTACAGTTACACGCCATTAGAAGTGACCACAAGTCAGACCAGACAATCATTTGTCAAAGTCAGAAGAAAGAAAAAAGAAAAAGAAAAAAAAAAGAGAAAAAAAAAGAGAAGGAAAAAAAAACATGTGGCAAGGTGATACTGAAACTGAGAAATCTAGATCTCGATCTGGTGTCAGTGGGAAAAAGAAACAACTTGACACTGGAAAAATGCTGATTGGTGAAACTCAGGTTGTGGAGGGACAGAGTTCACAGAATAAGGACTTTCCATTTCCAGGTGAAACAGTGGGAATGGATTCTAGAGATAGGAGTAGATCTACAACGCCATTTGCAATTGACACAAATTTGGATCAAACTGGGAATAGATCCCCATTTATGCGGAGTTCAGAAAGTGGTGGTTCAAACAGCTTAGATCTACCACACACTGAAAGTGAAAGAGTTAGTTATAGATCTACTCACTCAACCAGATCCAGATCTTCATCCAAATCTAGAGGGAACAGAAGCTCTCACACTCACAGTTCCAGGTCTAGATCAAGATCAGAATCTAATGATTTGGAAAAAAATGAAACATGCGATTGGAGTCATGCAAAAGTCCATTACTTTTCTGTTAGAAGAAAAGGGAAGCAAAAGTGCCAAAAGAAAAAGAGAATCAGACTCAGAATCATCAGTTCTGGAATCAGGTGGGGCAACTTCAAAAAAGAAATTGCACAAAAGTAAAGGAAGAAGGGAAGTTAACTCCAAACAAGGGAGCTCAAGAAGAAAATCTGACTCAGAGTCCGAGACAGAGTTAAGATCCAGAAATTATGAGGACATTTCTAGCGAAGATTCCTCGGAAGAGTTAAGCCAATGGTTCAAGAAAGAAGAGAAAGTGGGGAAGAAAGTGGATAGTAAGCTAGCAGAGGCAGTAGATTATGGATTAAAGGAAGTGATAGAAGGAAACAAAGTAAAGGAAATCTGTGAAAAGTATCCCATGCCTGAAAATTGCAGCAATTTAAGAGTACCGAGTACCAATTATGAAATTTGGAAACAGCTGTCAAAGAGACAAAAGATGAAAGATGATAAGCTTCAGAAAAGTCTGACAGCAGCTGTCCAACTGAAGGACATTCTAAGAAAGGCAAGGATAGAAGGGAAATCTATCAGTGTAAAACAGTGTGAGGATTTGACAGAGGACATCTTAAAATGACAACTGTCTGTGTTAATGAATTGTCTATCAGAAGAAAAGAGGGAATCAAAGACAATTTGAGAGAGGAATATAAACCTTTATGCACAAGAAGACAGATGGTAGGGAAAGAGGACTCCTTGGAATTCTTGTTTGGTGAAAACCTGACACAAAAGGTGGAAGAAATGAGAAAGTCCTGTAAGATTACGCAACAGTTGGGTAGGAGCTCAAGAAACATGAAGGGGAACCGGATGGACCAAAGCCAGGCATTCGGTTCATATCAGAAGTCAAACTGGCAAAACAAAAGGACTTGGAGAGACACAAAGGAGAGAATGAAACAGAACGTCAAACAACCATGGATGTGGGGGATAGGTGGAAAGAAATAAAACCAAAGGCATGGAATAATGTGCCTGATCTAAAGAATAAAAATGAGAACTTTATTGGAGGAAAGCTTAGATTCCATTTAGAGGCTTGGAAGCAAGTTACCTCAGATGAACAGATTTTAGGCTATGTTAAAGGAGTGGAAATTACATATGAACTAACTCCAGACTAAAAACCTAAAGATAAAAGAGAAATAAAATTTTCTAAAGAGGAAAACTTGCTGATAGCACAAGAGATGGAAAAAATTTGAAAGAAAGGAATAATTTCAGAAGTCAGACAAGAAAGTGAGGATCACGTGGTCTCAAACATCTTTCTCAGGCCAAAATCAGATGGTTCAGTGAGAACGATCCTTAACCTGAAAAAATTCAACGAACTGCTGGATAAAAAACATTTTAAGATGGAATCTATGACTTCTGCCCTAAACTTAGTGCGAAAGAATGCCTTCTTTTCAAAGATTGATTTAAAAGATGCCCATTTCGCAGTAGCTGTAGATGAAGATTCAAAAAGCTTCTTCAGATTTCGATACGAGGGAAAAATGTATGAGTTTAATTGTCTACCACAAGGGTATAAAGATTCTCCAAGAATTTTTACAAAAATGATGAAGGTACCTTTGGGGGTTTTGAGATCATCAGGACATATCATATCTGCATACCTTGATGATTTTCTCCTTCAAGGAGATGACTTTCTTGAATGCCAGAGAAATGTACAGGAGACTTCACAATTACTAGATTGTCTGGGGTTTACAGTTAATACAAAGAAGTCAGTCTTTGTTCCAACTCAAAAAATTGAGTTTCTAGGATTCATTATTGACTCACAAAATATGGTAGTGAAACCTACAGACAAGAAAACTGGAAATATCAGAGAACTTTGTGAAAAATACTTACATCAAGCAAGACTTTCAATCAGGGAGTTATCAGTGATCATTGGGAAACTTTTAGCAGTATCCCCAGGGCACACATATGCTCCTGTGCTTTTTAAGAGAATTGAAAACTTCAGAAACAGAAAGCTTAAGGAGAATAATGGGAATTATGAGGCTTTGATTGAATTGTCAGACACAGTCAAAAGTGATTTAGAATGGTGGCAAACAAATGTAGGGATTTACCCAAAAGACATTCAGCAACAGGCTTTTGCAACAACCATTTATACTGATGCCAGCCTGTGGGGCTGGGGAGCTGTTTGTAAAAAACAAAGAACAGGAGGGGCATGGAGTGAACAAGAGAAGAGCTCACACATAAATGTACTAGAACTCAAAGCAGTTAATATGGGACTTCTCTGTTTTTGTAGAAACATGAACAGGAAACACATTCACATTTTCAGTGATAACACTGTCACAGTAACATGCATTAATAAGATGGGAAGCAGTAAAGACAATCTAAATGCTGTAACGAGAGAAATTTGGCTCATAGCCTTAGAACAGGATCTTTTTCTCACAGCTTCTCATATTCCAGGAGTCCAAAATTCAGCATCAGATTTTGAGTCAAGAAATATGAAGGGCAGTGAAACTGAATGGATGTTAAATATAGAATTGTTTAATGAGATCAAGGGAAAGTTTGGACCCTTTGATATGGATTTATTTGCCTCAAGATTAAACTATAGGGTTTTACCCTATGTAGCATGGAAGCCAGATCCATATGCCATTTTCTGTAATGCTTTTCACCTAGACTGGAAACAGATATATGGGTACTGTTTCCCTCCATTTAGCATTATTTCAAGAGTTCTCAAAAAGGTGGAAGAGGACAGAGGAGAAATGTGTCTAATTGTGCCTGTGTGGGCAACCCAAGCATGGTGGCCAAAACTGTTGAAACTGATTGTGGAAGAACCTCTGGAGATTCCTCAAAGAAAGAACACTCTGGAACATCCAGTAGACAGAAAGAGGATTCACCCGTTAGCAAAGAAATTAAAACTGATTGCATGCAGATTATCAGCAAAAGATTTGGGAGACAGGGCGTTTCAAAAGAAACGGTGGACATTTTGATGAGCTCTTGGAGACAAGGGACAATAAAACAGTATTCAACTTATATTTCAAGATGGATTGAATTTTGTAACTTGAGAAAAGTGGATCCTTTTCATGTGGAAATTGTGCAATTTCTTGATTTCCTTACCAGTCTGTATAATAAAGGACTTAGTTACAGCAGCATAAATTGTGCTAGAAGTGCAATTTCAAATTTGAGTGAAAACAGTATAGGAGAACACAGCATGGTTAAACGCTATATGAAAGGTGTGTTTCACAAGAGACCCTCATTTCCGAGATATACAGTAACATGGAATCCAGAAACGGTGTTGAAATTTCTCAAGCAGTGGAGCCCCCCGAGTCAGTTATCCTTGAAACAATTAACGTTGAAAGTTTCTATGTTGTTGATGCTATTGTCAGCCAGAAGAGGACACACAATTGTGCATCTCAATATTGGGAACATTCGGTTTTTTGAAGATGAAATGCGTATTTCCATTGGGGAGGTTACTAAAACATCGAAAGCAAATCGACATTCACCAGAGATTGTGTTTCCCAAGTTTGATAGGGACCCAACGTTATGTATCAATGTATACTTAAAAGCTTATTTGGAAAGAACTGCTCTTTTGAGAAGTGGGGAACAACAACTTCTTCTGAGTTTCAAACCACCTCATAAAGCAGTAACAAGAGACACACTGGGTCGCTGGACCAGATTAGTGTTGAATGAAGCAGGAATTGACCTCACAAGGTTTAAGCCTCATTCCATCAGAGGGGCTACTACCAGCTTGGCAGCCTCCAGAAATGTTTCCCTTGCCACTATAATGGCCTCTGTGGGATGGAGAAGTGAATCCGTGTTTGGAAACTTCTACAGAAAGCCTCTGGACAAAAACAGAGGAGACATTTGTGAAGCAATAAGGGCTTCTGTTTAAGGTAAAAAAAATTAATATTACCTTAATTGGAGATGGGATGTTGGTGTTTCATTGGCCACACGCTTTAAATCTCTCGCTAACTTCCGAAACTTACGGAAAGTTTCCGAAGTAAAATTTATAATTAAACTATACTGGTTGCAGTTTAATTATAATTTTACAGAGCAACTTGAAGTAAGTGAAGGAAGTTAGCGCCCACCCTCCCATCCCTAGCATGTGTTATTATTTACAATAACATGCATACATTGAAGGTGGCCAATGATTATTTAAAGCTGACGATGATGCGCGCGCAGGACACTCTCTCGCTAACTTCCTTCACTTACTTCAAGTACCTCTGTAAAATTATAATTAAACTGCAACCAGTATAATTTAATTATAAATTATTTGGCGGTGCACTATTTGGAACAAGGGGTATGTTACAAAAACTTAAATTAAAAAGTTTCCTGTCATTTTACACCCAAAGTGTTATATATCATTTTGTTAGAAAATGAATGCAGGTTTCAAATATGCAGATTTGAACCAAAACAGACAGATAGTAGACAGACAGTGTCAAGAAAAGATTACATAATTTTCAAAGGATAAAATGTCAAAAAATAAATTTTTGACTCACCTAACATTTTCTGCAAATGTATTTTATTTGATGCAGCCAATAATCCACTTGTGCCTGGTATATCCAATTGTGAGTTTGTTCACCAAATTTGAAGTGATTTGATGCAAAAGGTTTTTTTTTTAATGAATTTTCAAATGAACCTATGTAGTCACTTTTTACATTGCAATTATTACACAGAAAATCACCAACAGCAAACAATCATAATAATGTTACATCTGTACACTCTATATTATACACTTTGAATATCCCTTTTCCTTGACTTTATGGGGTGTGGTATGCCAAAAAGCATGTCTTGAGATGCAGATGGGGGGAATTAGAGCATCCTTTACAGAAGAAATGGGTGCGTTTGCGAGCACCGGGTTTGCTGCACACTTTGCACTCGACGTCTCGCGGGGAATAGTCAATAACGTGCCCGATGCCATTGAAGCGCTCCACAGGATTGTCAGTCCTGGGTCTGCCTGGACGCCTGTGTCCATCTGGGGATGGGGTGGGTGGGGCTCCTGGGATTGGTGGCGTTGGTGCTGGAGTTGCGTGTGCAGCCGCTGATGTCAGCTGGGAAATGAGTCGCCGCTTGTATTGCACGAAGGTCAGCTTTTTGTGTCCAGCTCCTTCATGGGACAGTGTGTAAAAGATGTGCACGTTGATTGTGGCAACTTCAAGAATCCAGAAGAAAATTTTGCGCCACAATTTTTTGGTCTTACGGCTAAAGATGTTGTAGTATCCCACCATTTGATCGGCGCGATCACAGCCGTTCATATTGTTGTAAGCCATGATGAAGGCTGGCTTCTCCACATCTTTCGTCATTTCCACAGCAACCTCGGCACTGGTGGATACAACATGTACGGGTTTTTTTTTAGCCTTCTTGTCTCTGAAACTGACACACGGAGAGACTTGGTGTCAGTCATGTATCACCTTTTCTCAAGGTAGTCCAGTTTTGCGGTTTTCACTTCAGCTGGAAATCCACGTCGGCATACGTTGAGGGTGCCAGTGAAGTGGTATTGTGACTCAAGAAAAAGGTCTAGCAGCTCTCTTGTTGTATAAAAGCGGTCTGCGTATACATGATGGCGTTTGATGGTGTGCGCAAGCAAGGTCTTGAAAATTTTGAGAGAATGGCCATCGTCGTTGTCGCAGTCACTGTACGAGGTCTCACCGCCAAAGTACAGCAGGAGATTCCACACGTAGCCTGTTGCTGAGTCACATATTATAATCCAAAGGACTTGATGTGGTACTTGCTAGGCTTGTTGGGGTTATACTGCTTGTACCGCCACCTGTCCTTCCATCCTATAATCATTTCGTCTAGGCTGAGGTTCTCGTATGGATAAAACGCATCTGAAAACGTTCAAGAAAACAGTTGACAAAGGGCTCGATTTTGTCTTTGTTGACTGCATTGACACCAGAGGCATGAAGCATTGAATGGAACAGTGCCTGAAATCGCTCCCGACGAAACATTTGGTGGTACCACGGAGTGTACATCTCTGGTGTGTCGCGGGCCCAGTAGTCAGTCACTGCTGGTCTCTTGTCGATTCCGATAGAAAAGGTGACAGCGAGGAATTTGTAGAATTCTGCACGAGTAAGGTCCTCAAAAGTGACAAACAATGACCTCTTACTGGCCCTGTCACCATGCTTCGCTTTGTACTCATCGCACCTGTGCCTAGCAAAGTCATTCATATTTGTGATGAGGTCGTCAATCACTGTGTCAGTTAGCAAAACTCGAAGACAATCGAGTTCGGTTGATTGCTCATTTAGGTCCGCGTTCACTCCACAGGGTCTGGTAGGAGGAGGGGAAAACCTAAAGTTGTTACCAGTTCCACCCTCAGTAACTCTTTGCCACTCACTGTTTGCTTGTGGGAGATTTGTATCCACCCTCCTTCGTTTTGCCTATGTTGTAGGAGGCCGCGTCGCACTGAAACTATCGTCAACGTCACTTTCGCTGTTACTGTCACTACTACCAGATCTGTTGGGACTATCGAGAACAGGATTGTCACCTCCTTCGTTTTCAGAGCTATGAGTCCGAATCACTACTGTTATTCGTCATTTGCATGAACAGCTCCCTTGCCCGATCAGCTGTTATACGTTGTGGGCATGTCCCACTTGTTGTGGATTTTGGATCCATGAAATTCCGTCAAAAATTCGCAAAAATACGATAAAAAAACCACCGTCAAACGCTTTCGTTGAGCAGAACTGACAGGAAGTGATCTCTCAAACAGAGGAGTGTCACTTTAAAAATATTGGGTAAAGCTGGATTGGAATAAATTCAGTCTATTTGTGGCTAGTGTGAATGGCGCACGCTGCGGCTTTACGTACGAAGTTCTCAGGAAGCATGGCGCAGACTGCTGCTTTCCGTACACACACACACACACACAGACACACACACACACACACACACACACACACACACACACACACACGCACACACACACGCACACTCACACACACGCACACAAAACGCATCTTTATTTTCATTGAAAGTTTAAGGTTGAGAAGTTTTATATATTATCCATATTCTTTTTTTTTGTTTTGTTTTGTTTTGGTCAGATGGATCTAGACTGATATATGGTCGTCATTTCGAGTCCAACTATGCACATAGGGTAAGCAAATTTACAAAATGTATTTCAATATGGCTACACTAAAATGCAGGCGAAACATTGTATAGGAACTGCACAAAGCTGACGTTTTCCCTGAAAATGAGGTTTTGGGGTGAAATTATCGAAATCAGGGTTTTGCTATTTTTAGGTATTTTGACATGTCTAGAATCCAGACAGTGTTGTTGACTGCAGAAAAAAATTCATTTTTTGTCTAAATAATGTATCTGAAGATGGTGACTGAAGCTTTGTTTAATTACACCAGAAACTTTTCATGGCCGATTTCTCAAAACCATATTTTTTTATGACAAAGTTCTTATCTCCATCGTTATTTCTAGACCAATATATGTAATTTTTTGTATATAACAAAATGTGTACATAAAAAGTAATAGATAAATTCGTGGTGTTTGTGGAAGCTTTGAAGCTGTGTAAAATATAATTTTATAAGGATAATCAAAAACGCTCTCTATTAGTGTTGAGAGAGCATCTGTGAACATGTCGGTGTAAAATTTCGAATGGATAGCTTTCCATTTGACGGATGAGATAGTTATTGAAAATGACATATTTTTATGTAAACATTCAAGATGGCGGCCGTTTCCATACCAACCAAGGAATAAACATGATATTTTTTGACTGTTTTATACTAATTCAAACATGCTGAATTAAAAAAAGATAGTTAAATTAAAAAAAAAAATATGTGGCAATTGGAAAATCGCCTTTAAGACCCCCCCC